>JAHLJT010009419.1:80651124-80782616 GCA_031308135.1 Acheta domesticus | reverse complement strand
AAGCGGCTAATTTAGCTTACTTGCTTTACTTAACCTTGGTATTCTTGACAATGGCGGGGAGTATGATGAAGAGGAGAGGCGAGTGTTCGTTCTGACAATCGCATTCATTTTGTCCTTCAGAATATTTCTTGAACGTGATCACGTTGTAACTTGCAATGTATGACCGATTAGAAAACAACACGATTTAAATACCCATCTTAGGCAACGTTTACGCTGATAACATTATATACAATTGTGATGAAGATAGAGATGTAAACAAAAATACAAGCAACAAAAAAATCAGTTATTTACTAAATCAGATAAAATAATCAATGTCATTAGCGTGGTTCATACCTGTGGATTCTGCCATGAGAAAGCCTCTAGCATCACGCTGTTCCCCCTCAACCCTAGTATCCTCACTGTTTCTGATGCATCTATTGCCTAGTATGCTACAGTCAAAATGGTGCATCGAGTGGTCGCTAAGCCTCGTTCCCAAAACAGTGATCAACCGCTTAGTGGTCGCTAGAAATTATGTTCGTCCAAACGTGCGCTGGTTGTATACACAAATTAAACTAGTTCGTTTAGTTAATATTTTTGAATCTTTTCCCATGCTTGATGTTTTGTGGAAGAGCGTCGTCCTAGAGTCCTCAAAACGCAGGCGCCACTAAGCCGTTTTTCTTGCTTCACTTTTCTTCGTTATTCCTTCATTCAAGACCTATCTTTAAACTCTTATGCTAGGCATATCATCAAATCATTTACCAATTCTAAGTACGACTATAAGGTTTAGACACTGGAATCATAATAAATAACACTAAACGTCCCATTGCACCCATTTCAGGGTGGCACCACACATGCAAGATTCAGTGAGCACATAGTGACTGCTCATCGAATCCTAATTATCCGAGGCGTTTGGCCAATATTAGCTTATTTTGATGTGCTACAAAAGACTGATGCGCAAGTTCCGAAAGATTGGCGCAAAAGGAAACAACCTGTCCCTTCTACTCGAGAATAGGGGAGAAATTTTTTACAACAAAATGCAGATGTAGTAGATATGGCGGCTGCTCTCGGAGATTATTTGCCTTGGTTCGCAAATATTTCTGCGGCTTTAACTAGTATTCTAACATGACGCAACTCTTACAAAA
Organism: Acheta domesticus; assembly: GCA_031308135.1. NCBI lineage: Eukaryota > Metazoa > Arthropoda > Insecta > Orthoptera > Gryllidae > Acheta > Acheta domesticus. Next base: position 80,781,495 of record JAHLJT010009419.1, on the reverse strand, counting down.
TAATACGAGAAATTATGTGAGGTTACAGCATTACTAGATTATATCCAAAATGGCTCACCTGTGTAGGCCAAAAATATGTACACAATGTGAAAAACGTGTCAAGGTTCAGGTATTAAATTTGATAATATTTTAGTTGCTAGTAAGTTACATTATCTGCTACAACAGGTTCAAGGTTCCTTTCCATCAACAAAACAATTTTCCACCAACTGATTGCGTTGCAAAGGTTTGGTGTAGGTGGTATGGAAATGGACCGAGCGTCGAGAAAATATCCCATCAACAGGAACTCGGCAAAACAATTTTCCTTAACATTTAATTCACTCCCGGCATCTGTATAATTAATTCATTAAATAGTTCTGGAATCTTGGAAATGAGATCTGAACAGTGTTACAATCATTACCACTGCATGTAATGATAGCTAGCGAGTCCTTAAGAGGAATCAGTTGTTGAAGAATCCTCAAAAAGGAGAAATGGTGGTAACATACTGAATTCAGATTTCTTATTATGTCACTAGAACCACAAAATAAATGAACAGGACTATAAAACATAAGATAAGCAAGGCAACGAGAAAAGAGAAGAGATGAAGGAAGGTAATTGAGGTGTTCTCTGACATATCACAGGAATCTAGAGTGAGGAAAGAAAATGAAAAGAAAGAAGAGAAAGGATCGGTGACAACGAAATCATTCCGTCGGAGGCCTTGAAAGCACATTGAGATCCCAACCACAATGGCGTGCCGGCCTATTCCTCGGGTCGCAGATGGCACGCGGAGCACCTCATCGGGGTCACAAGTCGCACGCGCCGCGGAGCGCAGCCGCTACAGTCTCCGCCAGCCGCCTCTGACCTCGGCCTCCGCCAGCCCCGCCCCCGCCTCCGGCCCCGCCACGAAGACCTCCGGCGACGCACGCGCCCGCGATAGCACAGACGGCGGCGTCTAGCGTAGTTCTTGTGGGCGTCTAGGCGTAGCGACGATAAGCCACGCGGTGCGAGGCGCTGCGGGGAGGGTGGGACAGCGCGGAGTGTGGGGGAGGGGAATGGGGGCGTGCGGGGCGGGGAAGATGGAGCGGGACAGGGAGCGGGGCACGCGGGATGGATCGGGGGAGGACAAGGTGCGGGGCAGGCGGGGCCGGGTACGCGGTACAGGGAGGGGATGGCGGGGCATGACGGTGTGGGTGCGTTGGGGAGGGGCGGAAAGGTAGGGTCGGTTGGGGAAGGGTAGGCGTGTCGGTGTAGGTGGAGGCGGGGCGGTTCCGGAGGGACAGTGCGGGCGAGGCGGTGTAGGAGGCGTGGTGCAGGCGGCCAGCCATTCATCCGATCGCGTCCCGAGCACAGCAGCTGCACGTGTCTCTCCCCGGAGGCGGCGGCGACCGACCGCAAAAACCTCAGGTCGCTCCGACTAGACTGCGCGACTGCGCTTATCTGCCTTCTTTTTCTTGGCATTCGAGCTTCTTTATTGTGATTTCCACCATCAACGGCAGTGATTCAAATGCACTTAGGGTATCACTCAGGGCTCTAATTATGGTCGTGATGGCTGTGATTATTGTTCTTTGTTTTCTTCTCTTTCTGTCTTCAATGTCAATTTTCAACCCGTGATGAAATCCTCAGGTCTCCCAGACTTCGTTTTAATCTCTGGCTCTGTAATGCTTGTGTTGCTATATATCAGTGGCGGCTCGTGGAGAATTCTTAAAAGGAGGAAAGAAGTCATTCAGTTACTGATACATTAAATAAAACATACAACAAATTAGATCACATGCAGATGTAAACGAAATTTAGTACCTTTGCTGTATCTTAGTTGTAGAAGAATTCTTCTTGTAGCTCCCTTAAGGCCAGATCAGTGGTATATTCGTTTTACCAAAAATTTTAACTTTAGCGAATAATCAAGATGTCCCGATGACATTTTGTGCATCTGAATTCAACGACCTACATTTTTAATGTCACTAACTAAAACTAACAATTCTAGGAAAGAAACAGGGAACATTACAGCACAGATGGCTGTTATCTCACGAATCATGTGAAGGGAGCACAAGAAGAATACACTTTCTTTAGGCAAGCCTTCTTCGCTGACTGAATATGAAAAGGCTCTGTTTAGTTATTGCACTGTTCGTCGCCTTGGAATTGGAAAAGGGAAAGAGAGAATGGGGCATATCGGATCGATTTCCCTTATCACTCGGGTGTCCGCCAGCCCACGGCGCTGCCAGGGATGAGAGATGATATAACAATGTGTCTCTTCCACGTCCTGGCCCATGATTCGTGCGCGTGTGGGCACCTAGCAGGTGCGGGTCTCCAAGTGTTCACTTAATTCTAATAGATAACATTCTTTGCAATAGATATGCATTAGATTTGCAATAGATTGCATTCTTGAGGAGGACATCCTCCCATCAACCCATATAGCTGCATTAAAAATACTTTTCTTTTCGTGCCGCCGCAGCACTGTGCCAAATGAACCATCGCGTGGATGAAACGCTGAAAAACAATTTTGAGTTTTCGCGTGACCTAAAAGGGGCACGCAGTTTAAAAACTTAATCAAAGGAATCTCCGATAACTATAAAATAAAAAAATATACATTTTCCTTCTTATTTCAAAGGAAATATTGTATTCGGAAATTACATTCAAAAGAAGAAAATGTATGAAGAGGGCTTACCTCCCTACTCTCCCTGAGAAATCGCCCCTGCTTATATGCAAAAGAAGATGGCAATTTTCAATAATTGATAAGGCGACATCGACAATACCCTGTAAATGTGACACTACTTGAACAGGAAATAATCTTAACAGGTGCATCAAAATACTTTAGGACGATAAAATTAGAATTTTCTAATGTGGCTATGAACGAATCACCAGGCCCTTAAGCAACCTGCATCACATATAGGCTACAACAAACATGACAATATTGTTCAGATTTGGTGCATCTTAAGCTTTTAAATCTGGTTTTCAGATTTTAATTGAGGGCCGTGTCATGTATCTTCGATTTTAATCTAGGGAGGAGAGAAATTCCGGCAACCTTCAATTACTTATTTATAGAATTTAAACGAGTGCGAAAGAAGGGGTGCTAACAACCGTGTAGAACTTTGAAATATATAAAATTAACAAAAATATTTGATATGCTGTTAATTTAGTCGCACGGATGTAAGTGAAGTGTAGTTAGCAAAATGAGAATGTTTACCTGCCTACAATTCCGGGCTTATTGAATATAGCTTTTATTTTTGAGTCTGGCTGTTTAAAATTGGGTTCAACATGAACATTATTTTGATTTTTAAAACAATAATTTTCCAAGTGCGTAATATTCTCATTCGTTCGCTTTTTACTATCGCGCCAACAACTCTTGCCGTTTCACTTGCACAACGGCAAAAATAGACGATTTTCAATAGAAAAACTCGTACTGAGGTCCTGTCACCAAAAAAGTGGATATGTTTTATTCCTTCCTCTAAAGGTAAAAACCGTTTCCGAAAAGGGTACTCAAAAATGGATACATTTTGTTCTTGTAAATTACTTCCTCCAGTAGGTCGTGCACGTCAAAATAAACTTTCTGTAGGTTCTTGGTACCGAAAAATTGGTATACGCCATAAGGTCAGTCTGCGTTTGTTTGCCTGTGGTCAACGCGAGCGGCTAAACTGTTCAGATGATTTTCTCCAAAATTGATATTCCTCGATTGATATGCCCGAATTCAAGATACTGCGAGTTTGAAAGGGATATTTTGATTTCTGAAGATACTTTACTAGAAGCATTCACATTTTCAAACTTTTTTCCAAAATGACTACAAATTTTGTATTAATTTCTCCGTCCAATAGAGCAAAGGACTCTTAAAAATTGGAGTAGGTCTCATTTTAGTTGCCCTCTCTGAATTTTCGACAATTGGAAAAGTTACAAATAATACGATTAAGTAAGTGCTGTTTAGCAACACTAGTTTATTGATTAAGGGTATTCAGTGCAGCTCTTCTCACATTCTTAAATGTGATATACCTCGTACATTGCTTCCTTTCTGTCTTTAGTTTCACTTCGTCAGACTCACATTTTTCAGGTTCTCCTTTTTTACTACCTTATCATTGTAGAATATGTTTCCTATAAAAATTACAGTTTATTGTTGTTGTATCCAGGAAAACACAGAAGTTTCGTAAACAGAGTTTTTATTTAACAAAAGTAGCAAGGCAACTTTAACAATCCGGTAACCAAAGAATTAAACCAAATAACATAGCCAGGTTACCGTTTACCAATAGATGTCCACAATACAAAGCCGTTTCACCAATTAACAAGAAGAGAGTCCAAAAACACAATTGCCGGGTCTAAAAATATCGCCTTGTCAGCAACTATATCACTTTGCACTCCGAACTTCACTATAACATTGTCTATCCGCTCGGCGGCGGGGCCCGCTTTTATTCCCCCCGGCGGCATAGCCTCGCATCCATTCCGGGGCTTCGCTAGCTGGCTTCCTCTTCTCCTTTCGCCCGGTTTTGTTATGGTCCGTTGCTCCCCGAGTTGTCGCCGAGTGCTGGCGGTGCGGCGCGCGATTCAATTCACCGCGCACCACCATAACAATTGTGTTATCAACATTATATATTGCAGTATTGACCACAAATGGCTCGACATCCATTTCCTGTCATTTCGCGTTCCTCATAAAAAAATTAGGGCATCCTTGTCACAGCTTTAATCTTTATCTTGTCGTCTACATATTTATAATTTTCTATTAAAGCTCTTCTTTGTTCTCCTATATCACCGTAGGCTATTCCGTAGCTTGAAAGTTTTTCGTTTCTTTGAAAGAAACTGTTAAGCTTTTGCTTTCATTTTCTTCGCTTAATAACGCGAATTCAACTCGTTCATCCGTAATTCTTTTTACCTGAAATTTTTGTGTATCGATGGGGATTCTACATTAGTAGTAGCGGAATAGAAAGCAAAAGTTTTGTCATTGTACCACGGATCGTCTCCTCCATACATAAAAATTCAAGGATTTTCGTATGTTAATCACTTCCTTAGTCACTCTTCAACTTTTCATTCAGTTTCGTTGGTCAGTTTCCTTCTTCGTCCTGTCGCATCTTGATTTGAATAGAATGTGGAATATTCTACGAGTATAATGTATGGAATAACAAGGCTGCGTATTTTTTCAATGGAATATAGGATCTTATAATAATAATAATTACTGAGGATGTGAAGGGATTTGATCTGGAGTTCATTAATGCCCATGAGAAAGGGTCACGAAGAGGTCTTCGGTGATTGTAAATGGCTTAAGTTATTCTTGAATTCCTATGAATGATTAAGAAAACAATCCATATCTTTTCTTCAGGGTTGTTCAACAACATATCACCTTACTGGAACAAACGGTGAAAAATAAACTGTTGTTTCACACACGACAAGATTATACATTTCCCAAATTTACAGACTGCGCACAGAAAAAGTGAAGTTTCAGCTTTAACATTTAGCTGCCTTCTCTGGTCTTGAAAAATGAGGAGTCACTTGCTAGTGGCGTCTTTGATAAGGCAATCCAGGTAATAACAGCGCCAAGGTCCTACGAATTTAGCTCACTCTGGGCGGCGAAGGACGCGGGCACGGGGCGGGCACCCTTGCAGCACGTGTCACACCGGCGTTTGTTATTTTCCAGAGTGGTTCGCCACCCTTTCAACGTGCACCTCTCTACTCTACTCGTACCAGGGCTTTTGTTAAAATTTCATATCGGATAAATACCTTTCACAAATGAAGTGATGGAATAGCATTACACTTTTTTGTTACTTGAGGTTGTTTTCCCAAAATGTATACTTTTGACGCTGTAATATTTTGTAGACTAGGTAGAAACAACTAAGAAAAAAACCTACAGTAGCATAAAATGAACTATATGAAAGACGTATTGCAAAGTACTTAATGAAAAGCGGAACACGACAAATCAAATAATGAAATTTTTAGACAGCCACTAATAAAAGCGTTTTTTTCAGTACATGTGTAACGCGCTAAAAGTTCATTTGTCACTAGTATTTGAATATTTTAAAAATATTGTAATTTACTCAAATGGTAGGGTAATACCGGAAGGTGCTTCTATTAATGGAAATTGAAAACCGAGATCTAAAAAAACTCTTCTACATCATCTGCAATTGCTGAGAATCATCTATTAATATCTAGGAATGCTCACCTTATATTCGTCCTTAGTGCTACGCCCAGCCCTAACTCAGAGACCGAGATGCTCTCCCAACGTGAACCTATGGGTAGTGGGCGAACGACAGTCAAACATTTGCCCACTCCGGGCACTATGATATGCAGTAAAATAATCTCATTTGTGACGTGTGTTTGTGTATTCTTCCCATTCCATTTTTTTCTCGAAATTCTGATGCAGTTTGTACGCGATAGAAATAGCATGTATTACTTCGATCACAGTCTTGACTTGCTTCCATGAAATGGAATTCTTCGCCTCGCAGCACACTGTTTTCCTTTTTCGGAAAAAATTAAAAGATTTTCAATGGTCTGATTCTACGGCTTCGATCGGCATTGAACATCGATTTTCAAATCTAATAGCGAGGTGTCTGGTACTTCAAGTTTACTCGGATGTTTAAAAATTTCGTGCTGCCTTTGTGCTTTTATTGTTCTAAATTGGAGTACGGGCTATTCGACATGAAAGAGGGTTTCGTTATTCTCACTTCGCAATATTCTAAACGAAACGCGGAAATCTCCGTTCCGTTGCCTTCTCCCTATCAGTTGTAACGACTGATTTGAAAAAAAAATCTGAACTGCTGCACTCCGTGCTCTACCACGCTCCACTCGTGTAAGTATTTGTAATATTCCAAACGAACATTTTACTTATTCAGATTGTTCGTTTGCATGTATTTTCGATCACTGTAAGCAAAATAAAAGATGTTGAAAGTTTTTTTTGTTGAATTTTTCCTATTTAGTCTTATTTTTGTTTTTCTTTGCTAAATGGCTCAAACAGACGAAGAAATCAAGCATCATCTTGAGTTACTGGAAACGGCTTGATGAAAACTAATTGATCGCTTTTCTTTAAGGATAGTAAATGTTTTATCTAATTAATTTGTCTATTTAAGAACAATTTTGTAGTTAATTTTTTGTTGTTATATTTTGTTTAATAAGGCTTTCTGAAACAATATTTTATTTATTATTCTATCCATTAAAAACTAGCCACATGTCTGATTTATAAAATGTATTCACACAGGCGCAGGTTTACATGTTGGCTTGCTAGGTTTCCCCAACCAGATATCTCACACAAGCGAGGCACTGCCCCAACTGGAACAAGCTCTAAGCCAGCGATTGCCAACTGGACAAGGAATGACGTCGGAGTCCAACCTACAGATGCATTATGTAGCTTTGCGACCCAGAGAAATCTGCGAGATTAAATAAATTCGGACAATTGACATACGTCGTATTCATTTGATGAATAAAGGAATTTGCAGATTGAAGATTATTGAAAATATTCTGAAAATTACGAGGATTTACAACATTCTCAAACAAAACTGTACATCAAAAATAATCAAGCCTGGGATTAAAATTCTCTCACGTGACCCCCACCTATTTGTTAACATTAGTTATTGTTTGAGACCTAACTAATTCGTTTTATTATGTACTATTGTATAAAATATTATTGTCTTAAAATGTTAAAACTTTCTTTTTCCAAAATGTAATCCAATAGATGAAGGGAAGTGGAATTCCAGTATAGTTTTGATAAAGAGTCGGATATTGCTTTGAGTTATGTAATAATGTATATTCTATTATATAATTCTTCACATTATTATTGAAATAAACATTCTCAATAATAATTACTATTTAAAAAACGTAATTATCGATTTTCCAAGCGAACCATTTCCCTCCACTGCCGTATCATTAGAACACTGTGCGCCAGCCACCGCGTCGGGCTCTGCCTTTCCTCCGCGCTCAGCTCGGAGAAAGAGAGCAGATTTCTGAGACGTCACAGAGCACTGGGTTGGCAGACACCGCTTTAAGCCAACGAATAGTCTCCCGGCACCTGTGATTGTGTCGTGTATGTAATTGTAAATGTATGTTAGTAAGCGGTGAGGACCGAACAAGGAAAAGAAAGTAAAGATCTCGCGCGGTCCTTTTCCCGCTTGCTTTTCCTGCAGGATACTGCTCCGGCATTCGCCTGGTGTTGATCGCAAAAACCACGGAAATCACAAACAACAGCAACCGGACGCTAGAATTCTCTTCCAGACAACAACTAAATTAGACCAAGCTATGTAGATACACATTGTCGAAAAACCTGCAACCGTCGGAACTCGAACCCCACTGTCTCAGTCTGAATCAGTGAAAAACTACTGATTGATAGTGACTATTCACATATTGTGTCAGTTATAATCCTGCCACTGACAATCAGTGAATTGAATTGAACAAATTAGTGAAAATCGGGTCTACTTTTTGAATCAGTGAAACTTCACTGTTTGAATCAGTGAAATCTGTGACAAATAATTGAACGTGACGACTGAACGATCAGTGAGTGATGGTGGCGTGGCGTTTTTACCACAGACGCCCAGTGAAATGCTGGTGGTCATTATGAAAAAGTTCACATATTCGCTGATTGTCAGCCTAACCACACATTTCGACTGAGGATATCAGTGACTTCGGCTCTCACTGATTGAATCAGCGACAATTTCACTGATTCGGATTCAGAGAGTAAGAGGCACTGTAGTGACATCAATTCTTCCCCGGAGCCATTTAAGCCGGTTTATTTGTTGAGAAATTAATTGACGTGGGGCATAATTGAAGCCGATTTAGTTTCCGTAGCGAGCAAGATCTACACAAAAAACTGGAAAATGAGAATGTTTGAAAATACAAACTGTGAATACTGCAAAGGACGGTTGGTGAGGAATAACACGGTAAGTTCTGCATTACCCCACTTCCAATCCGTCCTACTTTCACTGGCTGAGGTTTCGACGAACTGTAATTCATTCAAGGTGGATGCGTGGGCTGGCAAATGGCGGCGACTACTCTCCTCAGAACACGTGAGAGCATTAAGCTGAGTTGAAAGCGATGCATTTCATTTTTGACGACTTCGTGCACTCTGCCGTCTAAAAATATTTTTGAGTATCACAAACTGTTTTGAAAAGGTCGAAGAATTTCGTCAAAAATTTTAAATGATTTAAATATAAGAACTGAAATTGCCACCTTAACTCCGAAAAGTCAAATCGAAAAATTTGCAAACAAATTTGTATGTCCACTTGCAACTTACATTCATCCAAAAGTGAGACTTTAAAAAACATAGTTTAAACACAGTGGAGTAATCTGAATTACAATAAAATAATATTTACAAAGGGATATGCACAAATTACTGTTGCTGTCCCACTTACCATGGATTCATTCTTACATCCCATGACTGTCTTATGCGGTACAATATAATTTTTGATAATTTTGGGAAATTGATTCAATAATAATGAAATTAGTCATTCATATATTTGCCATTGAAGTCCAATTGCGATTCAGGCTTTTCCAATATAAATGGTTTTAAAACTAATATACATTCTATTCTTTGAATTTTGTAATTTACTAGCGAAAATGTTATGATTCAGTACAGTTCTTCTCTAAATACTGCACTATGGAATGTTTGCTATAAATTAACTATTTTAATTCTTACTTAACATATGGCAACTTCTTCCGGAAGTTAACCCTACTGCAAGGAACTAATTGCGAGGATTAGTTTGGTCGAGAAGCTAAAACTAAGAAAATACAAGGCCAGTCGAGCCAAACAGCAGTTTTCATTCTACGTTGTTCACAAAGCCTCGGCAGTTTGTGAAGGAGGAAATCAAAGGTTCCGGAGTCTTCGTTTGATTACAGAAAAAAAAAGAAAGTGGCCCTCCCAAACGAAAACATATCCACTCGCACTGTAGCCATTCCACCGTGGAATGCAGTGTGTATCTCCAAAACCTTTCCGCTCGTTCCACTCTCCGCCACCGCAGCGCTGGCGCTCCTGCCCAGGTGGGCGGGTGATGGGCGGTCGGCGCGGCGGGCGTGGGCAGCGGAGCCCATCCGCGCGCTTCTTCCCCGCCCGCGTCTCCATAAACTCCCGACGTCTGTTTGCTTTTCCGCGAGCCGGTGGGCGCGGTGGGGGATCGGCCGGCGCGGCGCGGAGCGGCGCATAATTCGGTGGCGGAGGCGGCGGCGGAGGGGCGGGCGGTGGGCAGGCCGCCACGACCACCTGGTGGTCGTAAATCAGCACAGTTCCCGGCGCCCCCGCCGCGCCGCGCCTCGCTCCGCCCCGCTCCGTCCCGCTCCGCTCCGTCCCGTCCCCGCTTCGGCTCCTCTCGCCCCGCTCTCGCCCCGCTCTCGTGCCCGTTTCGTGTCGTCTCACAGGGTGCGCCCGCCGCACACTGGTTGGAAATGCGAAAAGGCGGTGTTCGGTACCCTTTTTTAAAGCGTTGTCTCCCAGAGGACAAAAAAATTTAAAAAATTGGAGCCATTTTTGAGAAAGGTATGAAAAATGTTAAGGCTTTCTGTAAAGTACCCTCAAAAATCAAAATATTCGTTTCAAATTCGCCATGTCTTGAGTTCAGCTAGATCGATAGGGGAGTATCAATTTTGGAGAATATCGTCTGAATGGTTTTAGGATCTCGGCCGGCCAGCCAGATGGACAGACGTTTTGCCTTCAACCAATATTTCGGTGTCATGGACCGACAAATCGTGGATTCTGACTGTACAACTTGTTCGAGGAAATAATTTACTACATACAGGTACAACATTTAACCCCTTTTTCGATTGGAATTTTTCGCTCTACAATACGCATTTTTCTGCTAAAAGAATCGCCGTTTCTTGTCGCAGCTCTACAACTCGTTCTATGTACTGCGTATATAATATGCGAGTAAGTAAAAATATAGTTACATTTGATATTTCATAATATTTTATATGACGGGATGTTTTATGAGTTGGTGACACTGACGTATAGTTGATAAATTAAATATATATTCAACATTCGCAGCTTATTCCGGTATGTAAAAGAAACAGTAAGAACTGAAAGAAAAAAAGTATAAAAGTTTAATAAAAAATATGTAAGAGGACACTGCATGGAGGGATGAAACATTTCTTTATTCTGAGTGCGAAAGAAGATTATCAACTCAATTAATAGGCAACTCTTAACATGAACATGAAGGTTGAAACTGAACGGATATATAAAAAAACGAGTAAAAGAAAACATTTGTTTTTTAATCGATTTATTTTTATATGATTGTTTGTTGAAACATTCCTTGAGAAAGGTATGCTGTGCACGCATGTGGTGTCGTTTCTACCGCACTGAGCAGTGAAGCGGGCGGTGAAGTTGGTTCGAGGGGAAGGAGATGGACGTCCGAGCACTGGAGAAGTGGTTCCTGGAACCGCGAAAGGGCGAAATAAGCCGGGGACGGGTGGGAAGATTGGCAGGAGAGCAAAGCGAACCCACGAACTGCAGCCCGACAGACTGAGAGGAGCCCCTGAGTAATTTAGAGGTCGGAGATTCTATGCTACGTAAACCAGAAGTTGATCAATTTTTTTGTTAGAGAGTTTTGCAAGTTTAAAATAATTTCGTTTACTGAAAATTAGCGAATACAACCAACTCAAATGAAATCCTGCAAGTAGAGTAACCTCTGGGAAGTTGGACAGTGAAAGTTAGTTAAAATATAAGTTTACCATATCTAGAATCCGTTTAGATTTTTATTAGAATTGCTGTTAAACTATTAAAAAACTAATTATTAGAAGAATTTTATTCCATTATTTAAATAATAAAGAGCGTGAAAATGACAAAATAATGTGAAAAAATGAATGGTCCCTTGCTAGATAAGTTAAATGAAATTTAAAAATTATTATTATTCACTATTAATTTTCTTTGATATGCATCCGGAGGAACGTATAATGATTCGTCATGAACGTATATCATAATTCATCACGAACGAATAATGATTTACACACGAGAAATTTTGAGTTTTCAAGCTAGTTAATATTATAACTACACCAATATGCAAGTTTTTTTAAAGAAAATGATACAAAGGTAGTAAATTGACCAACCGATCATGAAACGTTGAGGAGGAAAGAAAAATAAATAGTACATAATAAACCACAATTTAAAACAAGTAAGAAAAACCTTAGGCGTGTTTTATACAAGTTCTCTAACACACATAAGTCACTCACAGATCGCACATACGAATTTTAGGAGGAAATTTTTGAGATTCTGGAACACATTGAAGATGAACATCTGTTGTATATAGTACCGGACATAAAACGTGGTACGAAAAGTGTGTGAAAAATGTTTCCAAGAAACAGTTGTCGGACCTTCCGGGAAATACCCACGAGCTTTCTCTGCTTTCATCACTTACACAATTCTTCCGCGCGTTGTGTTTTCACTCACTCTCTGAGCATTCCAGCCGTTTTATTCACGCCATTATATGCTTGCGAGAAGAACTTGTGTTGTCTGAGTGTGCTGACACGGAACAGAACACATTCTAATCTATACGACACACATTCATGCACACTTCATAAAAGACATGAAAATATTAGTTTTTTTCGTTTGGACAGTTTCCTTCTGCCGTCTGACAAACGTCTGTTTGACTTGCTGGCCCTCTGTGTTAGTCAAACGCGAGTGGGACTTGTCACCAGCAGTCACCAGAACGCTCTCACAAAAGAGGCAGAGAATGCGCATTTCGCCGCGCCATTGTTGGGATGATGAGATCCATACACCTCCTAAAACGTCTTTTATAATTTTGATTAAAATACAACAAATAAGATAAGCTGAGGTAGGATCGACACCTCACCTATTTTTGCTTGCAGGGTCGCTAATTTGGAATGTCTAGTGAATTTCCGTCTCCTATACATCAAAGGGATGATCCATTTGCCTTTGTAATCAAATAGCGTATATGACCTTGTGAGAGACTAAACTTTTATGTGAAATACCAAAAATAAATTTCTAAATGCCAACAAGTAGAAACTCTCGTTCTTCAATATTTTTAGGAATGAAACAACTGCACATATACAACATAGATAAACTAGTGATGCTATAACATCACGTACTTTCTCGCATTGTTTTTAATTTTGCAATTTTCGCAAAATCAAATTTCAACGAAAACGGGACCTTTGTAATTCTTTCAAGCCTTTGCTCTATTAACGAAAACAATTCATTATAAAAAATATTGTAACCGTTATTGAAAAAAATAAATTTGCATTAATTTCAGGGTAAAATTGCGCGAAAATTACTTGTGATTTTTTAATAAATTGTATAAGATCTCGTTGAGTGATCTCAGTTTCTGAAGAGATTTTACTTAAAACAAAAATCTCAGTTTTGCAGTTTTAGAAAATAGAGTTCGCCGGTAATAGAACCAGCACCATTTTGTTTACCGTTCTTTGACACATACGTGGATAAAAGTTTAAGAGAAAAGAATTCTAGTCGAGTTTTGAAAAAAATATTTAAATATTGCCTAAGAATCTCGCAAAATTTCGCAAAAACTACTCGTCTTTTTGGTATTACAAAACTTGGATTCTGACTACAACATGTGTTTATTAGGAAGTAATTTACTACATACAGGAACAATTCTTTTTCGTTATTAGGGCCCAAAAATAAGAGTTTCTCTGTAAAAAAAATGTCGTTTTCCGTGGCATTATTACAAGAATTTATCTTTTTACGAAGTAAAGCGAGAATGAGTTACTTGTATTCATGAAGTTAATTGTCGTATAGAAGAAATATCATACGTTTAAATTCTCAATATTGTGTGTCGTATTGATTTATTAAATTTCAGTGAATACAAATACGTCTGTTATCTTGTTTATTTTATTGCAATGTTTTTTTGACCTTAATAAGAATTTACTTCGCCTTCCGAAAGTATTCGAAACTTGTTCTCGTTCCCTTCAGCATCCTCTAGGATACAAACTTGAAGCTACAGCTGCTTCCTTCCCAGCTACTGAGAGCCATTGCCGTCCAGGCCTCTCAGGGTCCGCGCGGAAGTAAGACGTCCGAATTAGCAGCAATTGAGCGGCGAATTCCCGGGCGTCCAATCAGCGCGCGGTAAATCAGTGACGGCGGAGAGGCCGAAGGGGCGAGGGGGCGTGCGGGAACGAGCGGGGCTTCTCCACCGCGTCGTAACTCGCCCCGGGTGGCAAGGGCTGGTGGGGGCGGGGCGGAGAGGATCCCCGGGCGCCTCAATGGACAGGTCGCGGGCCAGATGAAAGGGCGCCCCCTCCTGTGCCGCCGGGCGGGCGCTTGGCGATTTATGAAAATGCGCGGGCGGGCGGGCGGGCGAACTGGGAGAAGGTAGACGAGCGTAAAGGCGGCCGGACTGTCAGCAAGGCTTGGGTGGGCGAAAGCGGCCGGGCGGGTGAGTGTGAGGGTTAGTGGAGAGGGAGATGTTCAGAGAGTGGAAGACTGGGAAAGCGTGCTGGATGACGGGCGACCCGGTAGGTAGGTGGATGGGAGGGCGGGCGCTCATGTGTATGTATGTGTATGTGTGTGTGTGTGTGTGTGTGTGTGTGTGTGTGTGTGTGTAAGCGCGAGTGTATGGGTTGGTGAGGGATTGAAAGAGTGGGAGAATGATAGCACGGGCAGGTGAGCATGGAGGAGGGCGTACAAGAGAGTAAGGTAGCGAACAGGAGGGCGGGCGACCGGGCGGGCTTGCGTGCGTGCGTGTGCTCTTGTGGGTTGATGGGTAGGTTGCTGTGTCTGCCCCCCCCCCCGCCCCAAAACAGTGGAAGCATTGGGAGTGGTCGAATATTGGAAGTCGGTGGTTGCAGCACGAGTTGCTTGGGAGATACACAGTGAGCAGGAATGCGTGAATTCGCTTTAGGATCTCTTAGCAAACATTTCAACAAAAACGTAATTACATAATAATAAATAAAATTTAAATATTAAAAAGGAAGTCAGAAAATATTTCCTTCATTCCTGTTTGATTGCTCTCGTTTGGTTCCAAGATGAGCAGGTAAAAAAATCACCGATAAATATTTCTGTGCGCATACAGTAATATATAGGCCGGAATTAAAAATTACAAATGTTTTAGAGTTTTTTATCCATTTTCATTAAGAAAAAATACTTCTCTCAGCACTTCGTCATCGAGTTTACATAATTTTTAAAGGCAAACAATTATTTGCGAAATTGTTTCCGTTGACTGTTAATATTGCTATTATTCATATTCTTATTATTTTTACCAGAAAAGTGTTTTTCATATAGCGTATATTTTTTCTTCGTCAGACTGTATTATACCTACTGTATTATGTGCTATTGTAAGTAAAATTATTTATTGATTAATTTCTTTGAATGATTATATACTTTTTATATTT
This sequence comes from Acheta domesticus, assembly GCA_031308135.1. NCBI lineage: Eukaryota > Metazoa > Arthropoda > Insecta > Orthoptera > Gryllidae > Acheta > Acheta domesticus. The sequence goes on along the minus strand of JAHLJT010009419.1, from coordinate 80,766,285 downwards.
CTGGTTGAGTGCATTTTGGCACCAGTGAGCGGTTTGATGGAAGGTGCGGTGTGGTGCGTCGAGGCGGGGGCGGCGTGGGTCGAGTGGTTGCAGAACCTTCGCCCCGCCCCCTCCGGCCGCGGGGCGGCCGCTGCCCAGGGTCGCGCGGACCTCCCGGGAGATGGTATCGCGCGCAGCGGGCGAAGGCCCCGGGAGCGGCCAGGTACAAACAGCGCCGCGGAATTTGGGCAGTGGTCGCGCGCCCGCCCGCCTTTTCCCGGAAACACTTTGCGGTGGAGCGGCGCGGCGCGGCGACTGTGACAGCTTGGACTGCGGGAGCGGAGGCGGGGGCGGGGGCGGAGGCCGGGGGCTGGTGGGCGGAGGCGGGGGCGGGGGCGGAGGCGGGGGCGGACGGCGGGGGCGGAGGCGGGGCGGAGGCGGGGGCGGAGGCGGGGGCGGAGGCGGGGCTGAGGCGGGGGCGGAGGCGGGGGCGGAGGCGGGGCGGAGGCGGGGGCGGAGGCGGGCGGAGGGGGCGGAGGCGGGGGCGGAGGGCGGGGGCGGAGGCGGGGGGCGGAGGCGGGGGCGGAGGCGGGGGCGGAGGCGGGGGCGGAGGCGGGGGCGGAGGCGGGGGGCGGAGGCGGGGGCGGGGGCGAGAGGACGGAGTTGCGAGGATGGGAAGAAGGGCTGGTGAGGACATAGCGGGAGGGGCTGCGAGGATGGAAGGAGGGAAGGTGAGGCATAAGGACAGTGAGGAAAGCAGAACAATACCAGCGGCATCGGCAGGCGGCGCGATTGGAGAGGTTTGGCACAGAACTCGAGGTCAGCGGGGATGCGGTTGTCAAGGAGCGGGATCCGGTGGACTCGTAGGGACAGTGAGGCAGGAGATGGGGCATCGTGGAAGTGGAGAATGAGGACGGTGGGGATTCAGTGAGGCTGATGGTCAGACAGATGGGGGCTCGAAGCGTGGAAATCGGGTACACATGGAACTAAATGAGTCGGTTAGGTGGGAAATCGGATGGGTGGGGAATCTGGTAGAAGAGTAATCGGGTAGGCGACAAATCGAGGCAGCGATGCATCCGTGACGCGGAAAATTGTTGTGGAGGACAATAGGTGAGTCAGGAAATCAGTGAGGTCAGGAATCAAATAGGTAGAGAATCAGGTCGGGGGGGGGGATCTGTGAGGCGGGGATTCAAGTAGACAGGGAATCAGGTCGATGGGGAATCGAGGAGGTGGGTGGCAAGGCATCTGGTCGACGGGGAATACCAGCTGAAGGGTGGCAAGGGCAGTAGGAACGCCAATGACGTTGGGTTTGACGAAGGCAGAAGAGGTAACGGAGTTGGGGCAGGAGGAGCGGATGGGCAGCTGGGGATGCGGTTAGCGGGGCGGGGGCTGTTGCTAACGAGGCCTCACACACCGCTGCATCCGGTGGCGAAGGGCGATAATATGTGATGAGTGCTCCGGCGGTTTCCACTCCAAAGAGCCGGCAGGCCTTTGAGGGCGGGCGGCTTAATGCTATCCCAACATCGTCATTAAAGAATGTTTGAAAATGGCCAAGGAAGTGGGTGGTCTCAAAGAGGGGTTCTTTTCTACCTTGTTCAGAAGACAGATGATGATCGAACAAAGACTTCTTTTCTGGAGTGACTGTTATTTTTGTGAACAGGAGAGTCACAATGCTTTCGAATTCGAATTACATGACGCACAGTTGCTACACATAAATATTGGTAAAATAACAACAAATGAAACATTTGAATTAGCCATGTGAACAATATTTTCTCGCGTTATTTCAACACTTCGGGGGCTAGAAATGAGAAGAATCTGAGTCATTACTAGTTAATATTATTCAATTCCGATGGAAATTATTATTTTACTCTTTTACTCTACCGTAAATTAAAAATTATAAGAAGAGTAATATTAGCCAAGATAAACTAATATGAAATATTCAAAATGTATTTCAAATACATAACATTATTACAATTACTTTAATTACATAGAAAAACGTTTTCTTCAATGTAGAACCGACTTAAATGAGTTTGTATGGTAAGTAATTCGTCACGACGAAGATGATTTTTAAATAAGTTAATGTTAAAACTATTTTCCTAATCAAAATATCATTGAAATGAGGATCGTAAAATTCTAGGTATAGAACATCATTAATTGATGCAGAAAGAAGATTATTGATGGACATAGAAGATTTGGAAGAAAGAAGAAACGAATTAATTTTCGTGATTATTGTGACCCGGACTTTTCCGTAACCCTCTGTGAGTGCATCTCATTTTTAAACAGACAATAATAATCTAAACTAATGGCTACTTTCCTTTCATGGTATTCCATTTCATTGTTTAAACTGAAAAGGAAATGTTTTCCGTTAATTTTGAGATAGCAAACCACTAAAATGCATTAGATCTATGCCAAGAGATAAATGATTGTGGCAAGTGTGAGCAAATGCTGATTTGAACACGTTTCCTAGTTCTCCGCTTCTTAAGCTATCGACGTGTTATCGACATAAAATTGTGGAACTACGCAACGCAACGTGCGCGGCAACACGTACTACTTGTCTTCCAATTATGGCATCTACGCCCATGACCTCACGCTATTGTGTTGGCTTTCCCAACTCCCTCGGAACCGAAAACGTGTTCTGGAAAATATAATCTTGTTGCGAGAGTAAAATGGAGCTCGATCTGACGGATTTACTATAAGTTCCTTTCTGAGTGCTTAATAAACCCATAATATAATATCAAGATTCGATAATAAAATAAAAATAGAGAAAACACCGCAATGTATCACTGTCAGCACTTTCTAACATGATAAATTAAAACAACACATAAGATTAACTTTCACTACCTTGTATTGAGGATATCGCAATATATTCTAAGGACATATTTTCGTTGTTGTTTAGTTCAGTTGGTGAAAAAGTTTTTAAGAAAGAGTTCGTTCCAATTTCACGAACATTGACACTGAGTTACGCATCTTAGATAATAAATATAATATTTGTTTGTGATTTTACATTTGTTTGGGATTTAAGCAGAAACTCATTAAACCCACATTTTTCTTCTTATTATTTTGTTGTTGTTGTTGTTGTTCTTCTTCTTCGTATTCTCTTCTTCTTCTACTTGTTATAATATAATGGAGTTTAGTACATTTAAATTGTAATTATCGGAAATAATATATGAGTTTTTCAGAAAGGTAGTAAAAATAAAGCATTTGAAAAGTTGAAAAGTCAGAAAAGTCAGTTGAAAAGTATGTTTTCAGATTGTGGATAAGTCAAAATGTGAAAACAGTTTCTTCATTATTTCATTTAACCTCTGTTGCACGTAAATACTGAAGACTGCGTAATATTAGATTTTTGGAGTTCACTATGAAAAAATAAGTGTAAAAATCTGGAAAACTTAGGTACAACCAAGTGTTCGGAGAAAAGTTATGTAGTACGTGTGTGTGTGTGTGGGAGGAGATATAATAACTTATTTATTTTGTAATGTGAGTCAGAACTTGTAACGTTTATGTTAAAATAGAGAAAAAGAAAAAAAATTATAATGAAGGCATATTAGCTATCTGGGTATTAGATAATCTTTCTCTAGGGATGTAAACATGTCTTTGAATCAATGTTTCTTCCCAAAGGAACAGACTAGTTTCTCCGACCAACACAGACAGTATTGGCATTATTACGAAATCTTGCCAGGCCGATTATGTAACACAAAAAATACCATTCTTGAATCAGCGTGTACATCTGTCTAACATCTAGCTCGGGCGCATCCTGACCATAATTCACGTCGTAAGAAAGGGACACTGAGGGAACGAGGAAGAGCGTCCTGGCCGGCCAGAGGCGATCCATTTCCGCAGCGGTGACGCCGCCGGCCCGTCTGTGGGAGTGCGGCCTCTGCGCTTCCGTCATCCCCGCGGAGCGCGCGTGCTCGCGCCACAGGAGCCAACAAGCACCCCGCCCCCCCTTGTTCGCCGCGGCTGACGCTGCGGCTGACGGGCGCCCGCGTCTCCCGGAAGCTCTGCCGCGCGAGAAAACGCAAAGGGCGCGGCGCACCGCACTGGGCTGAGGTCCATCAACTTTTTTTTAAAACTATTTTATTACTAATTTATTACTGCAAACCCGATTTTTTACCACTCATCATCACCCCAAAAAAACGAGTGCCGGCTAGCTTGATATCAAGCTTGCCCGCCCTCCATAGCAGAATCAAACCATACTAGTACAGAATCTGTAGCTATTGTATTACTAATTTATTACCGAAAAGTAATTTGTTTACCACTCATCTTCACCCAAAAACGGGGGGGTGGCGGGTTAGCTTGATATCAAGCTAGCCCGTTTTTTAGGGTGAAGATGAGTGGTAAAAAAATCGGATTTGCGGTAATAAATTATTAATACAATTAAATTAAATTATACAATTAAATATTAGTAAATTAATACAATAGGTACAAATTCTGGTACTAGTTTGGTTTGATTCTGCTATGGTGGGCGGGCAAGCTTGATATCAAGATAGCCCGCCACCTGATTTTTGGGGGTGAAGATGAGTGGTAAAAAAATCGGGTTTGCGGTAATAAATTAGAAATATAATAGTTAAAAATTCTGGTACTAGTATGGTTTGATTCTACTATGGTGGGCGGGCAAGCTTGATGTCAAGATAGCCCGCCACTCATTTTTTGGGGTGAAGATGAGTTGCCCTAATCTCTAAGCTCTCGATCGAGCTCCCGATGTGTATGTATGAGTGAGGTGTTTTAAATGCGTGCGTGTGTGTAAGGGGAAGGAAAAGGAAGGAAAGATAGCGCACGATCCGTGGCGTGTTTGTTGGGATTCTGCTCCGATGGTATTTATGGGATGGTACTTACGGTATTTATCGTTCGCATGGTATTTATGGGAGAAACCACGGAGAATCGGTGTAGTCGATCACTAGAATTCTCCTCCAGATACAGTTGAATTGGATCTGTCTCTGGCGTATCTATCAGCTAGTGACGAAAATCCACCACCGACGCAATTCGCCCCCTGGGACCTATTAGTCAGGGGCGTATGTCATCATCGTCCCCTATATTATTTCAGTAATATACCTTCCCTTTGCGGCTCTCTCACGTAGCCAATATTTATAAATGAGGTCTCTAAAGAAAGAGAATTTCAACGAGACGTGGCGAATCGCACTTCGAAGTTAAAATTATGAAGGACTACTAAATATATATGTATAAGTTATATATATATACATATATATATATATACATATATATATATATATATATATATATATATGAGGGCAAATAAATATTTATGTAAAATGCAACCCGCAACGCACGACAGGATTTTTGAATCTATATCGTTAAATAGCTCCTAAACGAAGCGTTCTGGGACCTTAAAAGCTAAACTTTTGAGGCCAAAGGTCTCAAAGAAACGTTTCCCACATCGCAATCTCCAGTATGAGATCACCTTGATCATTCTATTACATTTTTGCTGATTCGACGCTTCTCGATTCTATCTCACCTGTTCAAAGCCTGTAGAATCTGCAACCGTATGTGAAATTACTAATTATTTCATATTATATGTGATTGAATTACACGGGTGTACGTCTTTGCTTGATAACAAAGTTAAATAAGAATATTTAACAGAATATATTGGTTCATTATTTAATAAGAATAGTTTGTGTTTACAAGGGTGAATTATTATTATGTTGTTATCAATTACTAGGTGACGTGTAGAACAAGAGACGGAGGATGAGAGTGTCTTGAAGGAAAATATATATTGCTGGCTTAATATGGAAATGGAAAAATAAGGAAGAGGGTAGGGTATAGCATGCGAGAGTTCTCGGACGGGTAGGCTAATATAGTTTAAAAATACATTGAAACATTATGAATTCAAATTTAAATATTTTCTTCTTTTAAAAATTTTAACAATCACAGATCACTGTTTACTTATTGTTTATTTTCTGGTTATATTGTCTCAAAACTATGATAATGTAACAAAAATCATATGTTGTAACAACATTTAAATGTTAAAAACAAATTGCTGAACAGGATATATATAATTTTTTAAAAGTTTTTTTTATTTGAATGAATTTCCGCTCTTTTCTTCATGAAGGATGCCGGTGTTTTTAGCCGAATTGCTTAACTACGCTCCGTGAAGTCACGGAAGCAATTCGAGATGCCACTGATTCCTGGATGGGTGGCCGTCTAGGAACCCCGGTTAACAAAACCGCCGAGTTCTTGGCCGAAGAGATAAAAGGCATTGACAGCGACGTTACGACACGAAAGAAAAAAACCGAATGGAGAAATTTATACGCTCGATGCCCAAGAAGGGCTACGAGATATGTTGCGAAAAGACGCAGCAAATTAAAAATGAGCGATGATGAATTGAGACGCATGAAACGAGTTAATGGTAAGACATCTTAAGTGACTTTTTCAGGAGAAGCTATTGAAAGTTTAAAGAATTCTGTGAATCAGGTGATCAGCACAAAATAGTTATTTATGAAATGAGCTGTAAGAGCTCGTAGTATTGCGCCACTATCGGCTTCAGGATTTCACGCAACCTTTCCTACTCGCAAATAAAATAACTTTTACCATGTATATCATACTTTTTTAAAGAGACTTACTGACTCTCCTTTCATTTTAATTCAAGTATACATTTAATTCTATACCATGTTAAATTAATTTCAATTGTAGCTGATCAGACGAAAGTACTTTGTTTACCTTGTTGCATTGTTTCATCTGAACAGCTGAGAATCGTCTTACTTTTAGCACTAACGCTAAAAATCTTACTCGTTGCAAGCTGTACATGCCCTAAAAGTAGTTGCTTTCTAAAAAGACCACTAGTAGATCTACTAGTAGATTTCTAAAAAGTATATTTACTGTATTAAAAAATACTGCATACATTACTGTGTTCTATACTTCAACGGTGGCTTGGCAATCTCTAGCAGAAACGAAAATGTTAAATGTCTCAAATTTGCTTATTGAGTGGCTTAGTATTGTATATGGCTTAGTATTGTATAATCTCAAGCGCATCAACAATTCAATAACATTCAAAGCGAATGCTGCTATTTCGCAGTTCTTTGCGTCATTGTTTGCATAAACAAGGCATATGCCATTCTTTTTTCATTGGTTTGATTTTCCTGCATTGTTTCAGAGGTGCACTGAAACATTCTTCTACTGCTATTGGTAAATTGATAATAAAATATTGTGCAGAAATGCAAAACAGTGCAATCTTGTGTTTATCATAGCAATAGTGTATCATCAAAGAGCAATAATGTCAAAGAAAACATCATTGTATCTATCATAATTAAAAAAATAAAGGTGCAATAACTTTTTATATCCAAAAATAAACTTTATTTGAATAAGTCAACTTTCAAAACAAAGTTAAGCACATAAATGAAGTTTAAAATCAATTGCATTCTCCTTCATAAGTCTTTTATTTCGCTAAAGTTGGTGTTGGCGTCTTGACAGGTATAGGGAGATTAATAATTTTATCATCTAATTAATTCTGTCAGCCTGGGCTGTAAAGTTCGTTTCATGGATTTATGCACAGTAAGCAGTAAGGAAAGCTCAACATTAGAAGACAGTGTACAAAAAGTAGTATTTATCACGTATTTGTCACAATATCACTTTGGCGACTCAATCTCTCAACATCACTTACACGCGACTTTGAATACTCAAAAATCTCTAATTTAATCTCCTGAAAAAGTGGTTGTGTAGTGTGATAATATTTTTGTAAACTGACGATATTTTTTAATGATGTTTGTACCTCTTAATGTCACTCAATTTGAAGACTGACTCACTCTCCAAGGTTTGAAATAAGTCGTCAATCATCTTTGTAAGGGAACTGGTGGTTTCCCAATCGGCATCAAAGTTTAGTAGCTTAGCGTCTTGTAAATTTTGATATTAAACTGGTTCCAATGGATATACTGAAGAGAACGAAACAGCAAAAAATGTGATAATTAAACAATCAGAGAGATGAAGGTGTTACATCTATGAGAGTTTTTACAACTAATAACGACGAACGCAGCAGATGTACAGAACATGTACCTAGTATACAAATTTAAAATTTCAAAAAACTATGAAAAACCGGGAAGATATATTTCATGATATAATATTCCGATTAATGATTAAGAATTATATGCCTTGTTAGATGGATGAAAAAGCAATATTTTGATGGACAGAAAGGAAAATGCATTTTAAAAACAAAGTCTACTGCAGAGCCAGAAACGAAGGAACATCGATGAAATGAAAATTAACACACTGGGTTACTTCACGTGGCATTCAGTACTCAAACTAACAATATTGTAATCACTAAAAAATAATTAAACAGTTATTATTTGAAATTGGTCGTTTATATCAAATTACGGTTTAATATTATATATTAATTTAAATGTGTATTAAAAGTAGTAAAAACTAACCGTGAACTAATGTTTCATGTTATTAACTACAAACAAAATCCGGCTTCTCGGGTGACATAGACAATGTGCTAGCTTTCTGTGAGGCGACCCTGAGTTCGATTCCCAGCCGGAGCAAAAACGAAGCTTATCTTTCGAGTACAAATCGTCTTAGTTTCTCTATACCTTTATGACGAAAGAATACTGAGGCAGGTAAAGTGATCTACGTAATGAGAATATGTCATGTTCTTCACATGTCTCCGTTAACCTCAGGCGTGGATAATAAATAAAAACAGGAATATCTAATGGGAGATATCCTGGTTGGGGAAAACCTTGGTAGACGACATGTAGGTCGGCATCGGATCTCACCATCAAGGGGAGGAAGATAACCACCACACCCAGCGATTAAACTTGCATTACCCTTAGAGGACTAATGACCTTAGCAGTTGACGCGCCAGGAATCACTTATCAATCTGTCAATCGAGGAAAGACGTTCGTCCGCGGAGACTCACGTTGCTGCCACTGCGCCGGCAGCGCTGACGCCGTCGCTGGCAGCGGCGTTCCAAGGAACGTGATCGGTGGCGGCGGCGGCGGGGGGAGGGGCGGCGCTAGCCTACTGCACGCACAATCACGTCCCGATTTTTGTCGGAGGCCTGCTGAGCTATGTCTGGAGATACGCCTCTCTGCAATGCACGCGCCTTGTCAATCGGCCGACAGGATGTGGGCAGCAATCCACGCTGCATTAGTGCGCCGTAAAGGGTAATGGTGCGTACTGCGCCATTAAATTGCTGAACTCAACGGAGGAAGGTATTAACTACAGATTCCGGAAACGAGTTGCTGAATCATGATGTGAACGATTTTAACGTTTTGCAATTATTTAAAATGACGGAAAAGTGATTCCCAAGTTGAAGAATTATTTACGCATTTTGAGGACAAAGTTTAATTGAAACAAATTGGAACCATTTATGAGAAAAGTTTGAAAATATTGTTGAGAATTTTTGTAAAGTCCTTCAAAAATCAAAATGGCCGTTGTCAGCTTGCAGGGTCTCCATTTCGTTCATATTGTTCTGTGAATATAAATTTTAAATGAAATCGTCAGACCAGTGTACGAACTAACGTCGACTACAGTCAGACAGACGGACGCACAGACTACAGACAGACGTTTTGCCGTTAATTGATTTTTCAGTATCAAGGAATGGAGAAAATGGATTCTGACTACACAGCGTGATACAAGAAGTAATTTACTACATGTAGCATCATGATTTATCCAATTTTCGCCACTAGGATCGGCAATAAGAGTTTTTCTGTCAAAAATCGCCGATTTTCGGCGCACGATTACAGTACTTTTTCTTGTTAAGAAGTATGGCGAGGAGGGGGAAAAGGTGCCACTGAGAGAAAAAATTCCCACTAATCTGAATTTTGTTGACATATTTGTGTCGAAATGACAAAAACGAATGTGCAAATATTTGAAATATTACTAGTATGTTTCTAGACATTTATAAGCCAACGCAACAGAAACCTTTTTTTGCAAATAATTCTCATTCTGTACATTGCATGAAAATGACTGTTAATACGAAGGCTATAGTAAAAATGTAATAAATAATATTGATTGTTCCACTTTTTCGTGTCGTATATCCCTTTTGAGCACAGTGCCGGGGAAGGATCACAATGCATTAAAATCAGGAGATAACGCTTATATATACTGAAGAACAAGGAGTAAAATGTACTTGACTACACGATAAGTATTAATTAATTTAAATACTAATATTCAATTGTAACTTGAAAAAGAGTTCATCATTTATTAACATTTTCTTAGAAATAATACTTGTTAGAAATGTCAGTAACAATTTATCATTCTAGTTTAATTGATACAGACGACGAATAAAACAGAAGTAATATTTTCCAAAAAAAAAGGTTCTATAATACTAATAATAATAATAATAATTATTATTATTCAGTTATTATTATTATTAAGTATTTACTATAGTAATACTTAATAATAATAATAATAATAATAATAATAAAATAAAATAATAACAATAAGAAGAAGAAAAAGAACACATTTTCGTATCACTGTTTTAAATAGTACTTTTAATAAATAATCATAATTTACGATGTATCATTTGATCATTCATGTATGATGTAAAGTAAGAATCATTAATATCATTAACATCAGCGATAGTGGCTGATGCTGATGGAGAGGAAAATTAGTTCATAAAAATTACGTATTACAGTATTATTTCTACGCGGAGGGGAAATACCATGTCTGATAAAGTGAAGATATTTGATTTACATTGACTTAAAATATAGGAATCGGCTCAAATTGCACCAGCACATGAAGTTGTCACATAGTAACGAGATCACATCACGCGAGGTCACAGACATTTACTGCGCGGAACATATTTCCGACGTAATTGCCTATCTGATGAGGTGGCAGGAATGTGACAATTGAATAGGAAGCAACATTTGTAATTACTAATTTCCAATTCGCGCAGAAATTGAAAGGAAACTATTCAGCCAATGGCCATGTAAGATATTTATGGCATTCTTTAGATACCCAGAAATCCGGGAAAAATCCAAAAACCGAAACAAATTTTGATTTGGACTGAAAAGGGCGAACACAGCGGACTCCGGTTACAGTGAGTGAATTTGAGAGGACTAACATTTTTGGTTGGATTATGATCTTTGGCCGACGTAATTTTTTCAAGTTGCCTAGCGTTGGATTTTTTGTACGGATGCGATATATTATTTTCTAGGAGGGAATTAATTTCAAGACTAGTATTTTCTATAACCGAGGTTCATTATAATCGTGGTTCAGGTTCACTATAACTGAATCTTCTTATGGTTAATTGCAATGTAAGTGAAACGGCACCAGTGACATATGTTCACTATAAACGAGGGTTCACTTTATCCGAGTTTATTATAACCGGAGTCAACTATTTTTTGAAGTATTTTGCATATTCTCATACTGCGCAAACCAACTGAATTCTCACACTCGTGTGTCACCTGTTTCCAAGTACCGATGGGCGAGTTGTTAGCTTGTACTAGCCTTTGAAACCACAGTGCGCGGATTTGATACCGACTGAGGCACGTGGATTTTGGAAGGGCGGAACTTCCCGCTATGCCATGCTTCTAGCATGTAAAACAACCCTGACAAAGTTAAATACCATTGGCAATTTTCCGTCCTAAGGAGATAAAGTTCTTCCGACGAGACAGTTCGGATATTGTTAACTGACACCGACATTTAGCGAAGAAAGTGAAAATCACTTCCAGGCGTATCAGGGGACGCCCACGAGACGCGTCTGCTCGGGAAAGTTCTCCTAGACCCGCGCCGTGGGTAGGCCTCAAAGGGTGGCAGGAGCGGAACTAGGACCAATGGCCGTCTTCACGCAAATAACGCAACACGATAAATAACTACTGATTATGCTTCAGCTGCAGTCTTGCAACAGAAAGGATGCAACGAAGGGACTGCCTACTATTTTAATATTTGGAATTCACGAATTTCATTATGCTACAGCAAATTGTTTGATATTCTTGTAATGTAAAGAAGTGTATTATACAATGTTACTGGAAAGTTTGTGATGCATGTGTTTATTCAAATATTCAATTTATTAGAATGTTATACGACAATATTTTATTTGCTGTTCTTCAGTCGTGTGCGCGCTACGTTTTGGAAAACTATTTTTAGTACTTTTATTCCAAAGCACTTTTCCTGCTGCTGGCCATTGGTTTGTGATTCAAATCTTGATTTAATTGGTGAGTTTAATCGGCGCGAGCTTCCTGTTCGCTGGGCCAGGCGGTTGTTCTGTGCCGCGCCTCGCCGCGCCGCCACTTCGGCTGGGCCGGTGCTTCTGAGGATGAACACCTGTGGCGAGTGCGCTTTGTGCGAAGATCGCTCTCGTGTTGACGTTTCTACACGTGTTGCCTCCCCGCCGTGCCGCTCCGCGCCGCGCCGTTTCGCCCATTGTTCGCGTCTCGGGGTCTGCAGCAGCAGCAGCGGCGGCGGGCGGCGCGGCGCAGCGCCTGCAGCGGAGAGGGTGTCCGGGTGCGCAGGTGCGGGGCCGCCGCGCCGCGCCGCGCCACAGGCTCCGGCCGAGGGGGGAGGGGGGAGGTGCGGGGGAGGGGCGCTGGCCGTCAGGTGGCTGCTGCGTGTTTGCGCGGGCAGCCGCACTCGCACGGCCCTCCACAATGGCCACGAGAGGGCCCTCGACGAGGCGGCGGCCGCGGCGGCGATGGTGACGACCCACAACGACAACGACGGTTCGAGCGGTGGCAGGGGAGGACGAGGAGGAGGCAGTGGCGCCGATGGTGACGACCCACAATGACGACGACGGTTCGAGCGGTGGCAGGGGAGGAGGAGGACGCAGTGACGCAGATGGTGACGACCCACAATGACGACGACGGTTCGAGCGGTGGCAGAGGGAGGAGGTGGAGGCGGAGGCGCCGATGGTGACGGTACCGTATCGACTGGTTAAATGTAGCGGAGGAAGGGCGACGGCAGCGGGAGCGTTGGCGCAGGCGCAGGGAAGGTGGGTGGGGCCGCTGGCGAGACGGTGGAGTAAGCGGAGTTGTGAAGATGAGAAGGAGGCCGTAGAGGAGGAGGTAGCAGTGGCGGAAGTACTGCCGAAGGCTGAAATGGTCGTGAAATCGGTGACAGAGGTGGAGGAGATGATGACGGTGGTATTGCAGGCGGAAGAGATGGTGAAGACGTTGGAAAGGATGGTGAGCGGTAAAGACGATGGGGAAGAAGGTGGAAGTGGGGTAAAAGGCGGTGACAGAGGCGAAGGTGAGGCGATGGCGGTGGCGGTGATACTGGTGGACGGGTGGCGGGGGACGAGGGAATAGGCAATGCTATAGGCGGTGATGAAGAAACAGCGGGAGTGGAGATGGAGCGGTGGTAAAAGCGGGGGTGATGATGAAGGCAGAAGGATGTGAATGTGATGGTGAAGGCAGTGTTGGAGGCAGGGGTGAAAGTGGCATCGGAGGATGTGACAGAGCAAAGACGGCGCGGAGTGAAATGAGGACTGTGATCGACAGTGGCTATGACGAAACCAATGATAGTATCAAGGTCGGTCGCTAGAGATAGCTCTGGAGGTCGCAAGTGCGGCGGCAGAGATGATTTCGGCAACGGCAGCAACTGGTTGGATTGAAGGTACTCGTTATTGTAATGGAATGAAGGTGCAGTATGGTACAAATATGGCAAAGGGTGTTGCTGAGGAATTGTCAATGTTGTAAGCGTCGATAGCGGTGACGGTGGTCGTTCATGAAGGTTGTCGGAATCACATGGAGAGGGTAAGATTCCTCGTCGAATTCTGATCTCTGGCGAAAAGGCGAGAACGACTTGAGAGGAAAGACAGAGGCGAGTGCTAATGTATTTGTTGCCTTTGCAAGATTGGGAGATAACATAGGGATAACGGAACATTAGAGGGATGGGAGAAGAGTAGAAGGAGAACAATATGAATCATATTAAAGCAACTATTAAGGAAATTGGAGAAATACTGGTGACGTAGTCGCATCAATATCGTGAAGGTAAAATCGACGAAACCTCTGACTGGCAAGAAGTAGTGTGCAGAAACAGCACGCATGGAACCGGTAGTAACTTGACAAGCGATGGGCGATCAAGAAAGGTAAATATGAAAGGAGCGGCAATGGTATCGGTCATGGCGATGATTGTGACTTTTCGATAGACTTTAAGAGGCTTATTAATGACTGAGATGAAAGATGATAATGAACGGCTTGAATCTAGATAGTTAATGGTGGTAGTAGGTAGGGAAGAATGATTATGCCTTTTCCAACGGTGATAAAGGACCGCTGAGTAGGAAATTTCCCACGGGATAGCGTTCGGCAATCGATCGTAATCTCGATCATCTTCACATGCGCAGAAGCACAAAAGGCATGCAAAATTCAAACTGCGCATGCGCAGAAGATCGGTAATACTGCAGCGCTTTGCCGTGCAAAAACTAGAGAGTTTTTGCACCCACGAACGCGAAGCACTATCGATCTTCTGGGCATGTGCAGATGTACAAAAGTGATGCGAAACTTGAATTGCGCATGAGCAGAAATCGATAGTATTTAACGTTCGAGGCGGCAGAAGCTCCCTACTCCCTCGTGCCGATGGTTCTGGAGGTGGCGGCGACGGGCACTATCGACGCCGGCGGCTCTGGTGGTGGAGGCAGCTACGGTGGGATCCGAGTCCTTGACCGGAAGCGGCGCGGTGCGGCGCGGCGTCGGCACCGGAGCTGGAGGCTGGTCGCAGGGGCTACCCGCTTGCCTGCCGTGGTGGACTGGCCGGCCGGCCGCCGCCGCCGCGCGCACCTGGGCACACACCGCAACACGTGCGCGCGCTGCCGCGGCCGCCACCGCCGCCGCCGCCACAAACACGCGTGGCACGCCGCAGCCTCCGTCATCCTCTGCTCCGGCGCTGCCCACTCCCCGCACCCCCCGCCCTGCCCCGCTCCGCGCCGCGCCGCGCCGCGCCGGTCCGGCCTGCCGGCTCATTTGCTCGCCGGGCGGCGCGGCGCGCTCAGCTGCTCCGCGATGCCAGCCGCTCCTTCGCGCGCCCGGCCGCGCCGCGCCGCGCCGCACCATCCACCCGCGAGAGAGCGCGTGGGATTGGCCGCAGATTTTTTATTGAACGTTTATTTACTGTCAGTTCGTCTATGAGAACAATAAGTAAATGTGTTGACTAGATAATTGACATTGATGTAGATACTCATTAGTATCTCTACATTATTCCAGTTGATTACAGAAAAATTTAAAAGTTTGATTTTTTAAGAAGTCTTATTTCCAAACTGTTATCTAACATATTTATGGCGAAAGTATTTGCATAGCATTCTCATTTTTGAATGTATTTACAACTACATAATTTTTTAATTTTTTTCTTTAGTTGTTTTCTTTTTAAAAGAGAGAATTACATTATTTCGAACATATCACGGGGCATTGACAATGATTCTTAATACTTTGGATTGTAGCTGGACGCAGTAAGTCCAAACAGTCTTTCAGAATGATTTATGAATTAGTAATTTATTGTCTAAAGCTAACACTGAGTTTCTACCTAACAGCCAAACATTTTTTTTGTATTTTAACTAGAGTTCATTTTGTTTACACATAATAACATGTGTTGTGTTTACACATAATTGGTGACAATTGACAGGTCTTTTAGAGAAAGTTCTTTTCCTCATCGCTCTTTAGAGACGAAATATGGCTACTCGAAACCAATTCATTTTTGTCTATCTTCAATAAATTGCTTAAGTTTCGAAAACTATTGTAAAGTTTGATTGAAAATCGATTTGAAACTACTTTGCAATAGAAATATTTTTGGCAATTTTAGGTTCAGGTAAAATCACTTAGGATACGCATGCCTTTTGCTGTTACATCTGAAAAAAAATATTTTTGATAGAATTACGCTAGATAGATTTATCTTATACTTTTATTTTAGCTCTTACTGTGCTTTTATATCTCGGAACCACAAAGGAAAGAGCTTATTTGCCGAATTCTCCAACTTCTTGCATTACGTCACTCGACTTACAGAAAAGTAGGCAAAAATACTTCAAGGTGTATTTGCAGCGATGAAATAAGTGATTTGTCTGTAGAAAATATAATTATGCGAAACAAAAAGATGATTTTTTAAAATAAAACTTAGGTGAATAAAGTCATTAACAGCAGGATTTGTCATTTAATGTAAGTTTACAATGACATGGTACTGGTTAGCAATGAGTATAAACTTAAAAATATAATAATTTTTTTTTAGAATAGAAGGTATAGAATTCAAACTTGACTGTTAAAACACGATAATGAAATAGAGGAATTAAATAATATAAAAATAAAAACGTTTAATGTAATCTGGTATCCAAACGGCGGGCAAAAAGGAAATAGCGGAGATAAGGGTTCAGCATTATACGGATGAATCATTGTCAATGGAATCTCATGAGAGTGAACAGAC
Source organism: Acheta domesticus (assembly GCA_031308135.1). Taxonomy (NCBI): domain Eukaryota; kingdom Metazoa; phylum Arthropoda; class Insecta; order Orthoptera; family Gryllidae; genus Acheta; species Acheta domesticus. The sequence goes on along the minus strand of JAHLJT010009419.1, from coordinate 80,750,016 downwards.
CATTGGAAAGTGTTGAATTATGCTGAATATCTTACTCAAATTGAAAACATTTGAAAGAACTGAGATGTAATACGAGAAAAATTCAGATTATTAATTAAAAAAATGAGCGCAGAATTACAATAAACAAGCCTACATGAGGAGAACTAGATAAGATAATTAATTTTAATACTCAGAGTGAAACCTGTCTTAAACGGTCATGATAGTTTTCCGAAAAAAATTGCCGTTGGTACAGGTGACCGGTCAATGGAAGCAATGGGAAAATAGGATACCGACATTCGGTCTAAGTTTGATATTTGCAATGATGTTCAGTATACATATTAACGACATTTTCTTTACTTACACTACAAAATACTGACATTTCCTTATGAACGCGCTACATACACTTGTATACAAATATATTCAATTTTCCGCTTTTGCATTATTCTTTTCGCAGCACAGTTTGTTTCTTCACAGTTTGTCTGTTATTATTCGGGGACTTCATTCCAAAGATGACATAATGTTGCAATTCACACCGGGTGGAAACTACCAGAAATTTATCCTCTTCTCGCGAAATAAGATACTATTAAATATCACTGTCCTAATTTATACGATGGTGCTTTTTGACACAGAAAGATGTCGAATCAACAGACATTTTCTCCGCTCTTCTGCTTAGTACAGTAGGCTTATATTCACGAGGAAGTAGTGATGGTCGATCTCCAAATTGCGCCTCGCCACAGCATGTGGGTAAAGGTAGCTGTTGAAAGAGTGAATATTTGCACTCATCTAATGAAACATCATTCTATTCCTCAAAAATAGCAGTTAAGAGACCGCTTAATGAAGTGGGCGTTTCAGCAGGTTTTATTCTATTTCCTGTATATTGACCCGTTGTAATCTCGTTTAGATTTTGAGCCGCGTAGCACACTTGTGGTGTGAATGGAGCACAGCCGCAGCCACCTGGCCCTTCGGGAAAGAGGAATTCGCAGCAGGGCCGGAACGGAGGTTCGAACTCCGCTCCCTCAGGCAGCGAGACGAGATAAGACGCTCGCGCATGCCGCGCCGCTACCTGTCGGCACGCACGCACTCACGCACGCACGCGCGCGCGCTGCGCCACCACCTCCAGGGCCACGCCCACCGCCTCCGCCGCCTCCCGCTCTGGCTGACGCTGGATCCTGCCTCCATCGCTCCCTCCGCCTCCCTGTGCCTCAGCCCTCCCAGCACCATCTCTGCCACTATCAGCGCAACCGCCACTTCCCCCTCGGACTGCCACCGACTCCATCTCCATCGCTTCCACCGCCTCTGCTCTCCTGACACCCTCGCTCCACCAAGATCCCCACCGACAGATGGGAGGGATTGAGAGATGGCTCAGTGCATCAACTGATGTTACTGCAGTCCCTCTGACCGGGAGGTCCTAGGTTCGAGTCCCGACGGCGGCAGGATTTTCGACATTAGCTTGTCAGCTAGGTTGAATTCAGTCGCTGTCTGGAGGAGAATTCTAGCGGCCGGCTGCTCTGAGGTAGATTTCCGTGGTTTCTTCTATCAACACCAGGTGAATGCCAGAGCAGTACCCTAACAAACAAACGGGCCACAGACCGTGTGTGATCTTTCCTTCCTCTTCCTTGTTCTATCCTCTCCCGTTACACACACACACACACACACACACACACACACACACACACTTACACTAACATGTAGTACACTACCATATATGCCGGGAGACCAGTCGGGAGCTTAGAGATTGTCCCGGCTGGGGCGGTGCCCCGCTACCTGGTTGAGGGGAAAACTCCGCTAGTCGACGGTAGGTCGACGCCAGATCTCGCCATCCAGCGGGGAAAGATCACCGCCACCGCCCGAGAAAACCCGCATTACACTTAAGGAACTAGTGACCTAAGTAGTTGACGCGCCCGGAATCACGAACAATCAATCAATCAATCCCCACCGCCACCTTCCCCTCTGTCCTGACACCGACCCGGCGTTCACCATTCCCTCCGCCTCTAACGCCTACGGCTTTCTCTCTACCCCCCTCCCGCACCATCACTACTACCACCACCACCTCCTGGTCTCTCCCTCCCCAACCTTCTCGCCCTATGCCAACTATCATCATATCCATTTCCACCGCCACCACCATCCATTCCATTAGCTACCAACCGCGCGACGAACTCACTTCTTACAGATGCTGCAATATTCTTTTAAAAATTCCTAGATTGCTTGCAGTATTGTATGCATTTGTATGAAATTTCTTTAATTAAAACGTAGGATTTCGTATTGATTAGCACCATACTTGGTCCTTATACAACTTTTTGACGCGGGTTCTGATCGTAGACGAGGGAGGGGCTTTCGTTTTTGATGACTTTCTTTAACTTGCGACTGAACAGAGTAGGAGAGAAATATGATCTATCTGTATTAGAATCGAGACATTTAAGTGACTGGGGATGAAATGTTTCTCGAAAATATGTTCTTATAACTGAAAAGCACTTATCAACAGCTCAAGGATCTGGAAATTTAAAAATATTGAATTGATTGATTGATTTGATTGAATATTGATTGATTGATGTTTCGGGCATGCCACTGGTGGGGTCATTAGTCCCGTTTGAGAAGGGAATGTTTTACTGTGGGAGGTGCTGCTTTCCTGCTGGATGGTGAAAACCAGCACCATCCTACACTTCGGTTTGCAGGGGATTCACCATTCAGTAATCTACCACCTGCGGAGCACTGCCCCTGTCAGGACAAGCTGTAAGTTCCCGACATCCGTGGTAATTTAGGCATGTAACTATGTGCGTACGTAAGGGAAGAGGAAAAGACAAGAATGAGGAGGAGAAGACCGCGCGCGGTGCAAAGCACGTTTGTTTTAGTACTGCATTGGCCTGATATTGATCGGAGAAACAACTAACAACTACCGATCAGAGCATCCGCCTGCAACAATTCTCCTCCGTATTGAATTTATAACTTCAATACTTTCTGCCATTGTATTTATACAGTTTATTCATAACAAAGTTTTAGAAATGATGGGATATTGAAATTCTAAATTATTGCGAATAATTATGTAGATCTCTTTTGAATTATAAGAAAAAATGTTTTGTCTTTGAAAAACAGTTTGGCCAGAGAGTTTTCTTGATACACTTAGTCACTTAAACATTTGGAAATAAAATCTTAGAATAATTCAGTTTAAAGTTTTTATTCTTCTTTAACAAAGTTTTACTGCGACGTTTCGAGGAATCATCTTTTTCCCCCATCCTCAGAAATATAACAGGAACATTTTATTGAACATTGAACTAAATGAAATGTTACTGACAGAAAATTCATATTACAAATATAATAAAATTGTAGCACTCAGTTTAAAACAATATGTGAAAACCCACCATTTAAAACAAAATAAAAGATAATTATTATATTAAAATAAATATTAACGCCAGCTAGTGCTAAAGCACTTTCACTACCATTCGAATTACCATGTGAATTGATTTTGACAGACTCTTTTATGTTTTTTATGTAAAATGTATTTCTCTTGACATTTGAGTAAACAATGTTACGAGGTCGCCAAATTAAATTTCATATAATTTCTGCTGTTGGTAGCCAATACTATTGCTTTCACTTGATTGTCGGTTCCAAATATCGTTACACGAGTAAGTTTATGGAACGCGTACCAGAAATCGAAGCTGGGATCACTTGGGCTGGCGAGCGGTCGCCCCCACCACGCGAGCGCATTCTAAGAGGCCTGTAAAAGAAAGCGCGCTTCGAAGAACCCGTGCGGAGAATGTTTCTCATTACAAAGAGCAGCGTGTCATTGGAACAGGTCGTAAGCGGCCTGCAGCTAAAAGCAGAGCTCTTGATCTTCTCATTTCCTGCGGGGCGCGCCCGCCCTGCTCCCCTGCTCCCGTCCTCAGAAGAGGACTCTCGGCCGGCGCGCGGGCGGGCGCGCGGGGCAGGGGGGGGCGGGGGGGGGCGACGGGCGTTGGGCGGGGGGCGGGGCGCGCAGACGAGGGCCCTAACGAGCGCCACGCCGTCGGAGGAAGTTTCGTCCCCGACTCCAGCCGAGGCGAGGAGGGCGGCGGGGGCGGCCGGCGCCACCGATGCGAGGGCGGTGCGGTGGCGGGGCGGCGAGAGTCGCGGCCGCGAGGGTGACGGCGGGGGCGGCGACGCTGTCGGCGGAGCACCGAGGGGGGGGAGGGGGAACGACGGCGGCGGCGATATTTGCGGCGCAGTAACGTCACCGCCAGGCCCCTGGCCCCGCGGCCCCGCCCCCGAGCCGGCCGCCGCCGCCTTCGTCTGCAGCAGAGCGGCGCGGAACCACTCGCGAATTGCGGTGTGCAGCAAGTCGTCCGTGCGCGGCCCTCGAGCGCGCTGCGAGGGCCAGCCGAGCGGGCGAGCGCGGGGGCTCCTGGCGTAGCTTCGTTCCTCGTCAAATGCAGAGCTAATTTAACCTCCCCATAAACCTCAAACATGGCATTTTCATTTTTAGTTTCGGTTATATTTGATGCTCTTTACAATTTTGGGAAATTTACTCTTTCCAAAACGAAAAAAAAAAGTTTCACTAACAATATTTTCGATAAAGATTGTGTTCCTTAATTTGTCTCGGACGACACAATATTTTCGTATTGCAAAATAATTTTTATATATTCGTTCGTTTAATCATTTATATAAATTTTCATGACACTTCCTCTGTTCTTCGTGATAACACAGGGGACGTTTTTAATATTCATTCATTACCCCATTCTTCCTGAAGGTTTTCATCATTTATGAAAGGAATATATGTATCAACAACAGTTGCCAAGAAATACATTTGTAGAATTGACGATAAAATATTTTAACTCTCAGGTTCATGTAATTGTCTGAATTACGTATATTGGACTTAATTTCCTCAGTAGTTTCGCTGCATTTCATAATACGTATCCTAACGATCAATTTGTTTATTAGTGAAATAAGATGTAGCTGAAAGAAAAAAATGTTATAATACTTTCTCCGTAGGTTGGTTTGCCCTCATTCCCTTGACAATGGATAAGACAAACTTTGAGAAATAAAGTCTGTCGAAGAATATTGAAGATTTATGAATTCAGGGGTTGATTTGAGAAAAACAATGTAGTAAACCAATGATGAATCCAGGGGAGGGGCACGGGCTTCCTCCCCAAAAAAGAGTAGAGTTTTCGTTTCTTACCTTCTTTAATCTGGAAAATTTGATTTAAGTACTTATTTATGTTAGTATTATCTAATTATTAAAAAAATTGTATAGTATCATCTATACATTACAAAAGATAATATACAATGTACTAACAAATGTTTAATATTTAACAAAAAACTGTGATGGCTCCCTCCAAAATGATCGGCTGGTTCCACCTCTGAGTAAAACAAAGAACTCTTGCAGAGGAGACACCAATTATGGTGAAATCGTTGGCAAATGAGAGAACGAAATGGGATAAGACGACTACATAATTATTGACAGGAGATATGCGGCGATGGACATGGTGCTAAAGGAAGAGATTTCGTGATAGGATGCACCGAAGATAGAGCAATCAAAATGGAAATTATTAAATGAAAGGTAATGGATATTGAGGCGGAAGGGGAATAATGAATTGAAATTGGCTGGTGCAATGCCACAAGCTTATTGGTGACAGCGTGGTTTGTGACATGGTTACGGATAAAATGACAGGCAAGATAGTGACTGTCATACTGTATATCAATAGTGATATACTACGATTTTTGTAACTTTACCCTCAGGGCCATTCAAATCCCATCTTCGCGATGGAATATGTCCACGGTATTTCGTATTGTTCTCAGTCGTTCCGCTAGATTCATGATCGCGACCATATCAAGCAGTACTTGCGATCATGCGACTTCTACCAGCAAGACCGAGAAAGACGCGAAATGCCGTGACATATTCCATCGCGAAGATGGGATTTGAGTGGCCTTGAGGGGCAAAGTTAGAATCGCAGTATAGGCGAATTGGCGATGGACATGGTGATGACGAACATGGTGGTGACAGACAAAATGCAGTTCCACACAAAAATGACATAGTTGTTCAAGATAAACAAAATGGCGCCAGCCGCATCGATGATGGCCACGATACTGATTGTGCCGTGATTGCGATGCATGTCAGCGACGATACGACCCGTGACCACCACGATTGTAACGAGAACAGCAGCGAGAAGGTTGCCGATACCGGAAACGGCGCGACGTGAGTGTCCGCTCGAGGAAGCAGCGGCGTCTGCCGCAATTGCGAGGAGGGCGTGGGAGGGAGCAGCTGCGAACGGCCCCCACTGGAGCGGAAGGCGGCAGCAGCTCCGGCTGCTCGCGACTCGCACTCCACCGCCCTGGACAGCGCGACCAGCGCGCGGGCGGCGTCCTTTTGTTTGCGCGCCGCCCCCGCCGCCCCTGCCCCCCCCGCCGCTTCCGCCGCCCCCGCCGCCCCCCGTCGCCCCGCCGCCGCCACGCCGCCCCCGCCGCCCCCGCCGCCCCCGCCGCCCCCGCCGCCCCCGCCGCCCCCGCCGCCCCCGCCGCCCCCGCCGCCCCCGCCGCCCCCGCCGCCCCCGCCGCCCCCGCCGCCCCCGTCTCCCCCATCGTCCTCGCCTCCCTGCCACCCGCCGCCCCCGCCAGCCCCGCCAGCCCCGCTGCCGCCACCGCGACCGTCACCACCGCCGCTGTCGCCACCGCCGCAGCCGCTGTCGCCGTCGTCACCGCCACCGCCACCGCCACCGCCGCGGCGTCCGCCCCGCGCCGGGCGCGCGTGCTCGTCTAATTGGCTGTGGAAGCGCGGCGCGGCGCGGCGCGGTGCTGCGCGGGCAGTTCCGTTCCGCTCCGCTGGGCCCGATTGCTTATGCGAGCGCGCGCTCCGGTCCACGGGATGCGACGCTGGCGCGCGATACGACGCGACGCGATGCGACGCGACGCCGTTTCTCGCGCGAGAGCTGGAGTGCGAGCGCTGCTGCAGCGTCGTGCGCGTATTTATTCATCACGCGCGTCTCTTCCCACGAGACGCGCGCGAGCGTGGCGTGCTCTGGAGTGAGTGGTCGACGTAATGGGACGAAGCTTAGAGATGCGGATGCCTCCACACACTCGCATTGATCGTTGAGGAAATTCAGATCTTAAAACAGAAATATTTTTACGTAAAATACTTGGTTCGAACATTGAACATCATCAATCAATAATTGAATTGACAATTGCAATATTTAGTGTAGTTATTTGGTTAGTTCCTTGCATATATTGCGTGTCTTAATCAAAGGCTTCAGGATATTCTATACTTGGGAACAAATTATGAACCTTCTTAAAATATTTCTTCAACAGAAATCGTTTGAAATACATTCATATAAAAACGATTGCATAATTTTTATTACATAATATTGAAATAATACGTAATATTTTGAATTACATGAAAACGATTAATGCTAGAATTATTATTTGGACTATGTGAGATAGTTCGTTTATGTTTTTAGACCGACTGTAGTCACTTTCTATTTAATGAAGATATAATTGTCCTCATTTTATTCGAGACAAACTCAATGAAATTAAAAACCAAAGAGAAAAGTAGTGACTCGTTAAAATAGAAACTTTAACGTACCTGAGAAAAATAATTTTGGTTTTAGAATATAGAAATATAACTTTTCTTGCATTTAATTCTTAGCAATGTAAATCCACACCAATTACAAGGCTATCCGCACTCTGAGGACGACGAGCAGAGCGGCTAAAATTCGCGAGCAAGTAGTACGAAACCTTGTGGTAACGAATTCCCATAAACGAATTTGGTCGCGAGCGTTAGCGCCGCAATCCGGTGCATATTTAAGAGGGCCCCCTACCTCTGCGCCTAAGGCGAGGCAGGGGGGGCGAGGGGCTGCGGGGGTTGGGGCGGCGCGCAATTGGATTCTGGACACGGCCGCGCGGATTAGGCGCCGCGCCCCCGGCGCCACAAGAGTCCGCGCCGCCCGCGACCCGCCCCCTTCCCCACACCTGCCCCTTCCCGCCACGCCCGCCCATCCCCTCCCCCTCCCGACCGCCAATATACCCACCCTCCACAGCCAGCCCCGCACGCCCCCGCCCAACCCACTCTCCCTGAACGCCCTCGCCGTTCCCGCCCGCTTCCACCCGCCCCGCACACCCTCGATCCCTCCCGACCACCCCGCCCGCCCCCGCTCACCCTCGCCCGCCCGCGGCCTACTCGTTCACCCCCTCTTTCACCCGCCCGGCTTCGCTAGCCACGCCCTCTACTACCCGCCCCCTCGCTACCAACATAGACGCTCATCTCGCTCCTACGCCGCCCTCCGGCACCGCCCCCTCCGCATTCCCTCCCGCGAGCGAATGAATGAGTGAGTATTCATTCCGGGCCCAACAGCTATGGAAGTCGTTAGTTCCGAAGTAACGCGATCTGTGCAACTTTAGATTGAAACAAAGTCACGAATGAAGTATATTTTATCAGGTAACTTGCAATTTCGTGTACCAGGACTTTCGATTATATTATTTCGTGAACTAATTTGGAAGCTAAACTGATTTATTTAATTAATTCCGGGTATTTAATTCCATATCATCTGAAAAGGGCCTACTGGGCATTGACGTCTTCGGTGAGGAACAGTATACAAAATGATATGGAAGGATATACAGGTATTTTGATAATTCGTGTACGATGTAGTAAAAGTAGTTTGAGTTTCCGTTGTAAACACGATGAAACTTTAGCTCACATGTAGTTCACTCGATGAACTCTGATCATTCCTAGGGATCTGATTTATATTTTAAAAACTCGATTGTCTCTTCGTGGCTTTTTGGAAGTATCGAAATTTACGACTCACTGTAAAATTCTGTCTGAAACAGGAACGAAGCCAAAGATAATACTAACTCGATGTACATTATCAGACTACAAAGGACGTTTAGATAGTATTAAGTTATTGGAAACTGATGACCGAAATAGTCATTGATAATGAAAACGCATTAAATGAATGAAGGAAATGCTATTTAATAAGTAAGAATAGTTAATTGTGCATCAAGGGAATTATAGGGGTTCTAATGATCGAGCGGCGACACGAGGGCCTTTGACCCGAGGGCTTCTTTTGCCCTTGATCATTAGAATCCTTATAACGCCCTTGGTACATACATGTTTTTATTTTTTACCAAATAATATTAATTCAAATTTACTTCTTTACGAATTAATTAGATATTTACTTCATTCAGTTTGTCTTTTCTTACTTCCCCTGCATAGTTCCCTTACCTGATTCCCTCCAGAAGAGAACAAGTGGCATCATTCAACTGTTTTCATATTTCCGTCTTAACCCTGATTCTCTCGATCCTGTGAAGTTATGCAGTGTACACTGAGCTTTTATCGTAGGCAATGGCATTCAATAACGTATCAGTAAAAATTTTTTAAAAATGTATGTATTCGTGGTAAATTGAGCGTCTATGGACAACCCTGGTTTTCGTAGCTGACAGAGACGCGTTAACCGCTGCCCCACGGCTCGCTCTTGGCAGAGTGCGAAATTGTGATCTGTTTGGCTTTGCGGAGGGGGCGTGGCGGGGGGGGCGGGGGGGGCGGGGGGGCGGGGGGGGGCGCACCTTGCCGGCCTCTGTGTGCGTCTCGGGCCGACCAGGACGCCGTCTGGGCGCAGCAGGCGGATGAGGCGGCGGCGGCGGCTGTCGCGACGGAAGCGGTTGGGGGGGGGGGCGGCATGGGCGAAGTGGTGATGCGGGCGGCGCGGGCGGCGAGTACGGCGCTGCGTGGAACGGCTGGGGGGGGGGACGACACCGGACGCATAGTGGAGGCGCGGATATGCGCTGTCGGCGCGCGCCGCACGGCGCCATGGCCTCCTGCACGTACGCAGGGATGCGTGGCCCCGCCCCTCCGCCTGTCGATGCCCGCCTGACCCACTTGCACCTCCACCTTCCGTCGGGAATGGCACATGCTTCAAACAAACGATTGGAAAAGAAGGCGAATAAAGGTTTTAACGATGATAGGAAAAATAGGAAGGTTCAAGCATATCATTAAAACACGAAAAATAAACCCCAGGTTAAAGTCGCATTGAAACTACGAAATTAAAGTAAATATTTATAAAATTATCAATTAACAAAAAATAAAAATGTAACACAAAACTATTTGTAAAATATATCCTCAGCTATATTGCCATATACGTTAGGAATATAGGTTCATTGATAAAAGTATCCATTAAGATAAGTTATAATTTGTTTGTCACATTAATTCGGTTTAATGTTGTTCAGTCCCTTGTTAAATGAATGACATTTTATGAATAATGTGAAAATCCATTTTTTTTTCATCATTTCGAACAAATTTGTAATTAAATTTTCAGTTGTACCTGATGAGGGAGACAAAACAGTCTTCGAAACGTCGTACAGCATGAATTAATAAAATTCTGATGTAAGATGATGTTGGTGTATTTATTGTGGTTGTCCAAACTGTAACTAGGAACTGAACAACATTAAATAAAAGTATCCATGTTCTCCCGACCCCGGCCCTGCCTCTCACCTCCGCCTTCGATCCAGCTTCCGCCCTCGCCTCTGAGCAGTTCACCTCAGCTGCGCCTCCATGTGCGCACAAAGCGGCGCCCTCTTTCCGCCTCTGTCCTCGCTTCCTCCTCCTCCTCCTCCACCGGCCCCACCCCGCCGCTGCCACGCCTCCTTTGCGCCGCGCAAGGACAGGCGCGATGCTTAGACGGTGAGGAAAGCGCACGTAAATCATAGAATGCACGGATCTATTCACTATAACGAATCTCGAATGGGAGATATTCTGTCACATCCGGGAAATTTATTTTAATGCAATGATCATAAATTGCTGCAAGGGCGGGGATTTCTAATATGCACATAATCGAAAATAAGACAAATGAATTGCAATTCATCATCACGGTCAGATGTGGGTGTTAGAAAAAAGTACGTGGAGGAGACATGTTTTGCAACACAACATTAACAATGAGGTAAATGAATATCAATCACTTCGTAACAAGAATATGATGTCACTGGTATCTAATATGGGAATCAATAGCTGTTAAATTAGCCACAAAATTAATACAGATTATTTTTGACATCAGTGGAACAAGAAAAATAGTCCAAGTTAACCGCAATGATTGTTGTGCTGACAAAATGTTGGAAAATATCAGTTGCAACAGCTGCTCTCCTCTTAGTACTTGTTTAAAAAGGATAATGCTTTGACAAAATTAGCCAACTTCATCAGGGTATGAATAATCGAAAAACATGAACATTTACTCAAGGACACGATATAAAAATGAAATATTAATTTCGGAGACTAAAGGGCAATGCATTTCAAAGCTCCTAGCAGCAATGACTTATCAGAATATTGACTTATTTAACTATTCTTTGTAAGAATCTGGTAAAGCAATTTCAATATCATTTAATGTCTAAACAAGATAGTATATAACACGTTCAATGCATATACTAAATACTACTTAATTGACTGCGCCCAGAATTTCCCTTATTTTTTTTACTTCCCCAGCTGCTATTTTAAATTTCTCTTAAGTAATTTTCCTACATTTCCTGGTATTATAACAATTTACATTAGTACATATTTGAAGCTTATATTCTTGAAAACTCACGTCACAAATGCACTTTGAAAAGTTGAATGGCAATGTGTCTAATGTCACTCTGAATATACAGGAAATCTGGATTCGCAAAACGATTAAATAAGCAACTGAATGAAATTAAATAAAATTATTCAGAAAAATACAGGCAGCTTGTACACCGTTGGCATGAGAATCTTTCTGAAATTCAGCTCGAAACAAACGTTCGAAATCTTAACACTAAAGAGACTGTTCTGCTTCTGCACTACGGATCGACCTGCGTAGATGCTGTAGAGAAGTATACAAAGGATGCCTCGTCAGCAAGTTACAAGCTGTCGACTCTCTACAACTGCGATGGAAAACTCTGAATTTAAAGACGGTTCCACACATTCTCTATTCGGCGAACAGCGAACAACCGCCGAATCCCGAGTAGTGTGGATGGGTCGCTTGCTATTTGCCGAGTGATGAAATTCGGCGCTCGCCCTACCCACCGCGTGTCGGTCTTTTGGACACATCAAAGGGAGCGAACATTCGCCGAACACATCAGCTGGTCGGGATCGAGTGAGCAGTAGCTCGCTGCTCGGCGAATGCCGAATGTGTGGAGCCACCTTAACACGTTCATTGCCGGTGACGCTTTAAAGCGTCAAGTTTAGACGTGCAGCGGTGCCGCTGACGCTTATAAGCGTTTTAAATTCATACTGGTCCTACACTGTTTCTCAGGTGGCACTGTCGAACATTTCATTTCGAGTCAACGGCAGTCAACGTGTTAACGGGAGATCTCCGAAAGGCCCGCCCCCACTCTGCCGCATTTCTCTTCCCGAGCTCTACCTCTTGCCGGGACCATTGGGGAGGGCAACACGGCGTGGCGGCAGCGCCCGTCTCTCTCACCGAGATTTGCCTTCGCGTGCTCTGCCCGCTACACTTCGCTTTCGACGTGGAGTGAACTTACTCCGGGCTTTGGGTGCAGCATCCGGATATACAAACTCGCAAAGGAATGCGGATGTTAATGTAAATACAATAGCATGAAATTATTGTAATTTAAAGTGTGTCCCTCCGATGGCTCATGACAGCATGATAGCTTTCCGTGGAGCAATTCCGGGTCTGATTCCCTGTCGGGATAAAGTGGAGATGCACGTTTCTAATCCAATCGTCTCAGTTTCTATAGCGTTATGACGAAACGAAAGCTCAGATTGACCAAGTATACTAGATACGGCAAAGGGAATACGCCATGCTCCCCACATATCTCCAATAACCCTAGGCTTAGATAATAAATAAAAATAGGGCCCAAACCTGAGAAAATAGCTAGCTGGCAAAAGTCGGATTAATTCAGACTCTAAAATGCCAAATAGGAATGCGTACATACATAATTTAAATTTACTGTAAATAATTAAAGCGCAGTACGTTAAGCAGGACATACACCTCACGTTCTCTTAATTAAATTTTATGACTCGAGACTATTTATGACAGATCGTGTAGCATAAGGCGAAACTGAGTGGACATGCAGCGTGAATTAATAATATACTAGGACTAGGAAAACCCGGCAGACGTTGTTCTGCCCTTCATTTCCCTCTTTCCTCTTCCATCTCCGTTTCTGACTGTCTCATCCTCCCTCCCTCCTTCACCATGTCCCTGTCTACTTCTGTGTGTCTCTGCCACTCTCTGTCCTTCTCATTCACATTTACTTGCAGATTCTGCACGTCTCTAAGGAGGAGAGGTAATATCGGGAAGCGCCGTACCTGCAAAAATGTAATACAATGTTCAGGAAGAGTTCATTCTGCAGATGACAGAGTGGGTAGTTAGGATTAGGCAAACAACCCAGATGAGGTCGGTCAGTGTGAGAGGATGAAAAATTGAAGAGATTTTAAGTAATAACACTAATACATGATACCGAATTGAGATGTCACTAGATGATTAATTCATTGGTGTTCCCGGGGACGTCAACGGCTAAGGCCATGCGAATCCCGTAAGTGTAGTGCATGTTTTCACCGTGGGGGGGGGGAGTGACGGTGATCTCCCGCTGGATGGGGAGATTCGGCAACAACCTAATGTCGGCTAGAAGAGTTTTCCATTATCTTCCACCACTGGTGCACCGCTCCAGCTGGGACAAGCACGGACTGGTCTCCTGACTTGTGTGGTGGTGTAGTGCTTGTAAGTGTAAGTGTAAGTGTGTGTTCGTAAGGGATGACTTTAGACCAGAGAAGAGGAAGGAAAAATCGCGCGCGGTCCTTGGCCCGTTTGTTAGAGTACTGCTGTGGCGTTCGCGTGGTGTTGATAAAAAAACACGAAAAACTAGAGATGTGAGCAGCCGGTCGCTACAATTCTCTTCCAGACAGCGGCTTAACTCAACCTATCTTGCAAGTGCTAAAAATCCTGCCAGCGTCAGAATTCAAACACGAGGGCCTCCCGGTCAGAGGCACTGCAGTGATACCAATTGACGCCCTGAGCCATCTAAGACGGTGAGACGTCTTTTGGGAACTTTGAGGAAGGACAAGTGATGCCAGCAGGGGAGAGCCGGGGAATCCCAACCGACGGAGCGACACAGACCGAGGTAGAGTTGCGAAAGCCCAAGCAGGACGTGGAGGGTGGCTGCAGCCGGGAGCAAACAGGACGAGGCGCTGGGTGGGTGGGTGGGGGGACGGTCGGACGGACGGGCACCTGCTGTGCACAGGGCACGTCACACGGCGCGGCTGCGCGGCTGCGGGCGAGCGGGCGCGAGGCGTGGGCGGGGGCGGGGGCGAGGCGTGCGGCGCGCGTCCTCCTGCCCGTCCGCCCCGATTTAGCTCAAGGTTGAGCGCAACCTGCGCGGGCGCCGCGCCGGAGACCGCTGCCCGCTGTCCGCACCTGCGCGGCCCCCGCCCCCGCCCCCGGCCCCCCGCGGGGCCCCGCGCTGCGTCGCCGCCGCCGCCGCGGAGCTTCTCCAGACGCAGCGCCCAGCAGGACCTCCGCCCGCGCCTCGCGCCCGCCGCACGCGCGCACGCAGGGTCAGGGCCGGATCCACACTGGGTTGCGAGGGGGGGGAGGCATTTTCAGAACGCGCCACCCATAAATATTTTTAAAATAATCAATTTACAAAAAAATAAAAAACGCTAGTGTAAAATAAATAAAAATGTAGTCAGTGGTGGTTGCAGGTATATTATGGTTGACCATAATGTGAGTCAGGGAATAATTACAGTTTTACAAGTCACACAACAATGACAGTTTTAATATTTTTTTATATTTATTTGTATAAACTTCGGGGATAGTAGGAAACAATCAATTACAACTATAACAATTTTAATATTTGTTAACATAAACTTTGGGATGTTTTAATAAAAATTAAAACTGTTATTGTTGTGGTTAATTACTTCCTAACTCACATTAAATAAAAATGTATTCGTAAAGGAGATTCTCTTTTGGAAAAGAAGAAATCAGTCTCTAGTAACTGTTTTGAACTAAATGAGCAAAATTACAGTGTTGGCATTTCTTTGATACTGCGGTGAGAGTCACATTCTGCGCACGTTCTTGTGACGCAAGAATACCGTAAAATTGATAATCCCCTTACAACACAGCCAAGAAGCACACACGGATCGTGTGGCGCGAATGGGCAGTGCACTGGAGAAAATTATAGTAAAATGGTTATACGGAGTCTTCGATTATGCTTTAATCGTAACCTATAGGTACGTACACGTTATTTTATACGTGAGTTTGTTTGTGGTTTCATTGTCTGTTACTTGATCATTTTATTATTTCGTTTTTCAAAATATTATTGAGAAGATCTATTTCGTTTGTTTCATGCCTTCATTTTAGCCACGTTACTCAATCTGCTAGTCACCCCAAAAATTTGTACACTGTCTTACCTGTTCACTGTACCCGAATGGACTCACGATCGATGAAAACAGCAAACTATATCGTAATTTTTTTCTTAATGTAAGAATATGAGAATGAATATGTAGACTCGTCGACGACGACGATGATGATAGTGACGACGACCACGATGGAAGATCATGTACGAAATGTACGAAAAGGATGTAATATATATTACTACTGAATGAACGGTCAGAGGTGACCCAGATCCCATTTGTGATAAAGAAAAGCGCGCAATTAAGCAAGACGTTTGACAGATAGTTACTTGAGGTGCAAGAATGTAAGAATGCAGCCGTCTAAAGTTAGCAGCGCCCCAAAACCAAAATCAACCAAACCATATCCAAAATTAAAGTCTAATTAAGTTATCTATTCCCGAATTTTAAGCTCTTGTGGATTTTACAAACTCGTGAGCGGTGATAGCTTTAGATCAAAGCTAAATCTACCTAAATTTTAAAGAATGTTTGCTTACAGAGAATTTTTAAAGATGTTAGAATACCTTTTAAACACGTTTCATGTTACTATTAGTGTTTAAGAAAAGTCGTTTTGAAAGTAGCTCAGAGAAATGTGTGATTCAAGATAAGATTCAAGAAGAAAACTGAAAAAGAAAGCCTAATACAATAGAATATACGCAAGTATCGGACTCTGGTCATTATTGAGGAGGATTATTTGATGCTGACGATGTAAATGAAATGAATAACGTCAATGAAGAAAATTATGATGATGATTCTTTATTATTACACTATTAATTGTTGTAAATTAATTGTTACTGGAAATGTCATTGGTTTGCTAGTATCTTTCTATAAAGCTCTCTTCAGTCAATTAGATGTTTTTACTCTCAAGTTCCTCTGTTTTTTGTTATTCTCATGAAAAGCAAATTGCACGGAAACTGCCATAGATCATAGAAAAAACTGTACCACTCTCTTCAAGACTTTGATTAAAATACTGTGTCTTTGAACACCTTGTTAAGGGCATGCAACCCAATACTTGACAGGTCTCCATTTATACTTACAATCACGAATTACTTCACTACCTTCTTTTCATTTGCACATTCACTTCTAACAAATAACAAGCAGCTTGATTTAAGAGGCACATTGAGGTGTGATTGGTCTATAAACGCGGCTGTAATGGTATAAGGGTAAGCTTAATGGACTGTTACACCCAGGTTCGCGGGTTCAAAGTCAAGGATTTTTAAGAACGAAAACATCCTTCATACACCTTCCTTCATACATACTCCCGTGGGAAAGTAAAGTTGACTGTCCCATGTTGTGTGTACAAGATCCTCAAACCTAAATTAAACCTTTGAGCTAAATTATATTCGCCTGTTTCGGCGCTCGAGTAAAACCTTCTTTCACTCCAAGATGGTAGAAGAAACTTAGCGAAATTTCCATGGCGGAAGAACAGGCCTGCTGCCCTGAGCCTCGCCTCGTTAAGAAGGCATAATTGAAGTGGATAAATCAGCACAAAATACATTCTAAATTTCAAAATGCAAGAATAAGAGTATTAATCACTGTCCGCACAGGAATGTGAGCCTGTGGGCAGATTGAGTTCACAATGAGACGCTGAGAAGCGCTTCGTCATCCCTTCGCTCTCCGAGATCCGCCGGCGAAACGCAGTGAGGCAGCACTGCTGCTCAAGCATTTCCGCAGTGCTGGCGCCCGCGCATTGAATAACAGTGCGGACGTCGAAAGGGCAGGGAACCAATCTCTCACGGTGCGGAGATACCCAAGAGGCGGCGCACTGTGTCCGGAAACGCCACAATAAACGGACAAAAAGTTGACGAGAATGTCAAACGTTTCGCAAATTTTAAACACACACCGTTTGTTGTGTGATGCTCCTGACAGTAATGTCTATAATTCAGAGGAACATTTACATCTCCAGTCAAAAGAAGGTATATATATTTCCAACTATGGAATATGTTTGGGTAGAGAGTTAGTAAGAGGTTTGAGTTGTAGAGAGGTATAATAGTTTGATTGACTAGTGATTCTGGGCGCGTCAACAGTTAAGGTCTTTAGTCCCGTCAGTGTAGTGAATGCTTCTATCGCGGGAGGTGTCGGTGATCTTGCTGAATGACGAGATCCGGGGCCGACTCCCGTGAGATTGCGAGGATTTTCCCCAATCACATACCTCTCTCACCAGCGTGGCACCACCCCAACCGAGTCAAGCTCTCAACTCCCGACTAGTCTCCCGACATGTGTGGCAGTGTAGTGCACGTTCATGTAAGTAAGGGATATGGAATGGACAAGGAAGGTGAAGGAACGATCGCGGATGGTATGTGGTCCGTTTGTTAGGGTGCTGCTCCGGCATTCGCCTGGTGTTAATCGGAGAAACCACGGAAAACTATCGATTAGAACAGCCGGCGGTTAAAATTCTCCTCTAGGCAGCGGCTTTTCTTTGTTTCTAATGCAATTAAAATATAGCCGCCTTTCAATGAATAGAATGTGACTTATAATGATAATACAATGTTAGTTGAATGAAAATACTTGAGATCGAATATAATTGAGACAGAACATAATTAAGATTGAACATACCTTTCTTCATTTTCGTGATTGCGATAACACTAAGGATTACTTTATTTATATCATAAAGACACTTCTATTTCCAATAAATATTATTGACTGTTGTAATAATTGACTGATGATTAAGATTGAACATATCTTTCTTCATTTTCATTATTGCGCTCACACTAAGGATTACATTATTTATATCATAAGGACGCGTCTATTTCCAATTATCACATTTCTTTTAATCAGGTCTAAAATTAATATAAATATAAACAATATACGTTAGAGTTATCGTAAATGTCGGATTGAAACGATCGTATTATGCTGAGACGCTAATTCTTTTTTATTCTTATGATGACTGTAATAAAAAATCAGAAATTTGAATGGTAATGGAAAGGCAAGGCAGTTGATAGTTCGCAGCTTTGCATACACATTTCTCGTCTAGCGATGTTTGGTTGTTTCATATTTTGAAAGAAAATCTCTTGAGCTTCAGCTGTGTTTAACCAGAGTTCCGCTCTGCTAAGCGTGGCATTGTGCGGCGGCAAACCCAGGACGATAAGCATACAGATGGCGCTGGCGGTGAAAATGATGGCAGCAGAAAACAGAGTACCGTATTTCGAGTCGCCACAAACAGTTTGGTTAATCTCGAACGCAAATTTCAATGACTAGGTTATGTATGGAAACTATGGAACTTTGGCAAAGTGGGTCAATTCTCGTGCATTTTGTGTTGTTTTTCAATGTAATGCCCGGATGCTCGGGAATGTTTTCATTTTGCCACTACCGACGTGAGTTGTATAACACAAAATAGTTTTCCAAAACTTAGTAGACAAACTGCTCAAGAAAAACAAATAAAGTGCTCTCCTACAACATTGCAATAAAATAAATATTTAAACAAAAGTCTGTTTTCAGGATTCTGTTTTCTTAATAACATAATACACTTTTTTATACAGTATAACAGTTCTTTATCTACCAAGAATATCCGCTGTTCCTGTTGATGTTCCATTACGCTTCACGAGAACAGCAAATATGTTAGATTCATGGTTTCGCTTGTCAGCTGTGTCGTCAGCAGTGACGAGTATGGGAATTAAGTCGGTTCACGCAGTATGAGAATAAGCGGATACTCAATTACGTTTTTGTATTTTTGGCCAAAATACCCTTTTTCATTTTTTTTTATTTTTCCCGAATTCCCTGAATATATAACGAATTTACAAACATCTCTCACATCACATGATAGGAGGCTGAATAGCTTTCTTTCAATTTCTGCGCGCATTGGAAATTAATACAGATGATACGAATGATGATGGGGCAATAAGAGGTAGGGGAGACGGAAGAGCCCCGAGAAAATTGGCCACGAACTCACCTTCTCCACCTCAAAGCCATGAGTCGATCGGAATTTAAACCGCGGTTGCAGCGGCAGAAGACGAGCAATGTGACCGCTGCACCCCGGGGTGTCCCTATCTTGTGTGGGCTGGGCACAGTGCATGGTGCATAATGTGCGCTTCGCGGTAAAGGACAGTGTGTGCTTGGTGTACAGTGTGCTGGAGCGGCGCAGGGCGAGGGATGTGTACAGTAGAATCGCGGTAATTAGAGCCTGGCTAATACGAGATTCCGTGTGAACCGAGATGGCTTGATGTCACCAAACAAGTAAAGATTTGCTTGATGGCACCACCAAGTCACCAAACAAGCAAACAAGCTGGCTCTTGACGGGTTGGCAACACTGTGTCGAAGGTCACGTGTGCGGTGGTCGGTGCCAGTGTCAGTCTGTGTGCCACATTATTGTGACCGGTTCGCACTCTTGTATGTATGATCTGTAATTTTAATAGTATCAGCACAGATTTGACTGCGTTATACACTGTAGTTGAAAATTCTGTTATGTATTTTCCTTTTTTTTCGTGTTTTTTGCTTTTCGTCCGAGGTTTTTGCAATTCGCCATCTGCCCCAATTACCTCGGATTATTGCGAATCTACTATATTTCCCCTTTACAATAGACCTGTGGAGGCTGGAGTTTATTTTTACAAAAGGCATTTAATTTTTCACCACCGCCTTGAGACTTTAGTAGTTAGCGGGAGCGTTTTTGTTAATTAGCTACCACTACTACATTCTAGCTTAAATCTAATAGTACAAATTGTGATGAAATGAAACATTTATATTACTATTTTTACTTAGCAGTAACTGTTAAACGATTTTTGAAATAATTGGTAATATTTTTTTTATTCGTACAAATTTCTGTATTTTTCAAATCGCATACGTAACCATTTATTCACCCCATTCACTTTCACAGCACGACACTGTTTTCTCCTTTACGGTACGACACTGATTTTACCTAAAGTGTCCGTGGTCCTTCCGACTGCTGGATAACAACGGCCGCGAGATGGGTGCATGAATGGAGGTCAGAGCAACGCGACTGGCAAAGGTGGCTCAGGGCATCAAATGATGCCACTGCAGTGACTCTCACCGGGAGTCCTACGGTTCGAGTCCCGACTGTGGAAGTATTTTCGACCCTGGCTAAGACTAATTCAACCGCTGGAGAAGAATTCTAGCGGCTGGCTCGTCTGATCGGTAGTTGTCTCTGGTTTTCTCCGATCAACGCCAGGCGAATGTCCGAGTAGTAAGCACCCTAACAAACAGGCCATAGACCGCGCGCAATCTTTCCTTCATCTTCCTTGTCCTCTCCTCACCCCCTTACACGCAATTACACTTGTTTACCCTTCAGTACCACACTTGTCAGCAGATCAGTCGGACGCTGAAAGTTTTTCTTGGCTGGGAGTGTGCCTCGCCTTGCAGAGAAAAAATTTCCCGTCTTAGGTTGGCGCCGGATCTTGCCATCCAGCAGAGGAAGATCATCTCCCGTAATGAAAACATGCAATACACTGAAAGGACTAATGCCCTAAGCAGTGGAGGCGCCCGGAATCACTAAATCAGTCATTCCAACTCAGTGCAACGCTGTAAGCGCCGCGCCGCCCTCGCGCCTCCGAGCGGAAAACGTGCGCGGCTACAGCTTCGCCATCTTCCCAAGCGCTTATCGCGTTTCCTTCCGACTTTCCCTCTGACTCCTGGCGGAGCGCCGCCTGCTGTTAATCTCCGCGTGCGGACGCACTTACAGGCGCCAGCGCAGCCGCGGTTTTCTACAATTTAAAGTAGCGTTGGGGCCCCGCGCTCGAGTGGAACGAGGTTGAATTGAATTGAATTGCCTTGTTTTACGTGGCGAGACTCAGGCCATGAGGCCTGCTCTTCCGTCTGATCACGCAAATTTCGCTACGCTCCTTTCACCTAGCGGAGAAAGAAGGTATTATCTCGGGCGACGAAACAGGCGGCTTTGAATTTTGCTCAGAGGCGTCATTTAGGCTTGAGGACCTTTCACATGCAAGTAAATCTACTAACATGGGACAGCCGGCTTTACTTCCGGCTTTACTTACGAGGTGGTTGGCGCTTATACTTTGAATGGTTGGGTGGGTGGGAACAGTCAGTCCACAGTGACATTACGGTAGCTTTCGTTAATAAACTGCGCAATGTGATAATGAAATGTTTATTCCAAAATTGTTTTATGTTATCGAAGGGTAATAAACAATTCTTAAAATTGCAATTTTTTAATTGACGTATTCCCAATTTACTTTCAGTTCCGACGGTGTGCTCTATGATTTCATTGTATTATCAAGTTATATAATTTTGTTCTGAATTTCGTTCTAGAATCTCAATGAAAATCTTTCTTAAGCTTATGATAATGTTGATTGTAATTTTAATGTTATGAAAAAATAAAAATGGGGGACGCTATGTACCTCTGAGCGGATTCAGAACCCATAATAAGTCAATATCAGCAGGGCAAAGGAAAAGTTACCGGCATAGGCGTGTGCAGAGGGAGAGGACTTCCTCCACTGGAAATTTTCAAAGCGGACCCATAACTTTAGGTACTAACGTTATGTTATTATACGTATATTATTATATAATAAACATTTTATTCCCGAACAGTTTTTTTGATTCATTGATTAATGATTCTGGGCATGTCAACTGCTAAGGTCATTAGCGCCATAAGAGTAGTGCATGTTTTTTTCGGGAGGTGGAGGTGATCTTGTTCCGCTGGATGGTGAGATCCGGCGCAGAAGTTCGGTCAGCTAGCGTGAGTTTTCCCTACCAGGTATCTCTCACCAGCGAGGCAACTCCTCGGACGGGACAAGCTGTGACTTCCGACTGGTCTCCCAGTATGTGTGGTAGTGTAGTGCATGTGTGTGGGGTAGGACAAGGAAGAGGAAGGAACAATCGCGCGTAGTCCGTTGTTCGTTCGTTAGGCACGATAGCACCTGATAGCACCTTTCCCGGTCGTAAATATGTACAATTACCGATTTTCCTATTTTTAAAATGACAATTTGAGAAATTATTATATATTTGGTAATGAGGCTTACCAAGGCATCTGGGAATTCTTACGTAAATGATTCAACATAAAATCAATTTTATCAATTAATTATGTGATTAAAGCTATGATTTCACTCCCCTTGTAGAATGTTTTATATCTTCATGAATAAAATATCGTAAAAATAAAGATGTTTAAACTAAAATGGGGCCCAAACGGGTAGGTCATGTTTTAGGCTGGTACGCCCATGGTAACATTTCTGAACTCCAAATTATTTTCCCTTGGTGGAATAAAGCTTAATGTGAGTGTTGTCGAATATTTCGCGATCAATGAAGCATTTTACTTTGTATACATATTGTGTTTTGCAATGTTTCGAAATATTTCCTATTAAAAGTGTACTACTTTCTTAACATCGATTTTAAGTTGATTAAGATTTTTTCTTACATTACAAGTTTTGTTCTGGAATGCTACCATACTATCAAACAGAGCTTAAAATGTCTAAAATCATCCGTTTGGAAAAAACCCAACAACTTTGCTACAATTAGAGCAGTATTCGGTCTGGAAAAAAATCGAATAAATCCCTGAATGGCGTGAATCTAGCCTACTCCCACCAGATATCTGCTCTTTGCTTGGGAGCTTAATGCTGCCGGCGGCGCTAATGGACTGAAGGACAAGGGACTGAACCCAAGGAGGCCGCTTCTTCCGCCTTGCTCTTGCTGTCGGCAGCTTCTGGTGTCTTGGGCGAAATCTCGTATCGGGGAGGGCGGCAGCTGTGGCGACGAAGTGGGGGGGGGACGGGCGTTTGGGGCGTCCATTACGTTCGCCAGCGCCGCCGCAGGTGCGCTCCGCGCCGCTCTTTTGTCCGCGGCGTTTTCCAATTCGCCGCTGCCTGCTGTGCCTGCGAGTGAACTATATACAACCCTCGACGTGCCGTCGATGTGGCTGTCTTCAGCTCGCGCACAGTGGGTGTATATACTCTTTCGAACTGCAAATTTTATTCGCGTTTCCTATCCTCTCACTGTTCCTATCCTCTCACTCAAGATACTATCTGCAGAGATTGAGTAGATCTACTATCCTTAATGATAGTGAATGCAACGCCTAGAGATATTTCTCTCGATGGTGCCTTACAAGAGAATGGCAGAAGCCTCATGTGGAAAGTTGTTCTGAATTCTTTTGACTACGTACGTAGAGCAAATGATAATTTGATATAAGTTGTGAGTGAAACTGCACGTTTTATTGTATCTTAAGAAACCGTTAATGAGAGTGGAAACTAATATGTTATGTGTACACATATACCTTCTGTGAAAAAATCAAAACAGATTTTTGCATATTACCAGTGGCTTTACGTTTGGTAACCATATGTACAGAAAAAAGACGGTAATTTTTAACGCAGTTTGAGTTACTAAGAGGACATGTTACCTTCTGCCAAAGCAAGAGTGACTTATTTGGCACCTGTCATCATTGCACTTAGGCCTCTCTTGCTCTCGCGGCAGGTAGTGGTTGGACCATTTGTGCTGTCTCACATGACAACTGCATTGAAAATGAAGTCGTAGGCTCCTGCGGCCGGAGTCATATGGATGATCTCGGGCAACCAAGATCATTGAAAGATATAGAAAATTAGAAGGAAGAGGAAGCACATTAAAGGAAGATATAGCAAATTGAAAGGAAAAGGTAACACTAACACATAAAAAGCACGTGCTTTTCGAAACGATCCCGGTTCATCTGCCGCTAGTTCCATCCCATGAGGTCGTAATATAATTGGAACCACGGGTGGGAGGCTACGCCATTAACTTTTGTCCGGCGATTTTCACCCACGAGCCTCTGTGCGGCGTCGCTATTGCCGTGCCATTGTTTCCGCCAGCGCCTCCCGATCTTGCGACGTTTCCACCGCCGCCGCTGCCTCCGTCTCCTGCCGACGAGCCGACGATGAGGGCTCAAGATGACGTCTCCTTGGACCGTCAGGCGGAGGCGGCGGCTGCGGAGGGGAAGACGCACGAGAAGACAAAGGACAATCGAGGGAAGAAAGGCTCTGGTGGAGGGGAAAAAGGAGCCGGGAAATAGATTTTCAGGAAAGCGATTTGACGACAGGTAGAGGTTTTTTGAGCTGAGGACAGAAGTTACTAATGTAGCATCGTTCTGTATTTTATTCATAAGCTTCCGTAAGAAGAGTGCTATAGTTCTTGCCATTATCCTTTACGTATGTATTTTGGCTTTGTTTTTCCTTTCCAAGCAATAGTGATTGAAGTAACTGGCAACATTAGTCTATTAAATAGGTCACATTGATATAGGTTTTCCTGCAGAGTCAGTTTTTGTTACGAGCCAAACCACTTATGACTTTTTTAAAGCAGTGTGTTGTAAATTTCAACAAAATTCGAAGTTTTTAAATCTATTTTTGTGTTTGATTTTACCAAAATGATATTCAGTTATATCGCGTTTAATCGCCACAAGTCTTGGTGTAAGATCTCGTAATTCACGGTGCCTTTCGGCGATTCCACTTCACCAACTACAATTATATTTATATCCAAACTGATCGATGCACTGTCAACGTAATTAAAAGTAACCATAATTAATATACTATACAAATAATATATCTGTAGTACTATAATTGTAAAAAGAGATGATAAAAAATTGTTTAAAGGAAAAAAATAACTTAATTGGTATATACATAACATTTTCTTCTTCGCATAGAACTTGTGATTATCCTTGTTGGGTTAAAACAGAGAGATATTTTTAGAAATCAAAACGTACATGTCGCCTATATATTGAAAAGTTTCATTTAGTTTGACAAAGAGCTGTATAATTTGTGAGTTCATGTATATTGTGATACCAATAATGACTGTCGCGTTCAACCGTTGGTTCTTGAAAACCCAGCTAACAAGTGCCCGCGGCGAAAATGAAAACGAGGCATTTGGAACCACTCCGTTGTACTGGTTCGCGAACACACTATCACCCCTCCAGCATTTCCAGGACGCGCATTGAAGCGGCAAGTCCACAGACGGTCGAGTGCCGCCACCGCTACGTCACCTCAGGCTCTCCCCTCGTCACCCGCCAGACCCCACCCCCTTCCTTCCCCCATTAACCATAACGCCACCCTCGCCCCCGCCCCTACTTCCCCCTTAACCATAACGCCACCCTCGCCCCCGCCCCTACTTCCCCCTTAACCATAACACCACCCTCTATCCTGCCCCTCCTTTCCCTCTTAACCATAACGCCACCTTCGTCCCCGCCCCCTCCTTCCCCCTTAACCATAACGCCACCCTCGTCACCGCCTTGGCCCTCGCCCTGCTCCTGTCATCATCCGCCCTCCGTCACCACCGCCGCCCTTGCCCTCGCCCCCGCCCCGGGCCACCCTTCGCCACCGCCACCGCCACGCCATTGCCACCGCCACCACCGAAACAAGACGCGGGCCGAGCGCGGGCGCGGGCGCGGGGTGTCCGCTCGCCATTGTTCGCGCAGAGGGCGGCCGCCTCCCGTCGCCTCTCGTGGCGGCGGCGTCGGCGCCGTCGCTCGTGCCTCTTCGCGCCCGCAGCAGCGCGCTCGCTCGCGACAATCGCGACGATTAATCACAGGGCGTCAGGCGGCGCGCGGCGGGCCTTCTTATCACGGCCGGGCCCTGAATGCCTCTCTGCCGTCGAGCGCTTCATAACTCACGATTACGCGCGGGCGGCGGCGGCGGCGGCGGCGGCGGAGGCGTCGCCGCGCGCCGGCAAAAACGCCCGCGGCTGGCGGCACCGCGCCGCGCCCAACGACGCCAGCGCCGCGGCGGCATGACGAGTAATTAAGCGGCTGCCGCTGACAGCCCCACCGCCGCAGCTGCGCGCCGCCCCCGTCGCCGCCAACGTCGCCGCCGCCGCCGCCGCCACCGAGGTGCGACGTCCTTTGGGAGGAGTTCTGCCTGCCGTCAGGAGTCGGCTGGGCGGAAAATTCATATGTTCGGTTTTGCTCTCGGGAGCGATCTGAATGGCTATTCTTCTTCCTCAATAGACGGGTTGAGGCGTCCTAATGCTACCTTCTGTACTATTGTCTGCTTCTTGCTTTCGATTTATATGAAAGATGGAGAATCGGGGCAGATCATATCATTGTGCTCATTTCTCCTTAGGTTCCTCGTCCAATCTCATATTTTATGGTGTAGTGAGCAAATATCTTATTACTACTTACAAAGACTTTTTTCACCTTTAAGATTGACTCTACTGCCCCGTGAAAGTATAACATCAAGAAGTTCTGTATTATATTTTATATACTTTTGTTTCTATCCTTTTTCCCATATCGTTAACAGTTCTTGGAACTTATTCGAATTCCTATCTTTATTTTAACGCGAAACAAATTTTCGTTTGTAATAGTTCAGACTATTTACTTTTGTAATAGTTCCGATTGCCAAGGAACAAGAAATACTGAATGTCTTTGCATCGTAATGTGCCATGTAACAGTCATTAACTTCTTGTATTCGTGCTCAGTTATTACCTAAGTCTCACATGCAATATCTAAGTCATGTTGTTTATAGCAACATGACTTAGACATGTTTATTCCCGTAATCAATAAACATGTAAAGTTCAAATGTTATCTTTCAATCCTTGTTCTTAAGTGTTGAAAATTTTTAAACGGCTTGATTTAATGAGAGGAATCCGTTGTGTGTTCAAGAAGAGAAAAAAAATAAATAGATCGAAGAACCATGTTTCCAAGCATTTCGCAGAATCTTACACAGGGCCATGATGTACAAGAAGAACATTTAATAAATAAATAAATAATGATATTTACCTAATAATGCGTACGTATTTTCTAATTCTTAAAACCGCAGCCCTGGTGAGACACACTGAATCTTTGATCTGACATCATTGACACATGTTATGATTTGACTCTACAAAATTTATAAACAAAAAAAATTTGAAAGTAATATATGATACTATTAAAAGTATAAACAATTAATCAAATTTGAAAACTTACATTGAATACTTAAGGACCTGAAATATTACGGTACAATTACGTTGTAAACTTAAGTGAGGCACGTGTACCAAATATCTATTTGCTGTAAATTTTGATCAGTCATGCAACCTTCACATGCAATGCCGAGACATCAGGACTTTGCGCGCTCCACGGAATGCAACTATACTGCAATTTTAACTAGACGGTATTACAACAATGTTCTTAGTTGAACAACATGAGAGTAAGCAAAAACTACTCAGACTATAATAGACTATCAGTTGATATCTGAATTTTAATATAATTATTTTAGGCATATCTTTGTTCCCAAAATTAAAAAAAAAATAAAACAGAGGCCCTATTTCGAAGAGGTGGGGTTTTTGAAGGAAGTGGTGAGAATGGGAAGGAGGAGATGTCAATTACATTTATACACTTCCATTTACCATGTAAAATGAAAGTTAATCAGTGGAAAGAATGATGCACGAAGAATGAAGCAAAATAACAATAACAAAAAGAAATCATTGGAAATCTACGCTGTTCAAGACTATTAATTTTGGGGTTATGATAATATGAGTTCAGTATACAACTGAATGCTGACAACCGAATACGTGGGAATTTTCACACTGGTGAATATGTAGGACAAATATTTTTTTTAAAGTCTGGAAGTGGCGGAGTACCTCCTCTTGTATGGTAATCTTCGGCGCCGACGCACACATCGGCTTTCGGGGATTTCCCGCTTCAGGCATCTTCTCAGCTGGGCACCACTCCAGCCGCCACTGGCTCCCAATAGGTCTCGCAAGACGAGTGATAGTGTAGTGATGTGAGTGTCACTCCAGAATCGGCGAAAACGACATCTTGCTCTGAGCCGAATCCATCCGGTAGAGCTGATATTGAAGTACCACGTGGAAAGTCTTTGGCCTCACGTGGACAGCGCGGCCGAAGACCCCTCCGAGTGCGGGAACGCGTGCGGGCGGGCGTGGCGCTCCACCCGCCCCCGCTTCCCCCCGCCTCCAGCCCCCGCCCCCGCCACCCCCGAGCGCTGCCGCCGGAGACTCGTTATGGCAATCGCCTATTCATGAGCCGCTGCCCAAATCCGGGCTTCCGCGCCCGCACCACGCCACGCCACACGCCGCTCCACGCCCCTCACTGACCAAGGGCGATGCTCGGACCTCGGTGGGATGGCAAGGGGAGGAACGAGGGGCGAGGAGAAAGAGAACGCGGAGAGGGCGGGAAGTGAGAGTGGGTGGCGAGGAAGCTGGGGGGGGGCGGATAACTGAGTGGGATGAGGTCGAGAAAGAGGGCTGAGGGCGGGAGACGTTGGCGGTTGAGGACGAGTAGCGGTGAGGGCTGGTGGTGAAGGAGGATTGAGAGGGAGAGTGCGGAGTAAAGTGAGGGAAAGGAATATAGGGGTTGGGGACAGGAACCAACGAGGGAGAGGTGAAGGATTGGAGGATATTGGGGGAGGCGGCAAAGGTGAACGGGACAGTGAGAGAGGGAAAGCTTGAGTGGGCGTTGCCGGCTAATGATGAGAAAAGGATTGAGAGCGAGGGTGGGATTGGAACTGGCGTTGATGGTGAGGACAGTCACCTGGGCGTCGGGGCTGGCAGGCGGACGTTGAACGGCATATGTTTATCACGTCGAAGGGGACGCGTGGAGGAGTAGAGCGAGGAGGATGCAGGCAAAACCGAAGCGAAGGCGGAACTTCCGCTGTAGAGGGCTCCGCGGGTGGGCAACAGTAGACGCCGGAACAGCGCAGTTTTGAGGGGAAAAGGTGCCCAGAAGTTCCACGAACAGGAGACACACGTTACGAAACGCAGACTTAGGTAGTAGGGTGAACGGAGTAAGGACCCACGAGCAGAACGTTCGGCGATATATAGCGCGATGACAGAGTCGCTCCCTAGAGCGCTAGTAGTACGCGAAACGCAGGGTGCCAAAACATCATGACCAAAGAACAATATGAAGTTCGGCAAGGCTGAAATAGCCTGTGGGAATGAGGGAGACTTCGGAGTGAGATGAGCAGATAAAAACGGACAGTGGTGGGTGTGGAAAATAATGCATGTGACGATGGGGGGGCGATAATAAAGATGGATTATGTAGTGAGGAGCATTGAAAAGGGCGGCAGAGCGCAATATGAGCCATTGTCTGTCAGAAGAACTAATACATACTGATTTCCAGTATGTTTAAATGGTAATTGAATAATATTGCTAAATTAAAATCCGTTGATATATTCTAAGGTGGGAAGATGACAAATTTTCTAAAATTAAGCATCACCCCAAAAGCGATGTAAATGCAATAGGTTTGGACAGTGCCTGTTTCATAAAATTTTAGGTCCCGGAACACACCCTCAGTTTTTAATCGAAATAGTTATATATTTATAATATATTTTCATTAATTATTTTTGAGGTACCGAAACGCCGTTCCGTCGCGTTCCGCCAGAAATCAAGGCCTGGGTTTGAACATCGGAGGGCGGGAGTGGGTGTTGGAGTCAGGGATGTTGAATGGATGTTGGTACGTCGAGAATCAGCCAATAGCGAAAAGAGGCCAGTGGAAAATGACGACCCACTCTTCACCCACCCACGTAGAGAAACTTTGAGGCGCATACGGCAGAAAGAGATCTCTCTCCCACGCTCTTCTAAATATAGTTAGAGACGTTTATGTCTAGAGAATGTTAAATGTAAGTTTATTGCGTAATTCACGGCCGAGGCCATCTATTCCCGGCTTAAACGCGCTTTCCCTTGCCTCGCGCGTCGCCTCCCCGCACAATAATTCGCCTCGCAGTCGGTATAAACCTCAACGAGGTAACTGACCGGGCAATAGCTCCATCATCCACACTTAATTGGACTGCAACGATGAAAGGGGAGGGTAAAGAGTCCGTGATAAAAAGAGGTTATGTGAGAAGGAAAGAATCATTAGAATGCTGGAACATCCAGACCAGAATATCCCAGAGCAGAAGGTGAATGTTTGTGGAGAGTTGCCAAATGACATCTACTTGACGAGTACTAATGAAACTATTAATGAAAGTTGAGCAATTTCAATAACATTTTTATAAGTCGTAGTTGCTGTTATTTTATAAATTCTGCTACCAAAAGAGAGAAAAGTAATAAGGGTGTTTATTCTAGCGATAAAACTCATTACTGTCTGACAATTTCATGTTATTCACTAGAAGAAGTTTTATTATACCGTTTCGATTTTTGACGTCATAAAATGATTCTGATGGCGTCAGAACGGAGATTTAATACCGAAAGCATTGTGGCATTCGAAATCGGGCTTTATCTTTACGTAGATGGGTTCCATAGATGTCGAAATCGAATGATATATATTGTGTTGGCTGATGCATTTTCAGTAAAAAATTAATTATCCTTCTGAGAAGGAAAGGAACAAGTAGTATTTACTGAAATGTATATATGAGCTGATAGTACTTACTACACCATACACAGGGATATTTCGAACAACGATGTTTGTTAATACGCATATTACCAAAAAATAATTATATTGAAATTTAAGTCCGAGTGTAACTGATTCTAGTGCAAAAATGTTGCAAATTCCTGTGTCAATGAGATCAACCACATAAAGTTTTGTATTTGAAACACCAGAGTCAAGAATTCGGATCAACAAATCGTTAAAAACTTGAATATACTTTCTCCGTCGTTACTTTCTGTAGTCATGTAGCCACTGCGACCTGTATGAGAAGAAATCTCCTGCTAATACGGCTCAGTGGCAAAACAGTTGGAGCTACAGCATCTTTGAACAGAAGGTTTGAGGATTCCAATTCAGATTTTGATTTTCAGTTCAGATTGAAGATTATCGACATTAGAATTCAGCTGCTGTCTGGAGGTAAATTGTAATGGAGGACTGATCTGATCGGTAGTTTTCCGTGGTTTCTCCGATCAATACCAGGCGAATGCCGGGGCAGTACCCTAAAAGCAGCCCACAACCCCTGTCCGATCTTTCCTAAAGAGATAATTGATTAAGATAATTGTCCCTTCCTCTTTTCTAACACGTATACACACATATATTTGCACTTTCATGCAGCACAGTACCACACATGTGAGATCAGTCGTGGTCAACTAGCTTCTCCACTTGATGTCGGTGTCCCATTGCAGGATATTCTGAGGGAACCCACAAGTCCAGGTGCAGGTCGGTCGGACTTTACGTTTCAGCAGGGGTGGAACATCTACGTCACCCAGCTGTGAAATGCACTTAACTCATAGGACTAATCACCCCAGGAGAAGACGCGCCTTGAAACTCACTCAGAAGTCACTTACGAGAGGACAGCGATCCTGAGTATTATCGCGCCTCCACCTCTGGATAGATTCATTAGAGATTGCGAGCGCGACAAATGCTAAGGTGATTAGTCCCGTAAGGTTGTACTACATGTGGTTTATCGCGGGAGGTGGCGGTGATCTTCCCCCGTTGGATGGAGAGATCCTGCGCCGGCCTACTCTGCTTGCAGGGATTTCCCATTAGCGTGGCACCATCCCAGGCGGGGCAGGCTTTAAGCTCCCAACTGGTCTCCCAAGTGTGGTAGTGTAGTATATGTGAGTATAAGTGTTTTTAAGGAAGGGGTGAGGATAGGACAAGGAAGAGGAAGGAAAGATCTCGCGCGCTACGTGGCCTGTTTGTTAGGGTACTGCTCCTGCATTCGCCTTGTTTTAATCAGGGAAATCACTGAGAACTACCGAACAGAGCAGCCGGCCGCTGGAATACTCTCCCAGATAGCTGAATTTGACCTATAACTGTACCGCTCGAAGAAAAAAAAGAAAAAAAAAAAGAAAAAACAACAACAACAACAACAACGACGTATTTTCTGTTGATCGTTTGGATAGCCGCTATTGTAGATACACTAAGCTGCCTTTCGTCCGATCCTTCCCACTTACCCGTTTGTTATCGCCAAACTCGCAGTGTTGAACTACCGCGCGACCCACGAGAGAAAGAGAGAGAGAGAGATCTATGTTGTGACGATGAGCGCAGACTAGCGGAGAAATGTTTGTAGCTTTCGAGGGGGAAGCCACGTTCGGGCATGCGCAGTGGAAGGTTTTTTTGAGTCTGGTAGAGCTATCTATACAACTTGTGTCGATTATCCCGGAACCGTCGAGACTGGAACCGTCGAGACTGGAACCCTAGGACCCCGGCCAGAGGCACTGCGGTGACATCAATTGATGCCCTGAGCCGCCGCCGGAGGAGCGCCTGCAGGTGTCGGCGGCGCCTGCGCTGGCGCCGGGGCTGAGTCAGCGGCTGAGTCAGAGCGGGCGGGAGTCGAAGCGCCCCGCGCGGCGCGGGCGCGGCGCCGCCCGCGGTCCACTCGCCGCCCAGGCGCCCGCCGCGCGACGCCTCGCCTCGATCGAGGCGCGTGAGTCAGGCCCGAGACGCGGTTGTCGAACGGGCCGCTGCTTTCGGGAGACCTCGCCCGCCGCAACTTGTTCTCTCGGGCGTGGGACGCGCCAGCTTTGCGCTTCTTTTCCTCGTGGTGGTTGACGCCGCACCGCCGTGACGTATATTCTCCCGTTAAATCGCGTGAAGCCAATTTCAGTCGCTTGTTTCTCCTTCAAGGTGAGTCTGCGGCAAAAGCGGGCGCGGTTTGTTTTGGTCGATTGCGGTGATCGATTCATTGAGTTGCGGTGGGCGTCTGCGTGAACAATGAGAGGGAAGAATTTGAAAATGAACACGAGGGGGGTTCAATGTTATAGTTTGCATGTCGGTGGCGGCACATATATATATATATGTGTGTGTGTGTGTGTGTGTGTGTGTGTGTTATATTTTGTAAACATATGTGTAAATCAATAAAAATAAGGTATGATGAAATGTAAATTCAGAAATTAATGAAAAATGTTTCATTGGCTTTTGGAGATGAGAACGAAAAAAAATCATTAAAAAATACAGTTTTCAAGTAAATGAGATTCTAAAGATGCAGTCGATTTATAAATTTTATTTTAATAAAAGAAAACGAATTAAAGGAAAGATTTGAAGTATACATTAATATTCCATAA
Source organism: Acheta domesticus (assembly GCA_031308135.1). Taxonomy (NCBI): domain Eukaryota; kingdom Metazoa; phylum Arthropoda; class Insecta; order Orthoptera; family Gryllidae; genus Acheta; species Acheta domesticus. The sequence continues at coordinate 80,716,952 of JAHLJT010009419.1, read as the reverse complement.
AATGGAAAGAGAAACAATAAAATAAACTATGTTGGTTGGAGACCACATATTGTTAAATACGGGCATTTACGAGTACATATTTTACAATTTCGTACAAAGTAGACGTTTCTACACGATGTAAACCTATTTTACGTAAAAACGTAAAATATGAAATTTGTGTTCTTTATGGTAAAACGACACCCAATTTAAAGGACAATTAAATGCCGATTATTAACGGGAAATTTCTTCATTACAATTTAGACAGTAAATTTGGCAGTAACCGAACTCTATTCGTGCGTGCTACGACACTTCCTTAACTCCAGTCGCCTTTTACGGCGTTAGAAAATAATGTGCCCCCACCCGTGTTCGGTGGAATGCAGTTCGCTCCTCGTCTTACTCGCGCAAGTAACGAACAGAGTGCTGGAGCAGCGGGAGCGGAAGATGACGAACAGGAAGAATCACGGGCGCACCTGTGCCGCCGCCACCTGCGGGTCTGAGGGGGCGGGGCGGGGCGGGACGGGCTCTCATTTCACAAAACAAAAGTGGTGCACGTGGGCCCCTTCCGCTCCGCTTGCCGAGACGCCGACGACGACGTCCGCGACCGCGAACACCTGGCGACGCGACGCCGGAACAATGGCAGCGGTGTCCCGTGCCGCCCCCGCTCCGCCCAGCCCTGCTCGGCTCCGCCCGCACTGGAGACTCTACCCGCGCCCCTTGCCCCGGTTTGGGGACCCGTGGTTGGGCGCCCGCATCACATGCCGCGCTGCCCCCCCCTTCTCTTTCGTTTGCGCGTTTACCTACTTCAAAAACCCCGCATACCTGTTTTCATTCACGCCTTGGCATCTTTCGTGAGTTTGCCTTTTCTATATGTTATCTACTTTCCTTGCGCTTTTTCATTGTTCCTTGGCTTCAATTTGAATTCACCCTCCTTCGTCTCGGGTTTCCTCCTCCTCTTCATTTATACCATTACACCACATGTAGTCCTTGTTTGAACATTATTCTCTCTTCGCCTATTCTTTGGCATTTGCCTATTCTACCGTTTCACACCTGTTCCCATCCCCATCTTTATGCTTCATCTTTGCTGCGCAGGTCCTCTCCAGTTCATTATTCTCCTTCACATGTAATTGGCGCACTCTCGGACTTTACTTTCTCTCCACCTCAGCTGAATCAACGTTTGCGCAGGTCATGTTACAATCGACCCATGGTTTTGCTTGATGGTTAGAAGTTTCTTACCTATTACACTTCAGGCTGTGCAATGAAATTGCATAAAGGAATATCCCGTATTACTGTTACACGTCTGTGCCTCCGAATCAGCGTTTCATCTGCTGAGACACAAGCATCTCTCATTTTAGGTATACTGATCATAGTTTGACATTCGGTTTTTAATTAATTGTGTATTTTCCACTATTTTCGTGTCCTTTCGTGGTAGGTGACACGATGGGTGTGTGAGTCGATTTTGTTAGCGAGATTTTCGGTGCAAGAACAAATAGTGCAATCCAAATTGCGGATATCTTGCAGCAACACTGACTGCCACCTGTTGACACTTTCTTGTTTGTACCAAGCGCAAATCCTGTACTTTCACATTAGTCCAAATAATGTCTTCAGCAGTCATTTGATATCAGACTTGCAGATCATATTGTTTACAATCTTGAAACAACTCTGCTTTGTTGAATACTTTTAGTCACGAAATTGCATGCTTCTTCTTCTTCTTCTTCTTCTTCAATTTTAGCCTTTTTATTTTGATATTGCTACTGTTTCGTCTCATAACATTCGTCTGTATTGCCTGCTGCAATTTATGCTGCAATATTTCCGTGACAAAGATTGATTGATTAGTGATTTCGGGCGCGTCAATTACTGAGGCCATTAGTCCCATACGTGTGGTGCATGGTTTTCATCGTGAGGTGAATGGCGTGGATGGCGAGATCGAGCGCCGATCTACCGTCGACTAGCGGGGTTTTCCCCAACGAGGTATCTCCCACTAACGCGGCACCGCCCCAGCCGGGACAAGCTCTAAGCCCCCGACTGGTCTCTCGTTATGTGTGGTAGTGCAGTGCATGTTAGTGTGTGTGTGTGTAAGGGTGTAGATAAGACAAGGAAGAGGAAGGAAAGATCGCACGCGGTTCGTGGCCTGTTTGGAAGGATACTGCTCCGGCATTCGCCTGATGTTGATTGGAGAAACCACGGAAAACTACCGTTCAGAGAAGCCGTCCGCTTGAATTATCCTCCAGATAGCAACTGAATTCGATCCAGCTATCAATCTAGTAGTTAATCTATCAAGTTAGTGTTGAAAATCCTGCCACCATCGAAACTCGAACCTGGGACCTTCCGGTTAGAGGACTGCAGTGACATCGGTTGATGCTTTGAGCCACCTCTTCCGGTAACAACAATGAAACGGACTAGTGATACAGGGACATTTAGATTAGAGGCAGTATTCAGAGATCTGGCAAAATTATCAGAAAGTGTTATGAGTAATCTGAAAACTGTCAATCAATATCTCTTAGGTCATTTTAATTACCAGGCTCTAGTTTGCAAAACTTGGGTACTACGGGCACGCAATCGCAGTAGGACACGGGAATCGTTTGATGCGTCGTGTAGATGGCGCATGAGCACTAAAATGGGTGTATGTACATGGTGCACATGGTGTGTGGGTTGGAAATGACTACGAGAATCAGAAACACACCTTTCACTCTGAAGTTACGTTACAGCTAGTGCAGGCCTTATGGTGTAATTGTGCGAGCGTATTCGCTTTCCATTCGTTGTGGGTTCGTTTGTTTTTCAACTTGGCTTCAGTTACCTTGGTTACTCCGCGCGACGCTAAATTGAACTCTCATTCCGTTTCGGGTAGCACAACAGCGGCAGCACCTCAGCTCTCGCCGTATAAGTGCTCGAGTAATGGATTGTTTTCTCTACTAAGTGATACAGTACTCGGGCGTATGTGAACAACGGTTGCAAAAGAGTAAATAATATGAATTTTACCTGTCATTATATGCAGTTTTAGAGACTCTCTACTGCTGATAGGTATGAAAGAAGTTTTTCATCATATCGAAGGCGAAATGCGTAACAAAAGGTGTAATTGTCAATCGTCAATTTATAAAACCATCGACAAAACCCCAGTGCTTCAGACGATGAGGGAATTGCCCCTAATCCCTGCACCAAACAGATTTAACCAACTGCAGTTTGAAAATTTTGTGAAAAGTAATCGCACATTCACCCCGCAAAGACGCTGCACTTCAACACAAGTGAATATTCAGCTTCCCTCGGAAAGGATAGCTGTAGCTCGGTTCTTCAAATGTGTTTTTCGTGCCTAATAAGACACGAGTCGTGTTTATTATGACGTATGCAATGTGATTACCTCTATATGTGACTTTAAAACCCTCCAAAAATACGTGTTAGTTGCAAACCTCCCTCACTACTTGTTTTTTCAATATTTTTTTTATAAACGGGTTGATGAAACAAGATCAATGTTCACGAATCATGGTCAGTACGATGAATCAAATCGTATCGATTCATATGCAAATGCTGATGTAGCTCCAGAAAATCCTAGAGGAAACCGGTTAAGAATTGCGCCAAATGATTTGTCTTATCGAGAGGAATCAAATGCGCTATTGATCACCTCTGTAGGTATAAGTTACCCAAGATGCGTTTTAGTTGCTTAATAAACCTAAAACGTGTGTTTTTGTGAAATCTCTTGAAATCATTTGGGTGGATCCTAAAAACAATAAATAAGAAATGATCAGTCCGCCAGGAGTCAGAGATGCGAAGAATGACTCCTCATTTGTCTTGTTTGGTGGACCGGAAGAGGTTTAACCTTGCGTAAAGGACGAACTGACGGCGAGACGCTGGTTACTCGATTCCCATATAAGACTGAGACCTGTTTAGATATTCTTTACACTTTGAATAGATACCACTGCATTGAAGAATGAGAAATGTTCGAAGTTGTATAAAAACCTTCACACTTCCCCATGCTCCTTAATCTTCAACCTAGGTCGCAATGCTGCATCCCCACGCATTAAATACAGGTATTCCAAAGACAGATTCAAACCACCGTAATCCTCCATTACTCTCAATTGATCAAACTGAAACAATCTTCAACCTAGCTTCATTTAATTTAGCACTATGATTACATTCTTCCGAGTTACATAAACCACTGCTTATGGATGGCCATTCCCAAAAAGTTAATAACTATGTACTGCACTATTTAACCTCCTCGAAAGACAAGTATGTCGAACGAGAAGAAATATATCAAAAAAAAAAAAAGAAGCTGTATAAAGGGTAGTTATTTTCACTTTTAAAACGACGATAATTTATGAAGTATTAAATGTTTGCACTGGTCCACATAGTAATATTAATTCCGCTCACATTTTAATTTAACATTTTAAATTTATTTATCCTCAAATTCAATACAAACAGTATCTGATGTATGGGAAAGAACTTTCCCTTTGAGATGATCAAACCTCGCTTACAAATCGTTGCAAGGTACTCCGCGACATCTGTAGACGCCCCCACCTCTTCCTATCAAGGGCGTTATTCATTCCCGCCCGCCGGCGCCCCGGCAGGGCGTCGCGAGCGTCGCCAGCGTCGCCTGGGGACCGGCCCGCCGTCTCGCGCCCTCGCCTCGCCTCGCCTCGCCTCGCGCCGCCCCGGAAGAGTAATGGAATTGTTTCCCGCCAGCAATTGCGGGCAATATTTCGCGGCGCGGGGGCGGAGTGTCCTTCCGCGCGGAAAAATAGCGCCGGCTCCGACGCGGCGGCGTCGCGTCGCCGGAATTTATTGAAAACATGCGTCATAATTCCGCGATCGCCCGAGCGCACCGGCGAACGATCGAGCGAACGAGCGGAGGGGCGCTTCCGGGCGACCGACCGACCCATAGACCGAACGACCCAACGATTCCGCGGCGGGGCGAGCCTTCCGTTTTAATTGCGACCGATAAAAATATCCGTCCGCGCTGGAGACCCGGCGCGCCCTCGGCCTTTCGCGTGAACGGGCGAGGATCGAGCCCCAAACCCATCGCGCTCTATTGCGTTTGTTTCTGTCGATACCACAGAAATGGTTTCTCCGATGACCTAGTGTTGTTTAGGATTTAATTGCGCGTTAAATTGATGGAATTTGTTCAGTATTTTCTATCAGCAGTATATTACTTCAAATAGAGTGTATTGGGGTGGTAATATGCTAAGAACGAATGTATTGAATGTTGATTTTACTGTTTCGTTTTTAAAAGTGTTGATTTTAGAAAGTATCACTGGTTTACAAATTTTATAAATTCACGTCTTTTTTCAGCAATCACACGAAATCATTGTTCTCTTATACGATCAAACTTCTGCTTTCTTTAGAGCACTTATTCCTACAAGCCACTTAGTTCAGATACTATCTAGAGGAGAATTCTAGCTGCCGTTTGCCATGTTCGGTAGATTTTCGTGGTTTCTTCGATCAACACCACGCGAATGCCGGAGTAGAAACTTAACAGAAAGGAAACGGACCGAACGCAATATTTCTTTCTTCTTCCTGTTCTATTATTTCACCCCTTACTTACACACACACACACACACACACACACACACTTCAATACCACACATATCGGGAGTCTAGCCCGAAGCTTAAGAACTTGTCGAGCGCGGAGTGGTGCCCCTCTGGTGGGAGATATCTAGATAGGGAAACCGCCGATAGGAAATCCCAGTAGGAAAACCCGGTTAGTGGGGCAAACCACACTAGCCGACTTGTAAGTGGGCGTCAGATCTCATCATCCAACAGGGGAAGATCAGTCACATACAGAAGAAGAAAACATTCACTATACTTACGGGACTACTGACCCTAGCAGAAACATAAAATAATCAATTCAAGACACTTAGGTAACAAATAGTTGTTAGTTGAATATACTTTTGGATTCGCTTTGTACTTCTAAACGCCTTCAATGTATAATTTTTGAATTGCTTTATTCACACATAATAATCTGTGGATTTTGAGTAATTAGGGTTTTTTCTTGATTGCCCATCTCGCAATTAATAAAAAAACTGGAGGGTGGTGCAATAATTCTGACTTTAGTTTCAGATTCAGTGCGTCGACATACATAGGGAAACACGTGTCAAGTTTTTCGGTTGAACAACTTTTTTTAATTTTGTGTGCCTCTGTAATTACAATAATAATTAAATTGTCTTGATTGCCCACTTTGTGATTTTACTTTGTAATTTGAGTAATTACATGTAATAGTTGAATTTCATCATTGTGGAATGTATTTTGTTGTGAGATTTAACGTGGTGGACGATATGATTGCAAACAATAATGAGTTCAATTGCACGATACAAATATTTCATTTTGTTGGCTTACAAAAATTCTTCGGATGTGTCATATCTAATTACTCCCCCAAATTTTCGGCTTAAGTGTCACAACTCAATAACCCGACCATATCTGAGATCAGAGAATACTTTATTCTCGAAGGGAATCAAATTCTAAATATTTAAAAAGCGATATATTTGTGTTGGTTTACTTTTAATCTAAGATTTTCTAGTTTTTCTAGTTGTCAGATATATGTTTTATTATATCATATTGTTACAGTAATTATATAATTAATTACTATTATTATTAATAATTGAATAAAACAATAATAATTATCCGAATTTCAGAATATTTTACACACACTGGTATACGAAAGTATTTCTAGAAGAGACATCGTTTCGCCTTTAATGACGAGGGTTCCGAATGAACAATGCTATGATTACAGTCCTGGGAATAAAGCACATTTGCAGACAAGCGGAGTGGTTAATTTGCTAATGATTGAGAACTGAGCGAACGTTTTAGGAAACGCACGGCAGAGTTAGGAAGCTATTAAAACTCTAAGCAAATTAAATTCGAGCACCTCCCTATTTTATGACGCTACTCACTTTTATCACTCTCATAAAGGGATGGAACGTGCAAGTGTTTTTTATTACTGGTGCTTAATTCATTGTATGGAAAGCGGAAGAGGCAGGCTGGAATCGTGGATAATTGCTGTATGTAGTCTTGAGCCTCGTTTTGGTTTATGAACTCAAATCAATAAAGGAAGTTAATTTTTCCGGCACTAAAGAGACGTCTAGGAGGGATATTTTGAAACAAAACTGTGTATTCGCACGCTTTCTAAAAGAGACATTTAGTTAAAAATAGTCTGACATTTTATATGAGGAAGCCTTTCCAGTCGCGCAAGGAACACTAATAAGTACTTCAATTTACAAACTTATTTCATGTTTCCGGGCGGGTAACTGATTTGTTCATTAGTCCCGTTAGTATAGTGAATGTATTTTTCTGAGAGGTGGCGGTGATGTAACGTTGACCTACATGTCGGCTTGCGGGAGATTTCTCCCTTCAGGTATCTCTCCCAGAGGAGCACCTCTCCAGCCGGGTCAAACTCGATGCTCCCGACTGGTCTTCCAATCTGTGATAGTATAGTACCTGTGAGTGTAAATGAGTGTGTGTGTGTGTGTGTGTGTGTGTGTGACAGTGTGCGTAAGAAGAGATAATAGGAAAAACAATAGGAAGGAATGATAGCGCACTGTTCGCAGCCCATTTGTTAGGGTACTGCTCCGGCATTCCCCTGATCTCGGTCGGAAAAATCATCGAAAACTACCGATCAGAGCAGCCGGTCTAACGAGTATACCAAATTACTCTCGGTATTTAGTGAGGACGGGTGATTTAATCGCGATTAGAACAACAATTGATAATTTTTACATCAATTAATCTGTACATCGATTAATCTCTCAGATTATAACTTGGTTATTTTAATTCAAATACTAATTTTGAAGATAAAAGAAACTATAGAACCTTCTACAAAAACTTTCGGAAACTGAACTCATCGCCTATTTATCTCTTTTCGGATGCAGAAAAATAAAATATGTAAAGTTAAGCAATGGTTAAAATCATATTATCATCTTAGAAAAACTGATAAAATGAAAAGTCTCTATTTGCGGATATTTTAGTTGTGAAATATTCGTAATGAGACAAGAAAGAGGCCTATTTACGAGTTCTCAATGGAGTATGCTAAAAATAGTAGTTACTGGTGTTACTTTTTCTTAACAATTTACCGTAATTTTAATTTCACTTTTGAATATAGTGGTCTCATTGTATGTATAGTATTAATCTCTTTTAAATAATCAAATAGATCGAAATTATTTAATATTATTCCTTATTATTAAATTATATAATACATTTTATTTTACTTGCTTTTGACATCACACGCACAAACTAGAAATCAACGAATTTAGCGCGTTATTCATAATGTAAAACGTGAAAAATTGATTACCTAACATCGATTATTTTTTAATAATTACGCATTCGTGGTATGTGGGTATGACAATGTATTTCGACCACGTCTTAGGGCATCGTTTGAAGTTCTGCCAGCATTGAACAGAATGATATACAGATAATACTGTGAAATTCACAGTTGCAAGAGACTTTGGAGAAGTTTTTTCTTATGCATTCACACAGCCCAATCTCACAAAATTAATACTTTGCGACTCACTTTACTCACTAGTTCAATGATAAGTAAACACGAAAAAGGAATGGGCCTGATGCAGCAAGAGGGAACGAAAGTGAATGCAACGATTGCTGAGTGTAAGTACGCTAGAGGGGGACTAAAAAGGACGATTAATCGAGGCCCAACTGGCGAGACCGCGAGAATCGACGCGTTGCAGCAACGGAAACAGCGTGGAACAATTAAGAAAATTAGAGGGGTCCTGGCAAGTAGGTAGCGGCCGCATTGTGTAATGAAGTAGATCACACACTGTAAAACGTTTTGGTGTAACAAGCTGAAAATGCTTTTAACTCTTGACGTACTTCTGTCCTAGCTCTGAACAGTTATCACACTAGCTCTAACATTCAAGGTCATAGTAACTATCACGGAGAACATGTTTTTAATTTTTTTCGACGTAAGAATCCTGAAATTGTATACTTAAGTAAATAAGTGACAAATAATACTAATTATGAGTGGAATAGGTTGGTATTTATTGATTTTATCCATCCACATAAAATAATCCGTGCAGGTTTATTATAGTAATTTACGTTGTACACGATAGGACCAAAGAAAGAGAGAGACACAAAAATGACTCAAAACACGCATTTTGTTCCATATTTTCAGGTATTGAAAAAGTTGTCTTCATTGAAAAAATGAATTTTGATTCGTAAATAGAGTGATAGAAAGAATCCATTGGGGAAATACACAAATTTGGGTGGAAATTACAGTAGCCAACCCGCAATAGCGTCATTCCTTCAATATTTGGGAAAGGAACAAATAAAACTAGCGGTGCTACAAAATCTACTTTCTCGCATTATTTATGACAGACACTCAAAATTAAGCAAAAACTACTCAAATTGTCAAAAAAAATCCTGACATTATTTAAAGATCTAATTTTGTCGAAAACATTTCATGCAATAAAACCTGTCTATTTTAGGAAGGACAACCTTTGTAGGAGGTTCTATGTAGGAAAACGGAGGACAATCTTTGCAATTTTTAACGTTCATTCCAAGAAGCAACGAACGTGGACCAGCACCGTGTTTATAAGGTCTATCCGAGAAAAAATAATGAAAATATTTTGAGCCGTTTATGAGAAATCTTATTTTTTTTAAATTGCCTTTATTGCACCCAAAATTACGCGTAACCTATTTATATTTTGAAAAAAATGCACATGACCTTATTTAAATATTTAATATTTAAGAACAGATATAATTAATGGATAATGCTCTATTTTCAATATTGTCTTAAAAAGACGCGAAAAAATGTGTAACTCTTTCGATTTTTGAAAATTCAGAGAGCAAAAATAGGACTTGCGCCTTTTTTATCAGCCTGCTTCGCCCTATCTGAATAAAAAGACACAATTTTGAGCCATTTTCAAGAAAATTTTGAAAATGTTGAAGCTTCATATAAATTATGAACAAAAATCACAATATTCGTTTCGAATTCAAAGTGCCGCGACACCAAATAAATGGATCAGGAAATATCCATTTTAGTGAAAATCGTTAGAACTGTTTAGAGTTTGGTGTTGTCAGACAGACGGGATCAGAAAGACGTTTTGCAGTTAACCAATTTTTAGTTACTACAAAGGCCACCCAAAATGTTTATTGAGTGTATTATCACATCACTCTTTACTTTACGAGTACATAGTAGGTGAAAAAGTATAAAATGACAACCTATTTACAAATTTGTTTTCTTTTGCAGGTAAGGACATCTGTACATTTTCGATGGCAGAAGAAACGACGGTAAACGCGGTGAGACTTTCTACTTGTTGATATACTGTGCAGGAGTGTACGAAACTAACTTTAGTATAGAAAAGAAGATTAAAACATTTCTCTTTTGGATTTTTTCCCTGTAAAGCAAAGGTAACACCGATGTATTAGAATTAGCAGAAATCGATTATTTGATAAGGTCTCATGAGAATTCACCTTAATTTCTTCCATTACCGAATCAGTAATTATCGTTATTCTTGTAGGTCAATATCCAGACTATTATGCGTAATTTTGAAATATTTAAATGCATCATTGTGATAGTATCTAACACACTGCGCTATTATCCCAAGATGGAGTCAGTAATTACATTCCAAATTCATGTATCTCACTTAACAAGGTGCTAGACTTATAAAATAAAACACAAATAGCGCTGTGCTCATGATTATCGAAAAGCATAAGAGCAACTTAAACACAGACTAATTACAGCCCGAGGGCTGACTTGGCAACTCCTCGTCCGGGAAATTGAGTCCGCAAGAAAGTAGGGGGTGGAACCCCTTGGGTCAATTAGGCGAGAATTCCTTGCGGATGAGGCAGGGGGCACCCGGTGGAAGGAAAGGACGAGGGGCGGGAGCAGGAGCGGGGGTGGGGGCGAGGGGAAAAGTGGGGGAGGGCGGCGTGGGAAGCTGACGTGCGCGAGAAGGATCCCTGCGGAAAAGGGCAGCTCCGCTTTGAAGCAGACGGGAAAATGTGCTGCTTCAACTTCGCAGATGCCATATCCTATCTTTTAACATCTGCGTGCTTTATCTGACTGCTTTTTCATAACTAAAGAAGAGTATATATTTCTACTCTCTTAAGTTCAATTTTGGCGTACTGTGATTGTGCTTCACTAATAAAAACGTCCGATTGAAAATTATACAATAAATTTTAAAAAAACATTCAAACTAAACCATATTAAACCCTTAAATTTATTTAAAAGTTTTCAATTTTTTTATCAAAACTTTTAGGTAACTTTACAAATGGCTAATCCTACCCAACGAGTCACTATGAATTTTTATTCAATGAACTTTACAATTTTAAATAAAATTTATTTATATAAAATTATATTTAATATAATTATTTTAGGAGAATATTAATTATTTATTTTATATATTATTATAAATATTCAATATCTTTATTTTAAGAGAACATGTAATCTATATCTCCGATATTCCAACCGCCAGTTTTGAAAGGTTGATGAAGGTACCGAAGATCCGCATAATTTTGAGAGTCCGAGCAGTACTGAATTTCGTCACGAAGTGATGATACAATACACTTTTTAGTGTGTCATTGTAAATTAATAAAATATTCACTAAAAGAACACGAAGAGTAAACAAAATACGCACAAATGACAAAAAAGATCTAAAAATTGAAAAGTGGCAAAGAAGACAAAAATTACCCGTAGCTACACATTTCCGTCATATATTATTATTATTATTATTATTATTATTATTATTATTATTATTGTTATTAGCCTTCAACATCCCATAAAGGACAAGACTTCTTTCTTTAGCAGGGTCACACTAGGTTGATATTGTAAAATCATTCAAGTAAATCGTCTTAATCATCAAATCAATATATAGCGAAACAAATAGTAGTCATAAGAAACTATCGTAAAACAAACTATAAGATAACAAATATATGAAAAAACAAAATAAACAGCTCTAAGAAACTATATAGTAGCTTTAAGAAATTATATGAGCAAAACAAATTGTAGTTGTAAGAAGCTCTAGCTGCACTAGGCATAATCAAGTGCATTAAACTTATTCTGCTCAGGTCTGTTCATTAGTAGTCCATTATCTATCCTCTGTATGTCGTGACAAACGTTTATTTAAATGTTAGCTTCGTCTAGAACGCACCAATGAAAATATGACATCAGAATCTGAGCCCTGCCAATGACTGTCAAAAAAACGTTCTGTTCAACTGTTCTTCTTTTCATAAAATTATCGGTCTAAAATTGACACTGTTAAGAAATTGAGAGCGTCATTTTTAGGCTTAATAATTTGGAATCCTGATTAAGTGTTTAATTTAAAATATTATATTTTAAGTGGTCTTCTTTCCTTATCTTGTTTCATGAACAAGGGTTAATACCTTCTAGAGATTCATCCCTTCAAAGTATGTCCCAGTGAGTGTCACTAGGGTCCTTTTAGTCTATCACTGCTCTCTTCCGTGGAAGCAAATGTGACCGGAAAGTGGCACTTGGTACTATCACCTTCTCTGAGTGCCAAGATCAATTAGTTGTGGAACTTTATCAGGGGCCCCTTCTAGGTCTTGGTGTGCTCACTCTTGTTTGAGCACCTTGGAGGTCTGGTGCTATTCAGTCCGTCACTTCACTGCCAGTCCATTCAACCCCACAATTACATAGGTCTCTAGACCATTGACTGTTGATTCACTCTGTGCTTTGGATTATTATTTTTATTATTATTATTATTATTATATATTATTATTATTATATTATATTATTATTATTATTATTATTATTATTATTATTATTATGCATAAGACACTCTTATTAACTACGTTTGCATTAGTAAATTTCATTATCTTAACACATCTGAAATCCGAGAGGAAGGCATTTTAGTCTCAGAATTAGTCAAGCCAATTATTACGATACATGGAACTACCCACTTTGAACTTCTCGAAGTGCAAGAAGAAGAAAAAATATGTTCACTTCAATGCTACAATTTTATTATTTGGTAATGGATGTGGCGGCAAAACAATCTTTTGCAGAGTTCACAAACTTCGAAAAACCCTTGTGGGAGCTAAGGTAAATAAAATGGATTCATCATAAAGGTTGCGGATTCCTTGCGTGAAATTTCTTCCAAAGTTGTATAATTCCACCACTTACTTCATTGTATCATTCTCAGCCTGTATTTATTAATTCCATCATTAGCCATGAACAGTGAATTAGTTCTACGTCAATTACGATCATCATTATCCAACGACTATGGCTGATGACATACCATGTCATAGAAGTGGTTACAGGCATACTGTATGTGGACAAAATAGATTCCAGTTGATACAACAATCGCAGTAAAATTTCGTCTCGTCCAATTTTGTTTTACATCCTCTCGGAGGAGGACAAAATTCCTCTTGCCGCAATGCTTCACGTCGCGTCGTTCCACTCTTCTCCTATGGAGTAAAAGCGCAGGCGACTGAACGTTTCATTTCATCTTGGGCGGCCGTGCGGCGCGGCATTCTTCCCGCGACAAGCGATAATCCGCCTTTCGGCGGGCCCGCCGCGCCGGGCGGATTAAGCGATCCGGGTTTGTCGGAGAGGGGGAGGCCGGGGAGGGCGGGCGGTGCGGCAGGGGGGCAAGGCGGGCGGGGAGGGCGGCCGGGGCAGCCACAGCGGCCAGGGGCGAGCGGGGCGTTGCGGGGCGGAGCGGACTGGGCGAGCATGGCGGGAGTGTACGGGTGGGCGGATCGGGGCGGGTTGGGGCGGGTTGGGGTGGGGCGGATTGGGGAGGGTTGAGGCGGGGCGGGTTAGGGCGGGTTGAGGAGGGTTGGGGCGGGTTGGGGCGTGTTGGGGCAGGTTGGGGCGGGTTGGGGCTGGATGGGGCGGGGAGGGTTGGGGAGGGTTGGGGCGGGGTGAGTTAGGGCGGGCCGGCGGGCGTTGCAGGGCGGGGCGGGCAGAGCGGGGTGGTGCGGGCAGGGCGGGGCGGGGCGGGGCAGGGCAGGGAAGGGGCGGGAAGGACCAGGGCTGGCCGGGGCTGGCCGGGGCAGGCGGGCGCGGAGGGCGGCCGTGGCAGCCAGGGACGAGCGGGGCGGGGCGGGGAAAGGCGGAGAGGATGGAGCAGGGAGGTGCGGGGCGGGGCGGCGCGTGGCGAGGCGGAGCGGGAGGGGCGGAGTGGAGCGGGATGCGGCGGGCGCTCCGCGTGCCTACGTCATGGCGACGCCGGCCGCCCTGTTTGCCCTGCGATAGCGGCTCGCGGCGGAGTGTGTGTGCTCTTGGGCCTAAATTATGACCTCAAGAGCCTCCTTCCCTTGCTCCAACCGCTCCCCCTCCCCCTCCCCTCCCTCGCCAACGCCAGCGCTGCGACGCCGCCCTGTCTCCGACGGCGCGCTCTTGAGCGACGCCAACATACGCGTGCGCCGTGCGTTTAGCAGGCGCCGACGCCGAAGTGACGCCGTTGGAAGAAGGTTCGGCTTCTGGCATGTCGTGCTCTGAATATTCGGCACGATGGCTCAGCGGTAACGTTGTGCCATTTGCAGCATCGTTGCCCGAGGAGTTCTTGAATTTCGACGGTAGCGGAATTTCGATTCTAGCTATACAACTTGTTCCAGTTCAACCACTCTGTAGAGGTAAATGCTAGTGCTGGGTTGTTCCTGTCGATAGTTTACCGTGTTTTATTGTTTTGATATCAGGCGAATGCGACAGCAGAAACTGTACTCTAATATACGAGCCATGGACCGTGAACGATCTTACCTCCCTCACCCTTGTTTCCTTCCTCTTCCCTTCAGCGCACACCACACTTAAGCTTACGTGAACTACATGCACTACCACATATGACGGGAGACCGGTTAGTAGCATGGTTTGTCACGGCTAGGATGGCGCTCCGCTGAGGGTAGGGTGGCAAATCCCTGCGATCCGACGTGTAGGACGGCGTCGGACATTTACATTGCAGCGGAGGAAAATCGCTACTCCCCGAGATGTATCATACACTACACTTACTGACTAATGACCTCAATAGTTGACGTGCACGAAAAAAAAAAAAACAACAACTCAAGGGCCGGTATGCGGTTTAAAAATAGTGCGTCCAAGAATGTGAGCAAACTTCATAGTGAATTACAATAATATTTCAAATATTAAAGATACATCTTAAAATCAAGTGATTGTCCCACGAAATACTCAATAAAAAACAAAATATCATTACATTACATTTAAGTCAATCAATGGTATTTGATTAAGAAGTCTTTCTTCACATAAGGACGTTTTGCGTGTGGTTACACGCACCATGAGGTAATTACATCTTCATCTGAAAGTAAAAGTGACAAACTTTTTTGAAAATGTGGTAAACAAAATTTTAAACTACAAAAAAGACAGTGAAAATCTTTAAACTCGAACTTAAAAGATTTTCATTGTCTGTTTTTGTGGTTATAATTCAACTTGTACATGAGGTGTGGTAGAAATCTCAAAACTGATGAAAACGTACACAGAACACATATCTCCCTATAGTACGTCGATATAGTTGTTAACTGTTAATTAAATAAATAAATGAGACTTTACAGTCATATCTCTTCATTTAATAACGATGCAGAATCAGTTCCGTGGTTTATTTCATGGGAGCAGTCTTCCTCAGCGCACGAGTATGTTATTATGCCCCAGCTCTCATTGACTTCAAATGTTTGCTTAATCTACTGCGCAGATTAACTAGCCATCCATCAACTTTGTTTACCGAATTTCATCAAATTTGTTTTAGAAAATGTACTGAAAGCTATCTGCAATGTAAATACGTATCTGCATACATTCAAACGTGATAAAAATGTTAGGTAAAATGGGTTTCAGTGAACATTTTATACGTTCCTTGGTTCGAACCTCAAGCGCGTTTCCGTCTGTATGCCTGTAATATGTTTACGACGACAGGATGTTTTGCGCGTCAGTGGTTGGTCAATTATTTTCGATCCTTTATCTAATGTAAAATATGAAACGTCAATAAATATTATACTCTACACTCCTTCACATGATAGATATTTCAGAAGATTTATTGTCTTCTTACTATTCCCTTGAAACTGTAGCCATTAATTCAAATTTTACGGCAAAAATTTAATATTGAATCCTTCATTTTTATTTCTATGGATTAGCTAATAAAATCTGCTTCGTTTGCAAGGAAACTGAATTCTAGAATCTAGGTTATACCAAATTTGGACTTTCACAAGTTTTAAATAATTGAATTACAATAGTTTGGTTCTGTGCTCATATTGTGAACGTAAATATCTCTGTGGTGGTAAAGTGTTATATTTGTATCTTAAGCAAATATTTTTTCTCTTCCAGCGAGGAGTAACTAGGCGCAAATATACTACTTCGAGGTTTGACAGTGATATTTTCGGTTTGCGATTTATTACGTGAAGATTAGAAAAAAATTCATCACTAAGAACGACATTAAATTTCGTATTAGGATATCGAAAACTTCGAACAAAGCAAAAATTAAATTTATAATGGAGCATTTTTTTAAGAATTGGTCATTAAAACATCCACTAGTCACTCGCCATGCTATTTCAAATATCTGCCAATAAATTTTAACAAAGCCACTTTTACAGAGTTACTACTTGCATCAGAGGAAGACAATATTTTTTTTGTTCAAGCGCACTGGCGTGAACAGTGTATTTGAAATATGAGACATTGTCTCTCAAATCCAGTTCAATCTATTTGCGAAGTTTTTACTCAAGCAACAAAATTTTTTCTTCCATCCACCCGTGGTATGATAGGAGCGGGTATATTGTCACCAAATTTACAACTACTGGTGCTGCTAAAGCACGTATTTTCTCGCGATTTTGCTAATAGTTATGTAATATTATAATACGACAATTTCAACTACCATTTGAAAAATTCTTAAACAAATGAAACGCGAAAAATACACACTTTTTAAAATTCAAAAGTTTAAACGAAAACAGCTTTCTAGCATTGAATTTAGTGTTTTATGTTTTACACAAGTGTACCACCGATACGCGATGGGTATTTTAGTCAGAAATAAAATTATTAGATCATATTTACGTGAACCAATGGCGGCCCTCATTATCGCCTTCTGTTATCAGAGCAATTAAATAATATTAAACGAAACATTTCTTTTGAAGATTTGAAAGATCTTTTAACCTTTCCTTATACGAACACTTAAATACAAAATGTATATCCACTATTTACATCCACGATGTTCTGGTTGTCGATACCACCTTCTTCCACAAAAAAAACACTTTTCTAGAAACACCACCTGGCAATGATAGATTATTCACGCCGTATCGCTGTAGTAAACTTCACGCCGTATCGCAACGTTTCTACTGTTAAATTGCAACTTCAGAGTGGCCAGATAACCAGAGCGACCACTTTTCAAAGTGAATCTCAAATTATCGTACATTAAATAAAAATTCGTACAAAATTATTTTCAATAGTAAATTATAATTATAATTAAATTAAGTAAATTTTAATTAAAATTAAAATAAAAGTCTGCAACACCTTGTGCGTAACCACCAAGATTAATCTTATGTTAGAAATTAGAATGGTCTCTAAGCCCTGAATGAAACGCTCAAAGCAATAAATATTCCAAATTAATCACCTCGATATTACTTTACTCTTCGAGGAAAGGGTTGCGAGAAAGTCATGTTCTTCCTCGCAATATTTATAACGCTCACCTAATATGCATTTACATTGCAAATGAATACGGATATAGGTTTTCGCACCTAATGTTCTACGATTTGTAATATTAAGTTAAACAATGAGAAGGGATTTTCAGAATATCCAACTGCCGCCAAGCGCCTCTCAAATTACTTTTACAAACTGACACCACTTCAAACGAAACCCTGGAAATTCGAATTTACCAATTCAAAATCGTTTCCATTTTATGCAAAATTACTCATATTTTCGAAAAATTAAAAACATCTTATTGAAGATCTGTTTTTGATGTACACATTATATAAAGAAAAAAAGTGTGTATCTTCATAATTGTAGTTGTAGGAACACGCCAAAAAATTGAATTTTTGCAATTTTAAATTTTTTGTTTTTTAGAAATAAATTGTTTAAACAAAAGTAAAATTGCCTATATTTCGCGCAAAATTACGCAAAAACCACTCAAATTTCCAAAAAGTACAGAACCTTATTTGAAAATATATCTTTAAGGAAAATCATTAAGGGAATTCATTATCTTTAAGGGATTTCATTAAGGGAAAAAAATCTGTCTTTAATATTTTAGTTGTAGGAAAACCCAGAAAAAATGTGAACTTTTACAATTTTCAAAAAATCAATTTTTTAACGAACATGAGACCTGCACTATTCTCTTAAACATTATTTACACTATGCAATAAAAAATAGTTAAAAACGTAGGAAGATATAAGAAAATAATGAAATATATTTAGCTTCAATGATTCCATACAATTATATAAACAAGACTGTAAAAAACCTTTAGAAAGAATGGAGCAAAATAGGCTACCTAAACAAGTGTTGCAATACAGCCCAAAAAGGAAGAAAGAGTGTAGGAAGACAGTGTAGAAGATTGTTTGATGTGTGAAGACGGAAGAGGCACCCGTCTAATCCTTGAAGTGAAGAAGAAGAAGAATACTTTGGAGTCATTTTTTGAAAGTTTTGAAGATATTCTACGGTCTTCCTGTTAAGTACCCCCAAAATTGAAGTATCGGTTTCAAATTCAAGGGCTCGCGATATTAGCGAGATCGATTGGGCAATATCAATTTTGGAGATAATCGACTGTACCGTTAGCCTTTAGCGTTGTTTACAGACCCAGACGGACGGACAGACATTCAGACGTCAAACGATTTTTAGGTATCAAGGACCCTCAAGACATGGATTCTGGCTACACCACGTGATAGAGGATTTTTTTATTTAGCAACTAAATTTATCCACTTTTTTCTTTCCAGTAATAAGAGTTTTTCTGCCGCTTTTCCCCGTAGTATTACGTAGCTTTCTCTTCTTAAGAAGTGCATTTTTAAGGGCGAGAAATAAAAAGTGCAAAAAAATAAATTCTGATAAGTAATGAAAAGAGCAGATTTTAAGACCCTTAATATGCGATTTAATTATTTTTACTTTGATGATAAAACAATTCTCAAAACAAATCCAACAATAATGTTTCTTAAAGTTGTCTTTCACATCATAATAAAGGGATGCAATTAAAGAATGGTCCACTTTTAGTCACCCATATTTTTTGCAGTAGGTCTTCTGAAGCTATGGTAAGTAGCACTCACACAGCTAGGTTGAATATCTATAAAATAGAAAAGTGTCTATGGCTTTGCTAAGAGAGCGAGTCATCTGCCTGTTTCTTGGTTCGCTTTTCCACTTTCGTGCCTTTGCATTCATTAGTTGTGTTAGTCTGCGTGGTATGTGCGCACATCTTATCATTGAAAGCTTTGTTATGAAGAGCATTTTTCGAGGAGGTAACGCAAGAGGCTATAAAACCAGACGCACTCCAATGCGACACTGATAACGCAGGCAGAGGATACACTAGCGCGCATTTGTACTACGGAGAGTGTGGATTCAAGGGCACCTGCACCTGGAGCGGAGTCGTTGTGGCTGGATGAATCCAGTTTCATATACGGAAGCCTTCCTAAACAGATTAGTCGGGGGAGGGAGAATAAATCGGTAAATATTGACCACTCGTATCATTGGAAATTATTTTAGGCATTAAAATGAGAAAAAAAACAACTGTGTATTTAGTTTTTAAAACGAAAATTTGAAAAGTTGTTATCTACAAATTAGTGCAAATATTGGACACCAATAAACTACTATGAAAGGTTTGAAAGACAAGGTTTTTTAGAAGTATATTTAAATATAAGTTTACTGGCTGAACTCGTGCAAACATTCCGCACTTTGTAAATTATTGTTTTGAAAGTGAAAACAGCTTCATACTGAATCCCAACTTCAGATTATAATCTGAATTGTACCTGGAAGTGTTGTAGACCCATTATGTCGATTTATTGTTTTTGCTCGTTTCTGATTACCTTGAAACGAAGTAGGGGGCATCATAAGAGCTAAATCTTCACTTAATTGTTCGCTCCACCTGACCCCGCATGTTTCTCTACATGCATCCCAATTTATTTCCTTCGCGTGTTCCACATACCCAGTCGCATGTTCACTACTAGTTTCCTCGCATGCTCCATTTCATATTCACGTGTTCCTTCAAATGTTCATTACAGACGCCATCAAATGTTCTAAGTTGTTCTTCTAAATGTTCTCAGATGTTCTCCTAATACTGCCCCAAATATTCTCTCAGATGTTCTTCTAAATGTTCTCTCAATTGATCTCTCTAATGTTTATCACAATACTTTTATAAACGATATGGCGGAGTATAGTGCAGTGTCTACCCTTACGGAAGAAACGTGAATTTCAGAATAGCTGGAATGCCCAGAAGAGCAAAAAACCCGCCAACAATGTAACAAAAAAGGACTCAAAGATGTTTCGCGAAAACAATTCCAACCTTTAACTAGTGGTGCTAGAGTATGGAGAAGAATTTCTCGTACTAGTTAGTTTTCTAATTTCTTTGGTCTGGGCTGGGGTTTCGGTCTTCCCCATTCTCTTCCCAGCTTCCGTCTATTGCCAACCAAATTACATTTTTTTCTCAATTTTTCTGTTTCCTACTGGTAGAAACGAAATATTACTTTAAGAGTATTAAAGAAGATTAAAATCTCTTCTTATACAGAAATTTTCATTGAAGAATCCGGAGCTGCTTGTAAGAAAATATCGTGTAAGCTTTACTGCAAATAATACGAAATCTGAAGCTCATTTTCACAAACAATTGTTGAATTTTCGGAAAATCACTGGAAGTTATTTGAAACACTTATACTTAAAAATGCAATAATATTACAAACCGCTGGAATTGCGCATATTAACGACGAGAGTGATATTAAAATAAATTACAATTGCGTAATTTTTGGAAAAACAACAACAAAAGAAGTGGAGAAAATGACTTTCATGTCATCTTTAACCCTACATTTAGCACTATCTGTACAAAAAGTTTCAAGAAAAATTTGGAGTCTCTTTTGATAAAATGGCGTTTGAGCATTTTTGAAAATGCCGAATTTTGAATTTTGAGAAACATGAAAAGACATCATTTAATGTTTTAGTACTCATAAATGCACTAATGTGAACAAATAACCGTTAATGTAAATACTTACGACGTGAGATACAAATAAAGATATTTTTGTCAATTTTGAAAAACAAAAGAATAAAGCAGAATGCCGTTTATGTCATCATTAAGAGTACGTTTGCACTATCCCCACCAAAATTTAAGAGAGAAATTGGAAAATTTGAGAAAATTTTATTTTTGATATTTTTTAATATTATGCATATTGCACCCAACATCACGCAAAAACGTCTAAAATTTTCAAAAAAATGTGCATGACCTTCATGAAAGAACTATTGAGAAAAAAAAATACATGAAGAAAAAACGTCTATCTTCAATTTTGTAGCTGTAAAAAGACGCCGAAAAAATTCAAACTTTTGCACGAAATCTGCCTTCCAAAACATCCCAAAGGTGTTCGATAAAATTCACGTCAGAACTCTGTGCAGGCCAATCCATTACAGGGATGTTATTGTCATGTAACCACTCCGACATAGACCGTGCTGTATAAATAGGTGCTCGATCGTGGGGACCGCTGCCATAGCGAACCGTAGTGAATAATAATTGAAGGGGGGGTGAAACGCTGTTGGCGACGAGCGTCAGAACAGGTAATAAAAACATGCATTGTCGGAAAAAGTTAAATCGTTTGCTATAGTTAGTAACGGGATAGGTAATAAGAAATAAAGTGAATATATTGAAGGTAGAGCTTTAAAGCTTTGACATTACAATCACCATTTTATTGAACAGATAATTGTTTCCTGGATGCATAATGAAAAAAATAATAGTAATGTTACAACAGCACATTCTTTCTCGTATTATTTACAACAGTTTTGTTCTATTAAAATACTCGTTGAAACTGCAAGAGATTTACCAACCCGCAAACAATATTATTCAGGACTGGGGCAAAACCTAGGGAGCTTGCCTCCACACGGTGTATTTTACTATATTGAGCTACTTTTCCGAAGCCAGAGTAAAGAACTGGTATAAATGATTGATTTCCACTTTTCAGAGAATTTTTTTTCGAAAATAAAACCTACCCTACTTTTTTACGTGTACTTTCATATATTGAAGCAAGAAATTTAAAGAAAAAATTTGGAGTCATTCGTATAAATTACTTCCAAACATTAAAGTTTTCATTTCAAATCCAAGAGGCCGCAACATACCTAGATCATTCAAGAAGCCTGAAATTTCGCGAACATTTTGTGCATGGTTTAGGCACTAGAGTTACTATATGTAGTAATTTACTACTTATAATAAAAGCAAGAAAAGAAAAATCTACTATTTATGTAATAGGAACAAATAATACACTTTTTTCTGACCCAAAATAGTAGTACACGAGAAATGTATATCAAAATTATAACAGATTCCGAAAACCGACGTGATATTACGAGTCAAATTGTGTAAGTAGGATTTTTTTACATATAATGAGCACAACTGAGAAGTTGCAATTGTCTGATACTCGTAAATCCCTAGCTATTAAAGGGGATATCGAAATTACGGTAAAGAAACGTCAACAATATTGTACATCCTTCTTAGAATGATAAAATTTAAGCGATTTTCAGAATGTTTTGGATGGTAAAATTGATTGCAAGGTTAAGTCATTTACATGTTTAGAAAGTATGTTAAAATATTTAACATAAACTTCAACTCGAAATATCAGTGAATAAAATAATTCTAAATAATAAGTATTGCAGGTACAAAGTTTTTTTTAAATATTACAAAACAAAATTAGAACAAACTATTATGCAACACGTCTACGAATTAAACTTTTATGTTATTTATTTCTTTTAATCGCGTTGCCTGAGCACTCTCAATAATGTTATATCTTCAGGAACGACCGTAGCTGTAGTCTCATCTTTCAGCTGTAGTCTAACTCAGATTTTCAGATGTTAAGGCGGCTGCACACATTCGCTATTCGGCGAACAGCGAGCGTCCGCTCGCCGAACCCCGCATAGTGTGGATGGGGCGCTTGCTATTTGCCTAGTGACGAACTTTCGGCTCCCACCCCACCCATCGCGTGTCGATCTTTTGGACACATCAAAGGGAGCGAACATTCGCCGAACACATCAGCTGTTTGGGATCGGGCGAGCAGTAGCTCGCTGCTGGGCGAATGCCGAATGTGTGGAGCAACCTTCACAGATTGGCCGTGCAAGTTGAAAACGTACGCTCATTATGACACCTAGGCGGGAGTGCGATGGTGCAGAGTGAGCGAGCGCTAAAGTACAGGAGGAAGTAAGGCATTCAGATGGCAACAAGAAAGAGGCCGACATGGGCAGTAGCAGCGACAGTGACATCGACAGCGGCAGTAGCACTAGCGAGGTAACTACTGCGGTAGCACTACCGGTGACGAAAGCGGCAGTGGCAGTGGCAGCGACATTAGCAGTGGTGATGGCGAGGTACTGTAAGTACTGTGGTGGCTCAAATTGCAATGAAAGTGGCAGAGGCAGTGATGATGACATTTGAAGTGGCAGTGGCAATGGCAGTCACAGTAGTAGTGCCAGTTACATCAACAGTGGCAGTAGCAGTGGCGAGGTAACTACTGCGATAGCCCTAATGGTGACGAAAGCGGCAGTGACAGTGGCAACGACATTAGCAGTGGTGATGGGGAGGAACTGTAAGTACTGCGTTGGACCAAGTTGCAACGAAAGTGGCAGTGGTAGTAGTGATGACAGTTGGCGTGGCAGTGACAGTAGTAGGGCCAGTGACAGGCAGTGACGGTGTAAGCGATGGCGGGAGTAACAGTAGAAGTGCCAGTGACAGAGGCAGTGACGGTGTAAGCGGCGGCGGGAGTAACGGCGGCGTCTTGAGGCACCGTGAAATACGCGCATTGTCATGTTGAAACGGAGCGTGCAAGGGCGCCATTAACGTTTTACGGGGACACTCAAAAGGCCGTAAAGATCGAGGGGCTCTCGGCTGACTCGATTAGAAGCTGTGCACGCGGCGGCAGCGGCGGTTGGTTTCGAGGAAACCCACGGCCCGCCCAGGGCGCTCACTGCGCATTCGACGCCCTCACTGCCTGTGGCAATTTTGGTCAGTGCTGACAACCCGGAAGTACAAAAAATTGGTTTGTTGGAAATGCTTTCGGCTATTCCTGCAGTTAAATTGAATGACGAAAATAATTTATTTTTTTCATCCCTTTGAAATTAACTTTCATTATTTCCTTCCTGTTAAGCAATTAAGTGCTGGAAAATGTCATAGAAACATAAATGAATGCGTACATTAATGCATGAATAAAACAGATATCTTCAAACCAAAAGATATAGGTTAATTTCCAGAATAATTGTGTTTTTTAAGGAAAAAAGATGTTTAAACTTTTGCACTAATTTTGAGTAGTAACTTTTATTTGAAACATAAAACTTACTTTTCTGAACCTTTAATTAGCTCGAGTACATCAAGTTATTATGGCAATATAGCATGATAATATTCACTTATATAAGCAACAATAAAGGTATATGCTCAGAATATTACGTATCTTTTCTGACTGAGAGGGTTTTTATATTATCAGTTATATATTTTTTGTGAAGATTATAATCATTTGAATAATTATTGTGGAAGATTTAACACGTAAGGATCGACATTTTATGTTTTTAACCAAATAACCATACAGAATATATGATAATAAAATATAAAAGCAATAGGGCATAAAAATAGATTAGAAAAATGAAATGAGGCAAAAATAAATTACAAAATAACAACCAACATAAAACTGTCAAGAAAAAACTGTTATTACAAGGAAATCCTCGAAATGGCTGCGTAAATACGAAACACGTCACAGAGAAAGCAGCCTACCTGTGCCGTATGGTTTCTGAATAGCATTTTATACCCCTCTCAACTCACGTCGCCTCGTTTCCCTTCTTAAAAGCGCGGTTGCAGCGGGCAGCAGATGCGGGGCGCCACACCCACACGTGTCCACGCCGCAGGCCGTCATCCCAGCCTCTGCGCATTCCCCGCCTCCGCGACTTCCCTACCCCATGACTCCCCTCCCCCCTCCCCACCCCTCGGCATTCGTCACCGCCGTGCGTCTGTCCCGCATCTGCCTCCAAATCCACCCACTCCACCGTTCCACCTCCGCCACCGCCACGCTCCAGCCGGGTCCTCATGTTTCGCCCCGTCTTCGGTCCCCTCCGCCACAGACCCTCGCACTCCCCCATCTTCCGCCCCCTCCTCCCCCTCACCGTGAAACCCTCCCCGCGGGCCCGCATTTTCATTTTTATATCCCGCTAAGTCTTCCTCCTGCCCGCATATCTCGTCTTCCCGCGTCGTCGCGGTCGGCGGGGAGAAAGGGGAAGGGAGAGTGCGGCGGTTTAACACGAAAACAAATCATTTCGCCGGCGCGTCGCGTCCGCCGTTTAGTCCGGGCCATCCGTATGCAGGAATCCTCTGGAAATTCCTTCTTCCTTCCGCTAATCTCGCGGTTGTGGCGGCGCTGTATGCAGAGGCGGGAGGCAATACTTGAAAACGCGAAATGCAAAGCGGATAAGATGCAATCTTTACGGATAGTAACACTGAGATATAAATCACGTTGAACGACCAATCAGAAGAAGTCGAGACAAAAGTTGTTGGGGTCTGTAAAATCTCCCTGTCTCTACGGTATGAAGTTTCTACTCTTCTATAGTTCGACCAGTTAACTAATGAATGGATCGATTATCAGATGTCCGAGCAATCAGAAAAATTATTATCAGAAAATATCCCCTTCTTTCCGTTTTTCTTATTGATTTTGTTTCCTACAATTAGAATTTAATATTTAAAATTGTTGTAAACCATTTGCATCAGTTAAGTCTGCCAGAGGAATGAAATATTTTTGGTTTATCGGTCAAATTTATGGATTAACAGAATTATATATTTTCATATATTTTTATTTCAATTATTATTTTTGCACGTTTTACTCATACCCACTACTTTTTGCAGTGGATATAAACTTCAAGCGAGTGTATGTAGTGTGTGTTGCATTTTCTACACATACATCAATGTCATATTCGATCACATACGACAAAAAGGAACCATGATTTTTACCCCCACTAGGTTTCACGCCACAAATCCAGCTCTTCTTAAATGTCACTCTTATTGTTTTAGTGTTTACATTTTGAAGTATCGTCAGGGCATATTTTAGAATGCGCCTTTTCACGAATCAGAAATGGAATATTCAAGAATCCTATCAGAAATTTGAAGTAGTTATAACAATTTCACATATTTCTAAGTAGTTCCTCTTAAAATTTACTATTGTCATATGTAAATATTTTCTGGCACATACATCTCATAAAATATAGTTGTAATGAAATACGTTTAGTGTAGGATCTTAATCAAAACTTATATAACAGATTGTGGAAAATACACCCCACATCTGATATAAGCGAATGCGTAAGGCTACATGTAAACAATCCGACGGTCGGCTTATCCGATAAAGATCATGTGAGCGATGTGATCTTTTCACCCCTGCTTCGCTCTCCCGCGTTCACTCTCCCTCCCCGTCCTCGCAATATTTCTTCGCTAGCGATATTTCTCCCGCACTCACCAGTAAAATGCCGTCGTTGTCTATCCTAGACGGAAAGAGTATACGAGCTGATCTTTTTGGATCAAATCCAAAACGGTGAAGTTTTTTCTCGATCCAACATTAGGAACGAGAATATTACATAACGGTTACAAATAATGCGGGAAACTATGTGCTATGGTAGTACTACTTGTTAAATTTAACTATCGCCATCTTGTCTGAAACATATCTCATACAAACACAACCGGGAGAGGTGGTTCAGTGCATCAACTGATACCACTGCAGTTCCTCTGATCGTAAAGGTCAAAGTTTCGAGTCCCGACAGCGGCAGGACTTTCGACACTAGCTCGTCAGCTAGGTCGAATTCTGTTGTTGTTTGGAAGAGCATTCTAGCGGCCGGTTGCTATGATTGGTAATTTTCCGTAGTTTGTCCAATCAACACCAGGCGAATGCCGGAGCAGTACCCTAATAAACGGGCCATGCACTGCGCGCGATCCTTCCTTCCTCTTCCTTGCCCTATTCTCACCTCTTACATACACACATTAACATGCACTACACTAGCACACATGTCGGAAGTCCGGTCGGGGGCTTACAGCTTGTCCCGACTGGGACGGTGCATTTCTGACGGGAGATACCTGGCTGGAGAAAACCAGCTAGTCGATGATAGAACGGCACCGGATCTCGCCATCCAGAAGGGAAGATCACCGCCACGTCTCGATGAAAAACATAGGGGACTAATGACCTTGGTAGTTGACGCGCCCAGAATCACTATCAGTTAATCAATCAATCATAAAATCACAATTTTCCCTGAGTGCGAGATCTTAATGAAAACATTGGCAAGGGAACATGATGTACCAATTCATATCGCAAAAGATAACGAAATGTAAACTACCCGACTGAGGTCGACGAATCCGATACGTAATATGTGAGCAATATGTTTCTTTTTTCACACATGCGTCTCTCTCGTGCATTCACCCTTCTCTCCCTCCCGCTCGCATTATTTCTCCCGCACGCGCGAGTGAAACGCAGGAGTTGTCTATCCTAAACATCAGCGACGATTTTAAAAATATCGTAGCGGTTACAAACAATGCGGGAAACTACGAGCTGTGGTGGCACTTACTACTTAAATTTTACTATCGCCAACTTGTCTGAAACATACACCTCTCATAAAAACACAGTTTTTTATATTCAGATCCCGTTAACACGAGATTTTAATGAAAACATTGGCAAGGTAACACGATGTACCAATACACATCACAAAAGATATAAAGAAATGTAAACAACCCGACAGACGGTCGACGAATCCGATACGAAGTATGTGAGCAATGTGTTTCTTTTTTGACCGCTGCTTCTCTCTCGTGCATTCACCCTCTCTCCCTCCCGGTCGCAATATTTCTCCCGCACGCGCGAGTGAAACGCCGACGTTGTCTATCCTAAACATCAGCGACGAACTGCGACGGCGGACGGACGTGTTCCGAATCCTTTTACGAGCACTCGCGGCGCGGGCGGCGCCGCTCGGCCATAGCGGCGGCGTCTCATGTCGTCCTCCCGGCATAGCAGCAGCGGCAGCGTCTTATGTCGTCCTCCGGCCCTTCCCTCTTCCGGGTGATGCATGGAGGCGGGCCGCAGGGGCCGCGTGGGGGGGAGGGGGTGCGCGCGGGCGGACGTGGAAGAACGGCGGCTGCCACTCGGCGCGGACGCGCGCGCGTTGGAGAGAGAGAGAGAGAGGGGGGGGGGAGAGAAACGCTTCAGATTTATAGGGCGTATATCATAAAGTAATGTAACTACTAGGAGGAGGGCCCGGCCCCCGCGGCGAGGGCATTGTGTCGGCGGGAGGCGGACACGCCGAGCGACCTGGCTGCACCCACCGCTCTCAAGGTGTATTGGCGCCCCCGCATATGAACCACACGCGCTCATACACACACACAATGGGCGATATGCATAAAAATGAGTAAGAACTCCATAGCAATTGCTCACGATTACTAGTAGGAACTACTACTTCTCATAAGCAGTTTCTTCTTTTCATATGAATAAAAAGTTTTGAGAAACTCGGAGCATTTACTTCTCTCTCTGAGTAATTGCTCACTAACAGATCTGTTGCAATTGGTCACTTGTCGTCTTTTTGTTTGTCTACGTTATCGCGCGTCGCGCATGGTGGGTCCTTCCATCATGGCGACGCGTGCCTGTGCCTGATGTTGTCGACCGTGTTAGGTTAAGTCAGGGGTCCTCAAACTTTTAAACGGGGGGCCAGTTCACTGTCCCTCAGGCCGTCGGAGGACCGGATTATATAGTGCGATTTTTCTAACTCTGCCTCTCAAGCCCCTTTGGCCGATCACACCGGCATTTCGCGTCTTTCTCGGTCCTGCCGCTAGATGTCGCATGGTCGCAAGCACTGCTTGATACGGTCGCGATCATGCGATATCTAGCGGCATGACTGAGAAAGACTCGAGGTTTCGTGACATATTCCATCGTGAAGACAGACCTTGAGAGGCAGACTAAAAAAAATAGTAGTATAGTAAAACAAAAACTATCAACAAATTCTTATACACACTGCATATATCTTATTTTGAAATAAAGAATCAAAACGGGAACAAATACAATATTTAAAAAATAATTAATAAAAACACCGATGTTTTTGGCAGAGAACATCGTTGTTTTAAAACCATCGTTTTTTTTGCCATCCCTAGACACCCTAACACACAAAAAAATGTGCGGATTTTAAGAAAAAAATTCTTTAAACCATAAAAATCCGGCGGGCGGTATAAATGTCCTCGGCGGGCCGCATGTGGCCCGCGAGCCGTAGTTTGAGGACCCCTGGGTTAAGTGGTATAGTAGCCGTGAATAGTTGGCGAAATCGTAGGAAATCTTCCATCATTCATTCACTCACTACCTTAAACCCCACAACCTGCTCACAACAGACGTGTTTAACCTCTCTTGTATCCATTTAATACGATTTGAATCACCTACAGAGGTTAATCCGAAAATTCGAAGTAAATGTTTCGCACTAGAAGAAAATTATCGATTTTATTCATGCGAAAAGTAAGCAATTGCTCATTGGCCGAGCAGTTTACTCACCAATGGAGAAATTGTTCAAAATAAGAGCAATTACTTACGTCTTTTATTCATACTGTTTGAAGCAATTGCTTCGAAAACTCGAGAAAGAAGTAATAGCTAGTTTTTATTCCCATTACCTTACATTTCTCTCGTAAACGTGCGTAATTGTATCAATAAAACTATTTTTAATAGTTTAGTAAATTTAATTTCATTGTTCATTTTCAACTAGGCGGGCCCCCTAAACATTATGGGGTTCATAAACTATTGGTATTACGATGAGAAATTGCTTCATAAAGGAACTCATTTTGGAACGTTTTTGACAACACAGGCTATGGAATGGGGTAGTTCTTTAAAAAATAGAAAGTCCTAAAGTATCTCGAATTTTAGATTACAATATAACAAACAAAACTTGTTCTCCAATGGCGCACGAAAATTTGGTTTTAAAGGCATAGAATGTAACGTTTCCAAGTTATGTGCAATGGACTGTGCGCTTCATTGAAACGTGTGTTGTAATTTTGCGTGGCTTTTCCCTTATACCGTGTTCTGAAAGCTTTATTTTTATTTACATTTGTTTGACGCAGGACTTATAGATAATAGCTTATTCAAAAGTAGCTCATGTATGACATGCATGATTTTTTGTAAATGGTATAAAAGACACATCTTTTATTAGCTATTGTATATAAACAGACAATAATTGGTGCTCTAATGCCAACTTCTTTCAATTTAAAGGGAAGTTTATCTAAAAATAATTGTTGCAACACTCAAATGTTGAATTCTATATTTTCAAATTTTGTAACATAATCTCAGAGTGCGTAAAGGATACTAGTATCATTGGGGTGCTTTCCTCGTACCAAAGGATCGCAAGTTCGAGTACCGCCTCCGGCATGGTTGCAGCGTGTGTGTCTCTTTATGTTTCTGTGTGTCTATTTCATCATTCATCATCATCATTATCATACTTTCATCCCATCCCTCAGAGCTATCAACCTTGGGGTATAAAAATAGAATCAGCGTTAGAATGCTGATTCCCCCTATAAAAAAGTAACGTGCACCAGGTCCTGATAATCAAGTCTGAGATCCGGTGGGATGCACGTACCGCATGGTCCCGTGATGGCCGATTCGGGAAATGGACTGTTAGTACCGACTGAGTGAGAAAAACTTTTATATTATTTATTTTTAACATGATGAAATCTTATTGTGGAGTCCATGAAACTACATTTTCTGAAACATTTTCAGAGAATATCTCTTACCACGGTTCATTGATTTTCTTATTTTCTGAGCAGTGTACCTAATGAATTTATTGTGCTCGTTTTTTCCCAAATGCTCCACCTGGGTCTCCGTCGTTAGTCTCAATTGAATGTCCCAATGCCTCGTCGCACAGTTGCTATCTGTCTCACTTTCCATTGGTGTACTCTTAAACGGGCAATTTAGGTGCAGTGAGGAGTATAAAGCCCAGAAGGAATTAAGTACAACTGAGACTTGTCTGAAAACCTATGGTGTATTTGTCTCGCATCTCATTTCCCTATAGTTGATAACATTTTCACTTAATTTTCTAATGCCCATTGACTATCTCAGAAAATAAGTCATCTAGTACCTTGAGGATGCTTTAATGACTGTAGAACAATTTATTTGACGTTGAAAATTATATTGCAATGCCCAACAATTATCTACTAAAATCGTTCAAGCTTTCGTTTTGCTATTCATACATACATATTACATTATGAACTCTAGTTCAGCAATATGTATAAATTGGAAAAACAAACACAAAAAGAATTACTAATCTCCGGGAGATATTTCTTTGGTGCTCTCAACTAGTGGAGACATTGTGAAAAGTCACAAAACGCATAATTTGGCAGTACCTAACCGCTTCACTGTAAGATTTTGGCACCTCAACAACGTCGCTACTTTGTAACCCATTTTAATGATAATATGCAATCACTCCTCTAATTTATTGATTGCATCGTTTGTTTAAACAATTTAAAGCACATGAAAAAACAATTGAAATACTTGAAATGTAAATAATTTCAAAATGTGATATAAATTGAGGTAACTGCATTTTTGTTTTTTAATTACTTCCCGTTAAATTCCTGGGTGGTACGCTAAATAAACGTAAATTACTCATGTTCAAGAACCGTATATTTCTTACTTTGATAGACTCGCTGTATCTTCTACTTGTTAACTACATTTTTTTCAATGGGAACGAATGAATTCTACCTACTGTTAACGTGATAGCAGTTCTGCAAATCAGACGAGGTAGAGTGAATAGATTTGCACTTTATTTTCTTTCTATTTTTTAAAATAAATAAATAATGTCTTTATTTGTGGCGAGGCTCAGGCCATTTAGCCTGCTCTTCCGCCTAACCACTTTCAAAATTGTATTACATTAGTGCATACTAGATCTTGGCCTTAAGCCACCATCCTGATTGAGGTTTACCTGGGTTTACTCAATCGCTTAAGGCGCATGCCGGGATAGTCCCTTTGTTTGCAGTCCCAGGAATAAATGTAGCGTAAATCGTTGGCTTGCGGGTAAAACCTATGTAGGGTCAGTTTTTCAGGTCTTGGGAATATTCTAAATGGTTAACATTTTCCTACATTATCAAAATTTCCAATTTTCTAGGTTGGGAAATATCTTTATATTGTAAACATTTTTGCACCTGTAAATATTCGCACCTGAATACACGAAATCAGACTTTTTATTGCATCACGCTGATGAATACTTCACTTCTTTTGTTACTTTCACTTTCATCACTCTTCGAAGATGTGAAAACAAAGTACGCTCAATACAAACGATACAAAGAACAATACAATAAAGAGGCTACAAGAACCTGCAAGGATTTGCTTGAATTAAAATATTTTGACCCCTTTAGAGCTCCTGAAACAGTTTCTCTTAATATCACGAGTCCTTTGATATCACGATATAAATATCCCTTGTCTTTTATAGGCAGTCAGAGTACGATACTTTGTGTGGCCCGTTATGTGTTGTTCTGGGTGTGGTACGACCCAAAACACAATAATGCTTTCTCTCAGGCACATGGTGAGGTTTACGTTCAATTCGGCAACGCAGGAAGGCGGGGGCTGCCGTAACACATGCAGATTTGCCCAGTGCTCGCCGTCGCCATGCAAACAACGCAGTGCAACTGTCAATCCAAAGTTTCTATTTTCCGTTGTGTAGAGTGAAAAATAATGTTTTTCCTCAATGAAAACAGCGCAAGAAAATCAAACAATATTTATAAAAAGTAGAAAAAGACAAAACACATGAATGTGAAGAACGTTTTACTTCATTCTTTTACAATAAATAAAGGTTTTTTAAAACATTATACGTAAACAGTGATATTCATACGTATTGTTAAAGAAATATAATTGGAAGTTTTACTCATCTGCTCGTCAGAACCAGCATGCTGTACATTTGCGACCAGCGGCGTCGTGTAGGCAACCCGAAGCACTTGGTTGTGTTGCGCATCTGCCGAGAGGGGCGACTCACAAATTACGATTCAGAAACTCACCTTCAAATCAATATCAAACTTGACATTAATTTTTACTTTTTCGCTCTTACTAACATAAGAGGAGAAAGAATTGTAATCGTGCTCCGGAAAAATGCGAATTTTCGACACAAAACTCTCTCTCTTCCGGGTTCTGGTAACGAAAACGTGGATAAATCCAGTTGCTAAATATAGAAAAAAACCTCTAACACGTGGTGTATCCAGAATCCATATTTTTGTGCGTTCTTCTTACAGAAAAAATCGATTGACAGAAAAACGTCTGCCCGTCTATCCGTCCATCCTAGCGCCGATTCAGCCGTTCAGCCGATTTTCTCCAAACTTGAAATTCCCTTAATGTATTGGCTGAGGTCGCGGTCACTGAAATTTGAAACCGGTATTTTAAATTTGGGAGTACTTTACACGAACCCCGTCGGACATTTTAAAATTTTCGAAAAAATGGCCCTAAACTTGTTTTGTTCTTGTATAGTGCAAAGGATGTTTAAGACAATGGTGCAGATCTCATTTTCGTTGCAGATCTCATCATCTGTGATATTTCTAAAATTGCAAAAAACAATTTGAAAACTACAAAAGTGAAGACAACGACTTTTACCTTCAGACAAAGACCGTTATATAAAATTAGATCTTTGAAATAGTTTCTGTACAGTGTTTTGTGAAAGTTAATAGTTTTCGCGTAATTTCGGTTTGAAACTAAAGAAACACAAACAGGGGGTCTCATCTACAAAACTATAACGTACTACTGAAAGGAAGTATATGCTGTAGTAGAACTACTAGTTTGCATTTTACCATACTAATTAAGTAGTACTGATAATGCTACAGCAAAAAAAACAAAACAAACGGCGATTGTTCGTCAGAAACTTCCCCTCTCCCCTTGTATAATCATGAAAGTCATAATAATCAATGTTTTGTGGGTCCCTGATACTGAAAAATTAGTTTACAAAAAACTTTTCTGTGAGCAACGGCAACGGATAAACTGTTAGCAGGATTTTTACGAAAATTGATATTTCATCGAGTCAAAATTAAATGTTTTATTTCGAACGTATTTGACATCAAGATATGTATATGCACGGTTCTTGGTTAGGAACGCAGATTGAATGTTAATGGGGAAGGTCGACATGAGAAGAAGAAAATCAACAGTCAGATGGAAAATGGACATTCTGAAATGAGGACATACATGACGAATGGAGTTTTCAGTCATAGTGGTGTGACACAGTGAGGAATTTGTATGTGAGAGGGATAATGTGATATTGACTGCTATTCTATTGAAGACAATATTAACGAAAAGTGTATGGACAGGAATATTTGAGAGAGTTGATGGTGAAGTATACAGAGCGGGGGACAAAAAAGGACTTTTGGATTTTTGAAAGTTACAAAAGAAAAAAGGTAAACCTAAGTACTGTTCGGGAAATTTGGTATATTAATTAAATGTTTTATTACTATTTATTTTGAAAAAGATGTTATGTCAAGATTTTTAATATTATTATCACGAATAAATGTTCTCTTTTGTTTTGAAATTGAAAGCGTTTTAGATTTAATATTTCAGTAAGTTGACTATATTCAAATACACGGTGAATGCAGTAGAATCATCGGCCCTAAATAACTAATCATTTTTTTTTATTTTCTCTCCATTAATTTAATTGATTAATGGAAAAGTAAAAACTCTTAATATCTCCTGTTCGATCTGGCTGTACTAAATTTCGAATGGATATTTTATTTTTAGGATACTTCACACGAAGCCTCAACGATAGTTTCAACATTTTCTGAAAAATGACTCTAGTTATCTTAATTAATTTTTTCCTCAGATAAAGTAAAGTATGTATATACTAATGGCGGAGGAGTAATTTTCGTTAAATTCTTTGAATTTTGAAACGTTTATAATTATTGGGCGTCTTCCTACAATTATAATACAGAAATTAAATTTTTCTTCGTAAATTCTGTTCTTCAAAATTTTATCTTTAAGTAAGGGCAGGCACACGTTTTTGAATATATTAGTAATTTGTACGTAATTTTGTTAGAAAGAAAGGCATTAAAACATTTTCTCAAAAACAGCTCATAATTTTTTCTTCAACATGATTCCTCAGATAGAGCTAAGTACGATTATAAAAATAACATTGGATCAATTTTCGTTGAACTATCAGACTTTCGGAAAATTGCAAATTTACAAATAGTGCGAGAAAGCTTGTAAGGCTGTAGAACTACTAGCAACTATTTGTAGTAGTTATTTATTGTAATAAATGATTGTTCTTCATAATGGAACGTTCTTCAGATTAATACTAATCTTAAGAAGTTTTCATGGACTATCAAACAATGATCTTAAATATTTTTGAAAGTTATCTGATGGGCTTTTAAAGCAGTACTTAAATTCGTATTAAGATCTATTGAACTCTTTTTTCGGGAAGCATCGTAACTAAGGACAACGCTGTTACAACTCATGTCAATCTATACAGGTGCAGAGGCAAGTGCTTTGACGAAAAGTCTTAGGTTCATCTGAAGCGAGTTATGTATGATTTTCACCATGTCTATATACCATCATGTGTAATTAATTAATTAATTGTTGCCTGAAGTGGCCATTGGTAAAGCTTGAATCCAATCAACTAAGTTTTCCCTGAGTAAATCTCCCGCTTATTTTGAGTCCAATAAAGCTTGTCATTTATTGGTGACGGACGGATAAAAATACGATATACGGCCTGCAACTATTTGCTATTAGGGTTCAAAGCAACAATACTCGTAGTTATTTATGGAGACTTAATCTCCATAATCTCTGAATATAGCTGTATTAAATTTTATTTATTCTCGTGTGGGTTTGGATGTTATTTTTTAGACTAGAATGTGGTAGAAGAGACTAGAATGCAGACTAGAATAAAAATCATATTTGTGTCTAGTCGGTGCCATGAACATGCTTTTTATTTTAAAAAAATATTTATTATGAATGTGTTACAAGGTTGTGTTAAAAATCTACTCCACAAGTTTTTATGCTTTCTTTCTAATTTAAAATTCTAAAATATTTCTTTACGTATATTACTTGTTAGGAAAAGAAGACTCGTTGTGAACTTCAGAAAGTACTATCCAGTTTAGTGAGTGGAACATAAAAAGTATGTAGGGGAAACCCCATTTTTGATTCTGGTGTTTTTTCCTGATTGTTTTACCTAGGCTGTAAAGGAGTAGTTGTGGCATGGATAGTTGTTATTATAAAAATTGTGGGATAACATAGTTATTTGGCTAGTGATTATGTGTAATTGAGTTTATTTGTGGTGTTTATTTCTGAAAAACCAGTGGGTTATACTTCGAAGTAATTTGTTCTGAAATGTTTTTTACGAATGTTAGAATTTGGTGTATTGATCCAGACAGAGCAGACCTTAAGCATTAGATGTCTAATAATTATTATATAATGAGTTTGTCATTTTCAGTAGTCAATTTACTGTGGTTGTTTGTTAATTTAATTGTATTAGTTTTAATTTCGTTTGTAGTATTCTCAAATTTCTGTAGTCTTTCCAGTAAAGTTTGGTGTCTAGGTACAGTTCTAAATATCTTACTGATATTATTTGTGGAGACCAAGGGATTATATTATTATTTAGTTTGAGTGATGCTAGTACTGAACTCATTTTAATGAAAACATGTTTGCAATCAAGATGGTTAAATAATCGTGAGACCAATAATAATTGTTTATAATTATTAATAAAATACCCTAGGTAGTGAATATGAAAATGATACGAATCCATGTCCTCCTCAATTTAAACAACTGTGAAATTTCGTATAAAAATTTTGAAATTTGATGATCCCGTATTCACTGCTAATATTCCCCATTGTTTTGCCATAGTATTATTTGGTATTTTCCTCTTCTTCTCTTTAGAAGAGAATTTTAGCACCGTTAGTGACCGTATTATAGTTCTCGCAATGTCTCAACTTCACCTATTTTTATACATTTTATGTCCTTTTTACGTAGTTGCTTTTTATCTTAAAAATACTTAGATTGATAATGGCGACACAAGTTTCATTTATAGTAAGATGGACTTATCAAGATTTGCTTTTACTTACTACTTTTTATTTTAATTCAAATATTTTAAATTAGTGGCGCTTTAGGGCAGCACGCGTTTTTGGGCTTACCTGCTCTAAGAAGCAGAGATCTTAACGAAAGTCCGGGGCGAGCCATTTGTGTGACATCGCCCTTAGTGTAAGAGGAGATGCGAGCGCCAGGAGGGGGGTGGCCGGTAATCCAGTTCAGGAAGATGGCGACCTGATTAGGGAAGTGGTCAGAGCTCGTGCCTGGAGTGAAGTATCTACTGCCTATAGTGTCTGTTTTGTTGGGTCTATTGGAGATTGGTGAGATGAGCTATAATTACGAACGTAGACTAGGTATGAAGACTGTGCTGCAAGTACTGTGTTTTCTGCGATGTAATTGTTGAAATTGCTTGTAATGGTATAAGTTGATCGAGAGTA
Organism: Acheta domesticus; assembly: GCA_031308135.1. NCBI lineage: Eukaryota > Metazoa > Arthropoda > Insecta > Orthoptera > Gryllidae > Acheta > Acheta domesticus. The sequence goes on along the minus strand of JAHLJT010009419.1, from coordinate 80,679,501 downwards.
TTGCAAACGAATGATTAATAAAATGTTGTTTGCATTGGTGTACCCACATTGGTTTTATTCTGTGTACTTCAATAAACGTGATATTTTGGATAATTAATTAATTATGAATATGATTAAATATTTTATTTTCATTCGTGTGTCTTTAAAGGTTTCTTTCATGTAACGTAAAAAAGGACTCGGGACCAATGACTATATTTTCCTTCTGAAGAAATATGAGCTTCCTGAAAGAATCATTGCTATTGCCTGAGAATAAATCTATTATCTCTAATAGTTGCTATGATTGATACTGTTTCAAAACAGGGAAGGTGGGGAGAAAGAAACTAGAATAGTGGCAACATCGCATGAGCAGCGAGGCCAAAGAACACTTGGGCGAACGCTCCCTAGTAGACGTTTACATGGGGCGTAAATCACAGTCTCCTACTATGTACCCTCCCCCACGTTTCTCGTGCAGTTCACAAAGCTCATTGTGCGGCGGGGTTTCAGTGTGGTCATTTAACCCGTTGTTTAAATCATTGTGGTGGTCTCCATTGTGGTTAATGAGTGCTAAATAATTATTTTTTGATATCATTTTTCTCCCACACTGTATATTCTTTCATACAATATTTATTTCGAAATGATTACTTTTGGCATTTTTCATATGTATTTATAGTCGTACAACGATGTGGTTTGCCATTTTCCTTTAAACATTTGTCTCTCTCATGTTGCACAAGTACTTTAACACTTCATTGTTGCGTCATTTTGTTTATTCCTTTTGCAATGTTGGTTTTACATTATCTTTTGCCACCAGATATTTTATTATTATCTATGTCTCAGAGGAGCTTCGTTTTTAAATTATGCCAAAGTAGGATAATTTTGTCAACAATTTGTACACGTTTCATAAATTTCTGCTACTCAATAAATTGATCAGTTTTAAGCGTTGAAACGTGTACGTAAAGATAAACTGTAGAACTGAAATTGAATCCGTGACTTGGAGTACGCTAATCTACATTCACTGGGGGTCTTTATACCGCAGTTCATTGTAATTATTCTCTCCCCTCCCTCGTATAGTACTTTCACTTTGCGTTTAATTTCTTTATAGACAAATTCTATCTCTTATTTTATACTGTCTCTACTTTTATTTTCATTTCATGAAAACCAACCCAGTTTGTTAATGGTAACACAGCGTTATTCCTTATTTGAAGAAAACACAGTCTGCACAACGCAGTCTTGTGGCAACCGTGGTGATTAGAACCAAAGAATGGCTCTTTTATGTTTAACTTAGGGCATGTTCAAATTTCATATTTTAAAATTTGGTTTGTTACATTTACTTTACACGTGTACTGTCCAGCTCAGATCTCAGATGATGTACGTAAATATACATACATTGTATAACTTTTGTTTTATGTAGTTTTACATTGTGCACGAGTAACAAAACGTAAGAAAATTTGTATTTGGACGTACGTAAAAACTTTCCTTCAACCGTACGTAGAAAACTTTCCTTCAACCGAAATCATTGTTTGCATTACTTTTTTACTTCTGTGATTTGCTCCTTTTCATAAAATGTGTCACCCGCCCAATATTTTATTGTGACAAATAACCGCGCAAACAAGTTATCAATAGATCTTACACGCCTCTAAATGTTTTTACTACGCTTTGTCGTATTTGAATTAGTAAACCTGCAATAATCGTAGAGAATTATTTTCCTGCTTTGTGATATTGTGACATACAATAGACATGTGATTAACATTTAAAAAACCCAACGAAAAACTCCAGCAAAAAAAACCAACATGTTTTTACCCAAAAACATTCACTAAAGGCAAAAAATCCCTAAATTTGAGACGAAAAATCCTAACCTGGAGAACTGAACAGCAAGCACACGTTTTCTGGGAACCGCTACCCTTGTGACAGTCTCGACGAGGGAGGTGTCCTCCACCAACATCACCCTGCACGAGACTGCTGCTCTGTTTCCGGGGATTGGTTCATGAGCCACAGCCGAGACAAGCTCTACAGAGTAAGTGGGGTCACAAACAATGTGCCGTTGTTTTACGTCTTCAAAACAGAATCTACCTACATAGCTGTAACGTAACTAAGTTTAGTTTCATGTTAATCACTCAACTCATTATTCGCCAAATAAATCCAAACACTGTCAGAGACTTTGGGGCAATATTACGGTGTAAATTAGTATTCAAGTAAACTGAGGAGATTGTTTAAAACGACAAATTAAAAAAAAAAGAAAAAGGCACGTCAATTATAATGTGTCTTACTTTAAATAAATGTACTTGTGTCAAATATGATCAAACCCCTTGATTCTCTGTAAACATCATCTGAGTAGGAAATTCCTGGCACCCAAGTTCCTAGTTCATCCTCTGAGTATATTTTGTTAAAAGGGAAGTAACGTGTAAATCAGAGGTAAATTTACCTTGCAATTACCTGATGTCGCAGAGAACCACCACTCTTTCTAACACGATTCCTTTTTTAAAATTGAGAATGTGCTTTCTAATTATGGTTGACAACACTCAATGCAAGGGAAATACTTAACTAATTACTCTCAGGAGTAATGAAAATATAAGTTTAAGTTTTTCTGTTTTTGAAATCGTAAAAAATTTCAATCCTAAAAGTCATGATTAGTCAAAGAAAAATAAAAAATTATCTAACAATCCAATAAGGGTCATGACATTTGAAGATGATGCTGCTAGAATGAGGAAAGTAATAGAAGGAAAATAAGATGAAGTAAAAGAGAGATGAGAAGAAGAGGCTGAAGGCTAAGAAAAATATGAATAAGAAAGAGGAGAAAAAAGAAAAATACCTCGAGCATATGAATGATCTCGTCTGTCCGAGTGACGCCGCGTCGAAGGACTGTGTTTCCTTGTGTTGTGACAACACAGCCTTCGACGTGGCGTCACCCGGACAGCCAAGATCATTCACATGACTGCGGCCGCGGAAGCCTACGACTTTACTTAGAACACAGCTTGAAACTGAGAGGAACCCGAGCCACACGTAATAGCATATCAGCCCTCCCTAAAATAAAACCGCGCGTTGTGTCACGGTGCGGTGGGGCGCGGTGCGAGGCGGTGCGTGGGCGGTGCGGGGGCGGAGCTGGGCGGAGCGGGGCGGAGTTGGGTGGAGTGGGGCGGAGCGGGGCGGCGCGGGTGGTGCGGTTCGGGGCGGTGCGGGGCGGGGCGGACTGGGTGGACTGGGGTTGAGCGGGGTGGGGCGGGGTGGGGCGGAGCGGGGCGGTGTGGGGCGCAGCGTGGAGGTGCGAGGCGGGCGGAGCGGGCGCCGGCGGCGTCGCCTTGTGATAGCGCGGGGGGGGGCGAGGGGGAGCGGAGCGCGTGAGGAAACGGCCTCCAGGGCGGCGCGCAGATAAGGGCGCCGCGCGCGCCGCCCGCGGCCGCGCGCGCAAACAAACACTTCGCCGCCGCAATAACAACTTCCGGCCGTGACGCGCGAGCCACGTCCGGCCGCGTCGCTGCGCAGCGCCGGCTCCGTTGCCGAGCGGAGGTTGGCACACGCGCTCGCGAGACTTTGTAACGGGGGAACCCCGACGCGGACACTTGCAGGCCACGTGACCTGCGCTACCACCATGGCGGTCCTCGGAAGTGGTATCAACGGATCGATTGATTATTTATTTCGTGTATATCGTGCTCGTCAATTACTATGGTTATTCAGAGGCGTATCTAGGTATTCAGGACGCCCATGGGAAGCAAAAAATTTGCGCCCCTGTCAGGATAGCTCAAATTAGGGTTATTGTTATTTGTTTTAGCGGGTGTACTCTAAATAGCGCCCTTTGTGAGTGGCGCCCATGGCACTCACATGTCTTCCATACCGTAGATACGCCTCTGTGGTCATTAGTCCCGTTAGTGTGTGCTGTATTGCGGGAAGTGGCAGTGTTTCTCCCCCTCTAGAAAGTGATAGCCAGCGCCGACCTACCCGTTGGCTTACAAAGATTTCCTCCTCCCGGTATCTCCACCAATCACCAAGCACCGCTCCAGGGGGAAAAGCTCAAAGCTCCCTACCGGTTTCCAGACATTTGTGGTAGTGCAGAGTATGAAAGAGAGTGTGTGTAACGGGAGAGGAGGAACAAGAATAAGGGCGGAAAGATGGCGCGCAACCAGTTCGTAGTCCCAATTGTTAGGGTACTGCTCTGGCATTCATGTGATATTTTCAAAGGATCTGCATTGTTTTGTCATCGACTCACGAACCTGCTCACTATAATGTAATTCATAACAATAATAATAATAATAATATAATAATAATAATAATAATAATAATAATAATAATAATATAATAATGCCAAAAAACAGTGTACATGGAGTTACAGAAAGTTGCCATCCTCAATACTTGCGCAATAGTCAGAAAGTTCCTCAACAATAGTATTACTCATGCCTAATACATGTAATCTTGCTTCGACATCGAAAAGGGCCGTTACTTGGCAAGAGCCCGTACGGTTACCTCAATCCTGAGATTTTATCCAGAGACAGAACTGTATGATAATAATAATATAATATAATATAATATATTAATATAATAATATTAATATAATAACATTGATATTGTTTTTATGTAAAGACTGATTATCCAAAATTCCCGAAAGGATGGTCTATGACCATGTATTAAGGTCCAAATAAAATACGGAGTTTGACACTTGTGTTTGGAGGGGGACCGCGTTGCCGCCTAGTATATGCTCTCTCACGTTACGATTTGTAAGCTCCCACGGCAGGGCGTGCGATTCACATTAGCACAAAACTAAGAGCACACGCTACTCACAACCCCTGCCTGGGCAATGCATTTTATCACAATTAATCTCACTCTAGACACTTTTAATGACTGTCAGCTGATTAAGTGCCACATTCGAGTCGTGCGATTCATTTGCCCTGTAAATTGAGGTGACAAAACTACGAGTGACGTAGTTTCTGTTGTGTACATAGGTTAAGGCTTTGGCATTATCACGTAATGGACCATCAACCACCTTCTAATTTTATTAGTAGTGTTGACACAGTTTTACGTTCCTCAGTTATTAGATTTGAACAGTATCAGGTCTTGTGAGACAACGCATAAAGAAGAAACAAAGGACAAAGATAAATTATTAGAGTAAAATTCTGGTATTGCGTCCTTAAAACCAAATCTCTACTTAATCCACATCATTTATGGTATTCGAATCGACTTTAAGACTATAGACTTTAATTATATATTGATTAATTAATTATTGTCATCGTTTGGAATTTATTACTTATTGTTTTCAATTACATAATTGTCGTTGTAACACCAAAGTAGCTTTTATCTCGCACTTGCGTAATGGCGAGAATAATATTTTTGCTAACACACTTGTCAATGTCATACTTGTCAACTTGTCAATTCGCGATGTTTTAGATTTGTACTTTCGTAAGAACTTTTCTATGCTAATGAGTTGAACGAAATATTTTTGCTGAAAAGGAGACAATTGTGAGGCATTCAAAAATAAATTATTCTTAAATTGAATGATTTTCTTCTTCTTACTATTTTTTTAATAATATTTTCTTATGGATTCTTTGTTTTGCTATCCAATTTCCTTCTTTATTCTTGAAAATTTCCAATTAAAATCGTTAGTTCCGCCTTTGAAATCTCATCCATTTCCCGTTTATCAAGAGTATTTGTTTTTCCTTCTTATCTTCTCTAGATCTTCTTATCTGGAATTTCTACAAGTGTTCGATCCTGACGGGATTCCTGTTTAAGAATTTTTGTATTAGAAATAAAATGTATTTTTTCAAATTATTGTCTTTTTCTAGAACAAATTTTCCATACGTTTCCGCGAAAAAATGTTTAAGGGAGTGATAAATTTTCTCTTGTGATCAAAGGATCATGTGTAATACAAGAAATGCAATTTGACACCACGATAATATATTATTTTTAAAGCGAATTCTCGAATAACAACACCCCGTTAATTTAACTGCTCAACTTTTGTTCTGTTTGCCCTACCTTCACTTATCATTTTCTAAGAGTTCCGATATTGCGATTCTTTCGGGCATATCTCATTACCGCGGGCTTATCTCACTACCGGTAATACGACGTCTACGAGTATTCTTTCCAGAGTTAAGAAAAATTGCCAGGGCTTACAGTAAAGGAATTTTGACTCGTCTGAGTGGATCGTGATAACGATCTTTTACTAGCAGTACAAACTGGCAAAGGAAGTTCAGGGCATCAACTGATGCCATTGTAGTGTCAATCTTCCGACTGGGAAATCCTGAGGTTCGAGTCCCGACGTGGTCAGGTTTTTCGACACTAGCAAGACAGCTAGGTCAAATTTGTCCTCTGTCTGAAGGGGAAATCTAATAGCCGGCTGTTCTGATTGGTAGTTTTCCGTGGTTCCTCCGATCAACACCTGGAGAATGCCTGAGCCGTGCTCTAACAAACGGGACATGTACTGCACGCGATCTTTTCTTCTCTTCCTTGTCCTATCTCTTACTTACACACTTACACACACTTACACTCACATGCACTGCACACTTGTCGGGAGACCAGTCGGAAGCTTAGATATTTTCCTGAGTAGGGCGGTGCCAAGCCGGAGGAGGAAATATCTGGTTGAGGAAATCCACGTAAGTCGGTATACGTCGGCGCCGGATCTTACCCGCCTATGGGAAAAAGATCAGCGCCATCCACCGCGATGAAAACATGCACTAAATTCATAGTACTAATAATTATAGCAATACTAATGAATGCAGAGAGAGCCGCTCGTATATGAAGGGAGCATGGAGACGAAGTCGTTGGCCTAGATTAAGATGGTACTGGGGTGGAAGAAGATTTGAGAAATCTGTGTAGGGGTTAAAAGATGGCGAAGAAACGAAGAAGATAGAAGAAGTTGGGCTGTTTTAATAAAAGAAGACTAGGCAAAACAGTAAGCTACCGGAGAGCTGATAGAAGAAGAAGAATGATTTCAGGCAATTGACGCCCCCGAGAATCACTTAATCAATCTACTAAGTAGAGAAAGGCAGAACGTTCAATTGAAGCCACAGCAGAAGTACGCACCACTGATGCAAGAGTCGTCTGGACACGTGCAGCTCGTGAACTGCCTCAACCTCTGCCAGCCACCCGTCCCCTCCACTCCTCCGCACATCTCCCGACCGTCGGAACTTTAGGTCACCGTGCAAGACGCACCGTGGAAGCCAGTCTGCGTCTCCGAGACAGTGAAATGCAACTTCCTGGGACCATTGAAAAACGGAACCCTCTTTCAAGATCGTCGAGATCACGCTATGCGACATTATGCTGTTTTAACTAAGTACAAGAAAAGCTTTTTTATTGCTCTGTACAAAATTTCGTGCCACGTAAGTGGCACGTTCGTACCACGTATGTGGTTCGTACGTTCGAGTACTCGAGAGTACTCGAGAGTACTCTCGAGTACACGAGAGTACGCGAGAGTACGCGAGACTCTTAAGCAATGACAATTGTTTGAAGAATGAAAAATAGTCATTACGCTATTTTAGTTGCTATTTTAGAATAAAATTACGAAAATCTTCAAATTGTGATTGTGAATAGCCTAGTTTGTTAGAAAGTATTTTTTTGTTCTAAAGAATTAACAAACGATCGATACTACCTCAAAATTAAATATTACTTGCAGGTATTCATGCGAGCTAAATGCTTTCTTATGCGTTATACTATATATTTAATTACACTATTTTTTTAATTATTTATTTAAGGTCCCCCAGAAACAGCTAGGTCATTGGCAACCACAGTTACAAAAATACAGTACTTACAAAAATATACAATGGTTACAAACACACCTACAATTACATGGAACACACACATAAATTAGAGATAAAATAATCAATAAAGCACTCAATTGTTAAATGCACTAGTTATTGTTTCCTAGATTTTGCTCATAAACGGAAAGCTATAACTAGGTTCATTTCCTTCCCGTGTGATGCATGTACTGTTCATATATTGTAGTGTTCGTTGAGATTTGAAAGAGTCCTGTTTGAGGTCTCAGCAGCTGGGTGCGGCTGTAAAAATCATTCGTGTGATCTTGCAGTGTTCTTTTACCTGTTCTTTTTAGAGTTCTACTGTTAATGAAATATTTCCTGCATCTGAAAGAGAAGAACGTTTCATTTTATACACTGTCAATTTTGTTAAGTAGAGCGTTTTGACATTGAAAAACTAAATGATCACTAATAAAACTCTCAAAATTTCTTAACGAATACTGTAAAATGTCTTAAATGTGTTTTCATGAAATTAGTTGGGAGTATAATTATCGTCACAACACTAATTCCTTAGAAAATGTCGAATTTTAGATGTTTTCAACTCAAATGTACAATTGTAATTCAATATGAACTTTAATTTGAAAATAGAACCATTACATTAATTGACAACTTACTGAATATCGATGAAGAACTATTGTATTGACTTCGCTACTACCACATTGAATGCACTATATTGACAGAGAAAGAGCAATGAGAAAATCAAATAGGAACAAATTTAATGCACAGATGTGATCATAGACAGGACCTGGTCAAGAATCTATTTCCAGAATGTATTAACTCAGTGCAAAGTGCTTTGTTTGTAGGATAAAACGTGAAATGAGAAATAAACAGCCTCAATTAAAAGTGAGTTAGTATTACTTTAAATTACATGAAAAAGTCTAAAATATTCACAGAATTTGCTGGTGATATCCGTAACTGCAGAAAATCAATACCCGTCCTGTGCAAATATTAGTGTGATTCAAAATTGCTTTCCACCAGAAGGATGAGGCTTCATTTGTTATGGTGTCATTTCTACGAACAAAAAGTACGATAATTTTGTTTCTATTGAAGAACGTTTATTGTGGCTATACAAAAAGTCAGAGACTTATGATACTTCCTTAGCATAAAAGACATTGTCCGCATAAAGCTGCTGATAGTTGGTAGCTGCAAGAAAAATGTATGCATCAGGTTCACTGGATGACATTTATGACGTTCAGCGTACGGAAATGCGAACGCGAGAAGTGAAATATCCAGTGCCGTAAAGGCAGGGCGTTTAACACTTCACTTCCGCCGTTTCTCAGGGTCGTCGCTTTGCTACGAGGAAAGACTTTCTATTCTTTGCGCCTATCTTACGGCCTCTGACTGTGTCTTCCGAAAATCTTGTCTCCATAAGGCGTGTCATTACACCTCGATAGTATGACAATGTTTAAAATTTCTCTAGAATATACATGTCATCTCGCAGAGTGGCTGACTTTGAGGCCATCTACTAAGTTATTTAAGACCATGTAGTTACTTTAAACCCTTAAGGCCGTGTATTAGACATATCATGTACAATTTTTCGAAAATTTGAGTACTTTTCACGTAATTTTGCATGAAAGCACGGCCTAGAAAGTATATAGGTGGTATACGTGCTGTTTTAGCACCACTAGTTTGCCTTAGTAATGGGAATCATAGTTTTGCTTTCACTTTATCCTGGCACACCTGCGCCTCATTCACAGCACATGGCACATAAAGCGTGGCTCACAGCTTGAAAACCCCCGTTCTCTAACAAGATCCATCATTCTGCAAGATTCAATTCTCTTGAAAAGCAAGCTTGTCGACGAAACAATAAATCTAAAGATGTTGTGCAAAAATCTCTTATCTACAGTCTTTCCATCATTCTGCAATGTCCCCTCCTCCCACGTAAGGCGAGGAGGTTCTCACCGGCCAGCGATCGACGTCCGCCACCTCCGCCTCCACCTCCGCCTCCACCTCCGCCACCGCCGCCGCCGCCGCCGCCGCCGCCGCCGCGGTCCCGCGCAGGCGATTTTACGAGGGCCGTAAAAGCAGACGCAGTGGCGGCGGGGCCGCGGGTCCGGGCGGGCGGCGGGCGAGGGGGCGGGGCGCGGAGGGCAACCCGGCGCACACCTGCTGCGCAGGAATGCCGCCCGCTCCGCCGTCTGCGTTGTTATTGTCAGATAATGAAACCCATTAAGGCGGCGGGCGGGTGGCGGCAGGAGGGGAGGGGGTCGGGGGGGTCTGGACCGGGTGGGCGGCGTGGGAGTATCGGCCCTTATCACCGCGCGCGCGGCCCAGAGCCGAGGACACGCGCGCACACACTCCTTCAGGCGGCGACGCAGGGCTCCATACGCACCTCTTTGGAGGGAGTGGGACTGGCGGGAATGCAGAATTGGGTGCGGAATTTTGCACTCAAATAATTTAGTTGGAGGTACCGAATTCATGCTCTGAAAAGATCACGACATCAACTTTGTCAATTAATCAAAAAACAAACAAACAAGCAAGCAAACGAGGAATGTATGCAAGTACAAATTAGTGGTTCCATTTCATACCTTTATTGGAATCTACATTTGCCACGAATTCTAATAATTATAACATTTATAAGCCATCATCACATTCTTATCACAAAATTTCTCACAATTTGTGGGTTTGTATGGTCCGATTCATATGCTCATATTGTCGAAATGAGCTTTCGCCAGTGCTGACGTTGTTTTAAATGTGCAATACTGGAACGTGCATAGGAAATACCAAAAAAGAATTTTGCAACTTTGCTTGTTAAGAGTCGATTCTTTAAGACTGAAACAAAATGTAGTTGGAAACAATCCAAGAAGTGTTATATATGAGCAGAAATGCCACTTGCAGGTATGGAAAGAGAGATTTGAATCTGCGTCTTAACATTAGCTTCTAGTTTGCAGACATGTTCCAACTTAATCGCCCCTAAGTTACCTGGAGAAACACATTAATTGCTTATATCAAACATTTACGCTGAATTATAAATAATTTAAATTGCTTGTCCATCTAAACTCATTTTGCGACGTAGTCAGAAAGTGGATTTTTCCGTTTCGTATCTATGGGTAAAATCGTTACGAACCTCTATTCATTACTGTCATTAATATTAGAAGTGTCCTTAAAAGAGCTATGGGCTATAGTATCTCTCTTTCGCTCTCTCTCTCCCCTTCTCTAATATATATATATATATATATATATATATATATATATATATATATATATAGAGAGAGAGAGAGAGAGAGAGAGAGACAGACAGAGAGAAAGACAGAGAGAGATGTGTGTGTGTATGGAAACTTTCATATGCACTAATTATACTTATAAATAGATATGTTAGAAAAGGGAATGCAATATGCAACATTGTGTGAACCTTGAGAACAAGTGTATTTTAATGCTTGAGGTGTTCTGTAAATTGGTCTGTATATAAAATGCATTGGCCAAATATCTTGCAACGAATTCTGATTTATGGCGCAAGTTAGGAAGATATCTTTATTTTCAAAATTTTTGGGAGGTAATTTTCAAAGGCGAAAAGCATTTACTTTTTACTCTCTTGAGTGCAAGATATTACTTTATCCATTACCATTCGGTGACTGATAGCGTTACGTTCACATTTGTGTGGTCACATTGACCACACAAACACAAAAGAAGAATTTCATTTGTTCTGGCTCTTGCTTTGAAGATGGTAACGAACTAACGCATTTCAATACATGCAAATATTACGTTATCAGCGAAATAAAATTGGCAGCATAGAATTAAAATATTAGGAATTATTAAGGTATTATTAAAGTTATTAAAGTAGGAATTGTTGTTTAAATGTCCAGAAACATTTAAATAAGGAATGGTTGACATGGATGTAATATATCACAGATCTAATGGAACTTCTTTTTTTCTATGGTTCAATAAACGTATCGGGCTGGTCTGGTCTGATTTGGTCACTGAGACGGAAAAAAAAAGATGCGCCACTTAAGTACGATCTATATAGAGAAACTGTGCAGAAATGTAATTCATTGTGATTCGATTTGTATTATTTCCTTACGCGTGTCCATCCTTCTATCGTAGATAGAAGGTCGGTTTTAATCTTCTTCTAAGACCGTGCTTAGCTGTTATAAGCCTATGGTGAAGTCGGAAGGACAGGACGGCAAACCGTGGTTGGTCTGCACCCAATTTGATGGGTCATATGCACCTACGGTCTGTTTGCTACTTCTTATTAAAAAAATTGTTCATATAACCAGCGGCTAGTGCTTTGGAATGTTCTAGTACTATAATTTAGCTGCAATTTCGAGTTCATAATAACAATATTGAGATAAAAGTTGTCAACATGCTACCAGATAGCTCGCACAATGGCTCAACGCTAACACACGCGACAATTGCGAGCCCGATCTATGTAGAGAAACTGCCGTGTCATAATTCATGATGGTTCATTTTTGTACAATTCCCTCTGGAGTGTCCCCTACGTTAGGGCTCCGAAGGCATTTAAGCATGGGGGCAGAGCATAATACGCCGGGACGAGGCGTGACGGGACAAGAAGGAACGAGACGGGACGAGATGGGACGGAACGAGATTCGACGAGACGGGAACGAGAGGGACGGGCCCAGAAGAGACGGGAAGCGACGAGACGGGTCGGGACGAGACAGGACGAGATGGGACGAGATGGGACGAGACGGGACGAGACGGAACGGGACGGGAGAGACGGAACGGGACGCTACGGGACGGAACGAAACGTGACGGGACGGAACGGAACGTATCGAGACGGAACGGAACGTGACGGAACCGAACGGGACGGGACGGGAGGAGACGAAACGGAACGAGACTGAACGGGACGAGAGGAGACGAGACTGAGGAGACAGGACGGGGCAACCTCTAGGTCGTGGCCCTTGGGTGCCGAATCGCGCATCGCCCAGCGCAGTGGGTTGCTGCAATATTGAGGCGCGCGGCGCCGGCGCTTCAAAGATGCATCGCTGCGTCCCCCCTCTCATGCGCCCCTGGTGCTCCTTCGCTCTGGAGGCGCCGCGCCGCAGCGCACGTTTCTCCGCTTGAGCGAGCCCCCAGAGGGAGCTTACAGCGACTACTTCCAGCTCTGGGATTCTGCGCGCAGGGAGAGAGCGGTCCAGAATCGTACGTTCCCAAAGAGGAGGGTCAAGGAATTATTGAGAAATATTTCGAGGCCTGCAAGAAAGAGAGTAGAGAACGGTTTTAGTTGAATATTGCGAAGCTAAATGGCCGAGTGTGCCCGAATTCAAAAGAAATAGATTCAGTGGCACAACCAGGATTTTTATAGTAGGGGGATAGGTACAATATGCAGAGAAATGTATGTTTTTTTATGAAAAAGTTTCATTGAACACTGAATTTAAAATTTCTTTTTAGTTAGAGTAAAAATTGTACTACATATTCAAGAAAAGTATTGAATACTTCCGTTTTTGTGGAATACTACTACAATCTGTATTTGTGAATGTGTTCGGCTTCTGGGAGTGGGGGCTGACCCTCCCAAAGAACCCCCGCCTGAGTTGTGCTATTTAATAGAATTATTATAAATTTATTCATACTCAAAGTAAACATATTGAAAACTATTTCTCTAGGGAAACGTGCGTCAACAACTCTTCTGAATTTGGCACCCAACCCGTTTCTTCTTCAAAATAGAATTTAGTAGCGGGACATAGCAGTAATAAAACTGCTTCCTCACATTACGTAATATGAAGAAATTCTGAAGTCACTTACAGAAGCTACAGTTTTCGACAGCAAGAGAGGCGAGTTTTAAACTCACATTTTCCACTCCAATTTTACCGAATACTTTGCGCCCTAAACTCCGACCTCTGACCGCGTAAACTTCCCCTCTGCACTCTCCAACGTGAAAAATGTGGAGCGACCGAACTCGGAATGTGCCAGGACAGAGCTGTTGGGTCGCTAGCCCTCGAGTCGGTAGGTCACTTCAATAAGGAGATGGCCAATCCCACGCCAACGCGGGTCGAGTTGAGAACTTGCATTGGGGGCGTCGTGCGGCGTGGCGCGCCGGGTGGCTGTCCGGGGAAGTTATGCGTCGCGGGGCACGGCGCGCTCAGCCATTCCGCTTGACGCCCGCGCGCGCTGAGTGGTGGCCCCGCATTTCCAAGGCAAAGCGCCCCGGCCGGACAGCGGCAGGCTCTCGCCCGCCACGCCCCACCCCACCCCGCCCCTCCCCGCCCCGCCTCGCTCCGCCCCGCCCTGCCGGCCGCGCCCTTTCGCAGATTTCCCCGCTCCGCTCGCTCTCCCACTCCTCCGAACCGCCCTGCCCGCTTTCCGCTCTGAGCACGCTCCCTCCTACCGGCTCTCCGATCCGCACGCGTCTGTCTCCTGGATCTGCACCCTTTTTGGACCCCACTTTACCTGTTTCACGTTCTGGCTACTTTTCTATACCTTGCCTTGTCATATTTTGCTTCTTCCTTCTCCGCCTCATCCGTAATCCTTGGTTGCAATCCATTTTTTCGGCACGGCTGAGTTTAGCTCAGGATCAGTTTTGGTGCTGTCTCTGCAATGTGTCTGACCGGAAGGTCTTAGGCTCGAGGCCCGATGGTGGTGGATTTTCGACTTTAGCTATATAACTGGAAAACGGACTGAGAGCGATCTTTTCTTCCTTCTGCTTGTCCTATCTTTTTCCTTTTTTCTCATACGATGGCATTCTTTACATGCATTACACTACAAACATATCGGGAGACCAGTCGGAAGACTAGAACTTGTCCTGGCTGTGGGGGTCGCGGCGACGGCCCAGGGCGTGTAGGTTGGCGCCGGATGTCATAATCCAGAGGAACACCGCCATCTCCAGCGATAAAACATTGACTATCCTAACGGGACTCATGACTATATCAGTTGACGTGCCCAGAAACATCCATCAACCTTATTTCCACTCTCATTTTTCTCCAGTTCCCGCTTTTCATTCCAGTCCCTGTCGATTCAATTTTCCCTCAATTTCTTTCGGCTTTATCACGTGCAGCAAAGGGTCGGCACGAGTCGAGGTCGTGGCAGGCTCTATCCCACATCGCCCGGCCCGCCCCATCAGGCGTACTCTTTACCGATTTCCCTGCTCCCCTGTCCATGCCTATTCTGCTTGCTTTCCGCTCCGTTTCTGTTCCCTATTGTGAACTCTGTTTTCCGATGTGCACGCTTCTGTCTCCAGGTTTGGTGTCCTCGCTTCTGTCAGTTCTTTGCCCCGCCAATTGTGTACTTCTTTGGCTGCCTTATCCCTCGACCGTGATGCTATCGCACCTCTCCGCTATTTCTTTTATCCACATTTTGCTTTCCACTTTTGCCCCCAACATGTGCATTTTCTCTCCATTTCGTTCTGCCTTGCTACGGCAGGTCAGTGTAAGGTGCTCTCCCACTTCATCAGCCAGTCGCTCTTTTTCGCAGTCACCGCCCGCTCTCCCACGCACTACAAGTATTGTACTTGTATTCCCTCGCTATCCTTTTTGAGCACGCGGCTTACTGCCAGTACTGAACTCCGCTGTCAGATCTTCACGTTCCTGTTACAACACTCTACGGCATTTACAAATATACTTGTTTCACATTCCGAACACTTCCAATTACTTGCATCGTCAGCTTTCTACTTCCTCCTTCCTCACCTCATCCGTCGACCCGTTCGCTTCCTCCTCTCTCCACCCTTTCCTTCCTTCACTTCCCGCTTTGGACTCTATTCCCCGTTGTTTCCATTTTTACTTTCTCGTATACATGCGCATATCGGAGTAATATACGTATTATGGAGAAAGTTAGGTAAGGCTGCGGAAAATCGATTACAAGATTTCAAAGGAAATACGGGTTTTGGGGTTCCCCGGTAGAGAAAAATGTGATAGTTTTTAAACGTCCTTCTGTCCGTTCGTCGGTGTATGAACAACAATAGTTCTTAAACTATTCATAGGATATTTTCCAAAATAGATATTCCCCGATCAATCTGGCTCGACTAAAGCTCTGCTATTTTGAAAATCATTCCTTAAATTTTGGGGGTTCTTTACATGAAATCTACGTCCTGTGCATTCCAATTACAACGCAGTCAACTTCACCTTTTTGTGGAAAGCCTCAAACAAATGAATTTCCAAATAAATTGTCTTATCACATCCTACACCATTGGCATTCCTTTCAAAATCTACCCAGATAAATCATCTACCCAGATAAATCATCTCGACATAGCATCTTAACATTTCACTACTTCATGGACTTTGTTCTTTTTATTATTGCGTTTCTGATTTCTCCGTTTCTATCCGCATTCCCGTGCGAGCAAAGCGCCTCAGCCGGAGGGTGGGAGGAACTCTCCTTCCCGCCCCGTCTCCTGCCACGCGCGCTCTATCCAAATGTTCCCGCTCCACTCCGCCATTCCCTTCCCCACCGCGTTGGATTTTCACTCTGAGCGCGCCCCCTGCTGTCTGAACTCCGCTCTCCAATTTATACGTGTCTGTCTTCTCACTCTCGTTTGTTGCACGTACCACTTCACCTGTTCCACGCTCTCTCTACTACCTTTCTTTTCTGTAGTTCCCGCTTTCTGCGTCACTCATGTCAGTCCCTGTCGTTTCTAACTTTTCTGCATTTCTATCCCGAACTTAACTTGTCTTTTTTAAATAATAATGATCATAATAAATGTAGTCAACGTACGACTTTCGGACTCCAGAATTGATATTTAACAAATCATGTTTCTGTGCAACTGGGCTTTAATGTACGTAATACGTGCTGTCTTTCAATCATGCCAAAACCATCTATTGGACCTGCATCGCTCGCCGCAATGGTATATTACAGACGAATATTTCTTTTAGACTTCAGCAATTAGTGTAACGCGTGCAACGTTGTTGAGTCTAAATAGAACCGTGGCCCATTCACATTTTTGGAAGCGACTCTGACAAGGGTCCTTTGGTACTTGTGTTTGGTACTTGTGTTGTAAAAACCCCTCGTGTTCCGACTAGAGGCATGTATCTAAGTTCCATGCATACCAATTACAACGCACTCAACTTTACCTTTTTCTGGAAAGCCTCAAACAAATAAATTTCTAAATAAATTGCCTTATCACATCCTACAACATTCGCATTTCTTTCAAATCTACCCCGTTAAATCATCTCGATATAGCATCTTAACATTTCACTATCTCATGGACTTTGTTTGTTTTTCTTATTGCGTTCATCACCGGCGTACCCTCTTTTTGCATCGGTTGCTTCTTATTCTTCGTTCGCTTTCCTTTTCTTTGAATCCCTTTCAATTCCATACGACCGGTCTACTTTCCCATCACCTGCCCTCTCCCTAGGGCGGCTTCGTCCGTCTGTCTTTCCCTGCACCCTGCGCTCCTTGGAGAACTAATTTTAGAGATCAGTGAGCACCTCTTGACATGCATGCGGGCTGGCCCTCTGCGGGCTTGGTTTATTTTCTGTGCCAAACAGAAGTGAAAACCTTTAAAGTTTTTAGTTTTTTTCCCGACGAGACTGAGAAATATCACAATATATGGAATGGCGTTATAGATTTTAGAAGAAGAGAAAAAGAATGAAGAAAGAAAATAAACTTTCAGAGATACATTGTGAAAGTATTACATGTGTCCGACTTAGATATTGAGAGAAAAACATGATTAACACTGTTTTACTAACTGTGAATAAATTACATTTTCTTGGGACCATTGATACTTTTAATCCAATATTTGAAATAAAATAATATAAAGTTAGTTATTGTTAGACTGATTAATTATTTCTAAAAGTCGCATCTCAAAGATATTGCTTTTACTAATCTTGCACATCGAACTTAACAAGCTCTAAATTCTGTAGTTTATTTTTCGACGTAATGAATTCTGTGAGTTAAGTCCAAGTTTGTACTAGTCTATTTCGTGATGTAATCTTTCCTCGAAAGTTATGGTTATTGACTTTCTTCTCTTAGAATGCGAGTTTAAAGGTTTTCTTTGAAATTGCCACATCTTCGAAAGAACTTTGCACCTTTGAAGATGCATTGGTTCTCAGAAGTTGCTTTTTCCACATCCGGTTTGCACATGTCTTTGGGAAGTCTACTAATCGACACAGCGCAATTGTTAGAGAGCAGATAAACAAACGCTCCAACTACAGGTCCTCTTAAATTGATTCCCTTCAGATAAATACACAGCTGTTTCTTAAGAAGCAACGTTCTCACATCAAGAAAAGCGAGATTAAGAACATTCCAAAATGTTGAACCTATTACACTATTCAATAATAAATTGCGTCCTTGCATATCAGAAAATGGATGATTCTCAGAAATAAGGAAAGTATTTAAAATTACGAAATATTTAGTAGGTTAGAAAGATTGTAATTTTGATTTATAAGCATGTTTTTTTAAGTTAATTTCCTATCGCCTCATATTTATTTTATGTACTAATTGTCAAGCTGGGGAAAGTCTAAAGCCATCAGGTTATTAAATATAACTAAATATTATATACAATGTATTATTATATTAGTAATGTTTATTATTTCAAAATTTGGGCTATACTTTGGGCTATTTTTAAGTATGTCTAGAAATTCTCTTAGATAATGTTCAAATTGAACCTGTCTTCACTTGCAATAAATAGAAAAAAATATCTCAAACACTGGTGCAGAAATTAAATATGAAAAGGGCGCAGAGGAGTAATTACATATAGTGCAATGAATTTCACAAAGAGTTTCTACAAAAATGATGCACCTAGCGTTAATAAACATCTAAGAAATGTTATGTTTCATTCATTAATTCGTTACTGATTATGCATTTTTCAAATTATTGTTTATAAAACATTCAAATTTAAAAGAAAATATTTCTTCGAGTTCAGTGCTGAATGATGGGAAATTTCGATGCGGTGGATTCAGTCCGGGCGGGCCGACCCTTGGCCCGCCCGCGTATGAACCTCCGCTCGCGAGGCCGTCGCCCTGTCCCCTTCCCTCCTCTGTGCCTCCCTCTCCCGCGCGCATAATTTCGTGCCCCGCCGCGGGCCGCGCGCCAGTATTCAAATCCCCCGAATTGGATTACGCCGCCGCGCCGCGCCGCGCCGCCGCTTCCGGGAGGACGCCGCGCCGCGCCGCCGCCGGACGCGCTGTCCGTAGCAGGTGCCCCGCCCCCTTCCGCCCCCGGCCACCCCCGGCCGCCCCCACTCCCCGACGGTCCGCCTCACTCTCTTCCACCCGGGACAGCGCCCGCCGTTCGCAGGGCGTTCATCGTTTGCCTCCTTTATTTCCTCTCCGTTTTAGCCTCACCTCGGCTTCGCGCTTTCGACCCTTCATCATACATTGGGACTGCGCACTCTTTTTTCATGACGTCCCAGGCCGTACGTGATTTATTTCTTCTATTCTGCATCTTTTACTTCCCTTACCATCAGATTTAAACCCTTCATCATTTACATCCTGCGTCGTATCAAGTGGTTTTTTGGTCTCAAATAACCTGAGTCTGACATTGCGTCGTGTTCTCTTTCAAGAAGAAGAAGAACTAGTCTGAAGAAGACTACGGCTTTCAACCCGATGAAAATTGAATCGTTGATATCAATATGTAGGTTTTCTATAATGAACACAGTTGTCCATTTGTAGTATATGAGTAACTGCGAGCGTCCGTGCGTTCGTTCATCCGTGCATCTGTCACGGTTAGACCACTTCCCTTGCAACAATTGAGGCAATTTTCCTCCTGACACCTGAAACAATTTTCGCTCTACGGCGCCATAATATTTTCCACGAGAATTGCAACACTCATTGTTGTGCAACAAATGAATTGCGCGGCATATAAGTATATTAGTGATGCTTCATTAAGTATTACCGTATTGCCGTCTTTTTAAAAATAAATTTGCAAAAACCTACGTACAGCATTACGTTGGAACTTATTAAATTTGAAGAACTTCAAGTGAATAAACAGAAAACCATATCTGTGAGTAATGTTAGAGAATGAAATTACATCTCTACTCGACTTTTGACATTTACTTTCTTAAGCTATCAAATACCGATGTTAAATGATTGTTACAAGCAATTTATTGTTATTAAATTTAACTATAACACTATCACTTAGACATATAAAACAGTGGCATTTTCAGTTTACATAGATTTGCCTACAAAACTATTAATATATTGTAGAAGTAGAAGAGAACACAAATCAGACTGAGATGGTGGAGATTTAAACTCTTCAAATGTTAGGAGGACAAAAATATGGAAGTATTAAGAAAATCCGGGAAAGAATCAAATGTGGTTGTAGAAGATTTTGTGATAGAATTTTCGGAAGCAATTTAGAATGTTGGAACCTTATTAGAGAATAAAGCTGAAGAACAGCTTACAGGTGATCTTTTTTGTGAATTTTGTGCAAATTAACAAAAAAGCATACAAAATGTAGCTATACTAAATTCTAAGAACTTACATCATTCAAACCTAAATCTTTTTTACCGCGAATACAATTTTTAAATTGCAGTATTATCATTTCACATTAGTTTTGGAGGTAACATGCAAGACCATTGGGTGTCGGGAATTTCTCAATGGAAGCCTAACATTATTAGCTATATTATATATATATATATATATATATATATATATATATATATATATATATATATATATATTCATTCAATATATTCATTGGTATGTCCAATGCCAGATACTGTAAGTAATTATTTGAACAAAGCAATGCATTATATTTATACATTTTTAACACATGAAAATACTTTTAAAACAGGTTACTGCGTCTGCGACGCCACATTCAGCTAGTTAGATAAGAATTTATGTATTACAATTATGTAGCTAGAGCAATGCCCTTGCATTTTAACTAATTACAAAATATTTTCTTTATTATTATTATTGTTATTACTATTATTATTATTGTTATTATTATCCTCTTTCAACATTTTTGCTCTCCCTTCTTTTCCGTTACGTCTTATTTTGTCACCTTATTTTCTCGCGCGATTTTTTCGTTCTCCCATCACCTACGTTCGGGCACTTCCTTTAGTGGATTCATAGCCATCTCATTGCAGGAAATGGCTTGGTTTGCAAAAAAACGATAATTCAGAATTTATTAATTATTTATTCTAATTTCTCTGAACATTATTTTCATTCTAATGGTAGCTGTCAGATTCATAAAATTTGTCAACCAAATGAGTTTCCGCTCAAGGGCTGCCTTCCGGTCTTTGCACTCCAGCGGAGGCTCTGTGACGCACTCGCTTCATTCCAAAGAAAAATGTTACGCCCCTGCTTCCGCGTGGGTTGGAAGGAACGCGTAGATTTGTTTGTAATGCGCCTGCAGCCGCTGCCAGATTCCGACGCTGCTCCCGAACTCTCCCCGGCCCAATCAAAGCCGCGCAACTGCCGCTCGGGGTGGCGGAGCAGCGGCGGAATGTGTGGCCAGCTGCCGCTGCGGTATGCGCGCGCTGTTGAGGCAGTCGATCGCGAAAGACCATCGCTCGGCCGAACCTTCCCACTTGCCGCGACTTCAAAGTGCGCACTCAGCCGGCGTGCTCGATCCGACTTCCCCATTGGAGGGCAAGATGCAGATGCTTCAGGGACACGTGGAAATAAGTGTCGTACAGCTTCCAGAAATTACACATAGAGAATGAACACGTACTGTTGAACAGACATGTATGTTTTAACTAAGCTATCAATTGCCATAGAATCCAAATACTTAGAAGTTAAAAATTATGTTAGTGCACTTGAAAGTATTGATTTTTCAATTAAAATAGTTACAGTTAACGCACGGTACTCACAAATCTTTCTTCACCTTCTAAGCAAATAAGGACACGAAAACTAGACGACAAGATTACGATGAGGGGATATCTGCATTGAGCAAAGAAGATAGTGTAACTGGAAGAATTAGTATGACTAGTGGGAATAACTAGCACAGGTAAAGCTGAAGTGACAAGTGAATATGAAACAAGTTCGAATCAGCTAAGAAGCGAATGAAAAGAAGTGGTATGAAAACACAAAGATATATTCGAAGGAGATACGGAAAGGTCAAAGACGAGATGTGGGGACAAAATGTGAAAGAGTCGGTTTCACAAGAGAACAATTTTGAAAGAAATCGAAGTAAGAGGGAACAAGAGAGAATGAGAATACAGCCCTGCGGGAGGCTCAGTGCAACAACGGTTACCGCTGCCGATTCTCCGAGCGGTGGTCCTAGGGTTCGAGTCCTGACGATGATGGATTTTCGTCACTACCAAAATAGTCAAGTCGAATTCATCCATTGGAATTCTGGAGGAGAATTCTAGTGAGCGGCTACTCCGATTGGCACTTTTACACGATTTCTCCGATTAATACCAGGCGAATGCCAGAACAGTGCCCTAACAAACGGACCCGCGCGCGAATTTTCCTTCCTCGTCCTTGCACCCCCCCTCTCTCTCCCCTTAGACACCAGTGGTGTCAAATAGTGGTTGTGGTTCGCGTCGTGGCACCGTAGCATACCACGAGCTTCTATGCGCAACTAGCGACAGGAAAGGGAACAATTACGAGTAGTAGTAACCCCGCCGGTTTATGACAGGGATGGCGTTGTGTCTGGTGGCGGGGTGATGAACTGCGTGGAGGGGCGATTTCGTCGTGGGCCTCGTGCCACGGACTCCCGCTCGTGACATCGACCTTCACAACACTACACTATCGTTCCACTATCGTTCCATCAGATCAGTCGGAAGCATAGAGCTAATCCTAGGTGAGGGGTTCCCCGCGGAGGAGGTACCTGGCGGAGGAAACTCCGAAACCCGACGTGCAGGTTGATGCCGATTTCACGTTCCTGCGGTGGCAGTACATATGGAATTAATGAGCAAAGTAATAGACGTACAGTAAAAAAAACAACGAAATACTCTTCATCTTATGAAAGTTTTTGTAAGAGTGGAACAGAGGGTGAGCGTTTGGAGAGATAGGAAAATGAGGGTCAGAAGGAGTAGCGACATGAGGTAAGCAAGAGACTCAATCGGGGAACGGGAAGTCGAGGAGGATGCGGAGAGAGGCGAAGAGGAGCGTAGGCTGCTGGAAGCGCATAGTTGTTGCGACACCTCGCGCCCTCGCCCTCGGCCTCGCCTTCGGACTTGGGCCTCCGTCCTCATGGCTGCCCCGGATTCCGCTCTCACCCCCGCCCTCGGCCCTTCGCCTCGCTGCCTAATTGCATTCTATCGCCTCCCGCAACAGAAGTGCTGTCTTGAGGCCACTTTACACGGCGAGGAACCCATCGTTCGTTACAATGCTCTATTGATAGAGGAATTATACACGTTATAGAAATTTTAGTTTTTCGTGATGAGATTTTCACATAGGAATTATGTAGAAATATATACGATATATGGGTGTTAGGATTTTAGGTATGTAGAAATGGGTATGTAGTCAGATAAGTTACTCTAGAAATTATAAAATTATAACAAGCTTGATTCGAGCTATTAAATTGCTGGTGTCGATGCAATTTGTATGTAATTCTATAAACATAAATAATTAAGTGCATAATTTTTTCATTACAATAATACACTACCTTGAATGACAAATGAACTAATTTAATACAGCTAAATGCTTTATGCGTATTTCCAAAACATCGTGAATTTATAAAGAAATTTGAAAATTATTTGAACCAAAGAAGTTTATGTACTCCGGGCAGCTTAACTGAAAGTGACCGGAGAGTAATTAATATTCTAGGAAGTGAATAAAGTATTAGATGTGGAATTCTTTGTTTGAAGAGTTATATCAGTGATTGAGGAATTTCAGAAAGATGTTCCGTGAGTAACTGACTGTGAATCTTCTAAGGTCATATAATCTACGAAAATAGTTATTTCCGGTGAAGCAGATGGTTCAGTGACGATACTGAATGACTCATGTGTTTTGGTCACAGTTGTTGACTACACATCTCCATACCTCTAGTTTTGTTGGGTTTCATTCTCTACACTATCCAGGTTTCCAGAACGTTATTTTCTGCAAGGGTTTCCTGGTTCTTTCTTCCTTGCTGGCCTGGCGAAATAACACGTCATTTTCTGAAAAGAAAAATGTAATATTGATGCCTTTCTACTCGTATTTTATTCTTAATGGATGAAAGACATTTATTTAGGTGTAATTTAAAATAACAACGTTTACATAAACTTTTTAATTAAACTTAATTTCAGCTGATAATAACAGTAGTTAATTGAGAATAACGTTTCGCGTGAACTATTTTGAAAATAAATATAACACTTCTTGCAATTTATAATTATTATAATAAATAAGGAAAATAAATAAAGATTATAATACGTCGAACATAAACAGATACTATTCTTTGTCGATTTAGCACATAGGTCCATGAAGTCAAGAATAAACCTAAGATATGTAACTTATTACAATTACGAGAAGGCAGGAACTTTTAAATCATAGTAATTTTCAGTTTTTGCGTATGCAGTGCATGAGCAATAATGACACACAAATGAAAGATATAGGCTTTTCTCACATTATCCTCTATTTCCATGTTGACAATTCCTTCGACATGATTCATCAGAGAAACGTTAGATTCATCCCGCACGAGGACTGCGAGTGCTCTGAATCATAGCACAAAGTCACATAATCTAATAATGAAGCACGTGTCGAACGACAAGGAATATAACATTTCAACGGAAATGACGGGAATACTTCCCAGTCAGTAGAATGTTTTTCTCTAGAAAAATACAAAGCAAATCAGGACGCACTCATCATCAACTGATACTGCAAAACTTTTTAAATCCATTGCATAAGAAAGACATTGTTTTTTTTGTCGTGTTGAGAATCCGGGACGGTTTATTTGTGAACGTGGAACGTGCCCATGGTATATTATGGTGGTGCTGTCACTGCTGATGAGTAACGAGCTGAATCAGCGACGTAGTAGCGCGTGGAGAGGCGCGTGGAGGCGCGTGGCGGGGCGGGAAGCGGTTGACGCTCGACCCCCCCCCCTCGCGCCAGAGATGCCCATCAGAGATCGACGAAGAGATCGGTGCAGATGGTACTGCCTTTCCTTGCGTACAGTTGCGGTGTATGGCTTACATGCAAATACTATCACACACGGTTGTCAATGCCAAAGAATAGCGTGCTTTGAACGGTAGGGTTATGTGGCGTTTTGTTGGTGTGCGGTCTTGTGGTGGGGGCTGCAATATTTTAAGATTAGTTTATTGCAGTGAAGATGGTGAGCTATTCGCTGATGTGTTCGTGTCTCATTTCCTGACATAAGTATCATCGAATAATACAGAGATCTAGTAATTAAAGTAGTCCATTGACAATGGCGGCATGTTTCTGCCATTAAAACCTCTTTCCGTTAATCGGACCCCTAGATGCACAAGCTTAGGCAAGATTAGAGATACACGGAAAGATACGCACGTCACACACGCTCAGTCACGCAGACTACCTACACACAGGCACTTACGCAAAAACACCCACGCACGAGCCACGTGGATACAATCCTCTACCTCAAGATAATCACGCACGCAGCCGCCCGCCGCCACGCAGACATTGCTCCACAGTGCGTCCTGAAACGGCGCGAGGGCGGGGGGGGGCAGAAGCACATGCGGCCCCGGGCGTGTGAAACGCGTCACCTGGGGTGTTTCTGCAGCGAGGGAACGAGGCGCGCGCGGACGAGCTGCGACGCAGGGGGTGAGGAGGGCGGGGATGGGGGCTGGGGCGGTGCGGCGGTGTCCGGTGGCGCGCGTATCCCCGGGACTCTTCCGCACGGCACGAGCGCCAGCGCCGCCGCCGCGGCGCCGTCAAAGCTCGCGGATCTCCCGCGCCGCACGTCGCGCGCTCCCTCGCCACGGCCACGCCCACCCTGGCCTCGCCCGCCGCCCCGCCCCGCCACGCACCGCCCCGCCCCCCCGCAACCCTTGCTCCGCCCTGCCCATACGTCCCGCCAGCCCCCAGACCGCCCCCCCGCCGCCGCCCCCCCGCCCGCCCCGCCAGCCACCGCCCCGCCCCCCCCCGCAAGCCCCGCCCAGCCCCGCCCAGCCCCGGCCACCGCCCCAAGCCCCAGGTCCCCACCCCCCAGCCCGCCGCCCCGCCTGCCTGCCCTATAAAGTCACAGAAATCTGAGCAAAAAGAATGTAAGACGATCTAGGTGTGCGAGTAGAGCGTAGCTCAAGGACTCGCACATACCTCGTCAAAGCCACTAAGTGACTATGTATATAATTGTAAAACAGACACAAATAAATACAACTATATACGTCCCCGTTCCTCTGAGCCTCATCCCCGCTCCGCCTTGTCCCCGCTCAGCACCTCCCGTGATCCGCTCGCACCGCGGCTCCCGCTCTACCCATATTCCGCCCTGGGTCATGCGAACGCCCACTCCCTCGCGGTCGCCTGCGTCTCCACTCCCTCCCGGTCCAGCTATTGCCTCGTCTTGCCCACAACTCGCTCCTTCACGACCTCGTTATAGTCCCCACCGCTTCACTCAGCCCCGTCCCCGCTCCGCCCCGATCGCTGACCCGCTCCCACCTCGATCGTAGCCCGTTCTGCCCCCAGCCTAGGCCCGGCACCGCTCGGCGCCGATCATCCTAACGACAGCCATGATATCTGTTTGAAAGTTAACGTTACGTACTACACCACGGAGTATAATTATGTGCAAAATATACGAACGCGAAGTTAGGTTAAACATTTTAAATCGACTCAATAAATATGTTTAAGACAGCGAAAATGACAGAAAATATAAAGAAATAATAATGATGATTCCCATCTGCTAAACGAATAATCTTATTATAGAAATGCGAACTAAATAGACAACCTGTAAAAAGAAATAAGATTTGTACTAATAAATAAGATTTGTACTAATAGCTTTCAGCGAAATGGAAAATTTATTTCAATCAGTTGAAGAAGAGATGTAATTTTATAAAAAAAATAAGGTAATAATGCTTACGGAAGTGGGATACCCGTGCTTACGGAAGTGGGATATTATATATATAAATATTTTTCTCTATTAATAGCGTCATTTCTTAATAATTTCAATAAAAGCCACCCTTAATGAATAAATGAGTATTTATTTAAATAACTATTAAAATTATTTCAAATCTATGAGGCTCTCAATTTAGAATTTAATGGTATCATTCTTTGCATGTTAAACTTTCCACCCTACATCACGGGGCATTTCGTTTGTGCGTAGATCATTTTTGTCTGTGTTGGCGTAATGTGTGGTTATTGTACCCTACGGATAGTTGTACGTTTGCTCACCCTGAAGGATTCGCGTTGTTTCGTTTAATTCCGCACATCCCTAATATGAATGTCCGCTTGTGTCCTCTTAACTGTGTAGGCGATATTTCCGATGGACGTTTTTATTGATTAACTTTGCATGTTCCTGTTTCACAATCATTCAGAACCTCATCACTTCTTTAATTTTAAACATTGTGCATCTCATCACATTCTTTATCCACCACTATTCTTTCCCTTTAAATACTCAATTGATAGTTTTACATTGAAAATATTCTTCTACAATGCAATTTATTTTCTACAGAGACCCGTCATTTTGTAAGAGAATGATTTTCATGAATATACAAGTGATCGGAGACATTCTTTAACAGTATGTGTAGGCTGAAGTTAATAATGTGCAGTAATGTGTCGAAGGTCCTCATTTTGAAGTAATAATGCTTAATATTTTTATTTTAAAGTAAAACTTTTTTTACTTCATATAATATTCAGTCATTTAGTACACAGAAATCGGAATGATTGTCGGTATCCTATCATTGCAATCAGCTAACGTTCTTTGGCAATGATTTTTTTTATCACGGTTATTTTTAAAACAGAGAGTAAATACTAAATATCACATGATCATATTTCAATGTTAAACGACGCAAATTCTTTGAATTCTACAAACGATCTGGGGGTATTACAAAATACACAGCAATATCATAAGGACTTCGAACAGCTGATACACAGAGCACAACAGGACGTGGGTATTCGAAGACTTGGAAGGATCAAGAGGCAACTGTTGACTCAAAGTTATTTGCCATATTTGTCTCTTCGAGAAATGTGGTCTCTTTCATACACATCTATAGCAATTTCCGTTACATCATCGAGACTCAAGAGGAAAATATCTCATCTTGGTTTAACAGAGGAAAGTGGTAGGAAACAGAATCTTTTGGTCACGGCATTCAGGTTCAGCATCTCTAAAGCTTTGTTCCTTTTCTAATTTAAAAAATAATAATTTCAAAGTACAATAAATCTATCATGCTGTTTACCGAGAGTGAACACAAAATTCGACGATATTGATTGGGACAAATCGCCGAATGTTAAATGATCTGTTCACTTACTTACAGAAGCATACACCGTTAGTTGATGCAGTCAACGATTTTTTTCATGAGTATTTATATGAATAAGTGTGCAACTTCTACATTTACACAAACCGCGGGCCTCTAATACTCCACAGGTTGTACTTAACATTATATCCACGTTCAATAATATCGTGTTTGTATAATATATTCGTATTAGAAAGCCTTTAGTATGTTTATAATCTAACTGAGTTTTGTTGAATTTCGTGGGTAACGCGGTTTATCAGAACACTTGCATTTGATAACGAGGAAAAGTGGGGATAGCGAACGCTGTTTGTACTACTTTCATCGTTCGGACTCTATCCGAGGGATGACCCGATGTCCTGGTGTTCAGGTTGCTGCTAGCTAGGTCGAATTCAGTCGCTGTCTGGAGGATAATTCTAGCGGCCGCTTGCACTGATGGGTAGTTTTTCTGTTGTTTCTACTATCAACACCAGGCGAATGGCGGAGCAGTACCCTAACAAACAGCCACTGACCACGCGTGATCTTTCCTACTCCCCCTTACACTACCCTTACCCCTTACAC
>JAHLJT010009419.1:80412069-80650124 GCA_031308135.1 Acheta domesticus | reverse complement strand
AACGTGATTTTATGAACAGGATGACGCGCGATCACCAAGCTCTTCCTGAAGCCCCGTGTTGTGGGGATCTCTAGCGATTTCCTAGCAGATGCGTCCGTTCACTGCTATTTCCTCAGCCACCCCAGCAGTCGCCTTCGCCCATTCGTCCGCCCCTCTTCCACTTCGGATCCCCTGCCATTATTGTCTCCGCTTTTCCCTCGGTTCACGTCGACTCTCACTATTTACACATGCCTCCTGCGCCTTCTTATGCCATCTGCACCATTTCTGTTCCGCTATTACTTATCTCAGGCGCCCCCTTCACTATGTGGGATCTCCCATTTCTCTGACTTCCTGCAAAACCTCTCCAGCTGTTGTAAGTTCACCTCATTCTCTCTCAAATAATTGAATAGTTTGAATGTTTAGAAAGAGAATATAACTAAGAAATGTAATATTTGAGATTACTTCTGATGCAAGTGTTAGATTAGGATAAATATGTACTTCGATTACAAAAGTTAGGGCAAAACAATGAATGTACATGTTACACTCTGAATCTCCAAAATCAATCAAAATGCCTGATCTAGGGATATCACACACTAGAATTTATTATTTATTTTAGAAGGCACTACCGGATTTTCCCACTTGCTGAGTTTTGCAATTATAACATACTATTATGCTTCTATGCATGGAGAAAATCCAAATTTTCAATAGACAATACAGCTTACATTGTATGTGTCTTAGAAAATTTTCTTACACTGTATGTTTCATCTATTTAAAATAATGATATTTGTCTTCATCACACACGACCATTAAACAACCGCCACAAGACAACGCGGCGACAGTGCTGGGCAGGACTCTGCCTTCTGCAGGAGGCACCGGGAGAAGTGGCTCAGGGCTTCAATTGATGTCACTACAGTCCCTCTGACCGGGAGGTTGTAGATTCGAGTCTTGACGGTGTCAGGATTTTCGACTCTAGCTTGTCAGCTTGCCAGCTAGGTCGAATTCAGTTGCTGATAATTCTAGCGGCCGGCTGCTCTGATCAGTATTTTTCTGTGGTTTCTCCGAACACCAGGCGAATGCCGGAGCTGTACTCTAACGAACGGCCACGGACGTGCATGATCTTTCCTATCTCTTCCTTGTAATATCCTCACCCTTACACACACACCAAACACTACACACTAACATGCACTACACATGCCGGGAAAACGATCGGGAGCTTTGAGCTTGTCCTGGCTGGGGCAGTGCCCCACTGGTGTGAGATACCCGTCTAGGGAAACCTCGCTAGTCGACGGTAGTTTCACGCCGGAGCTCGCCATCCCGCGGGGAAAGATCACCGCCACCTCTTGATAAAAAAACATGCCCTACACTTACATGACTATGACCTCGGTAGTTGACGCGCCCGGAATCACTAGCAATCAATGAATCGTAGGAGGCAGATCGAAAGAGCGCTAGAGGCGGTTGACACGGATGAGCAAGTGCCGAAGCCGTAAGCAACGTCCTTAGTCTTCCGCCACCGCCGACACAGGCGAGCCACCGCTCAGAGGGGCATGAAGGAGAAGAGCAGCTGGTGAGAAGAGAGTGTTCTGGGGAGAGTGATAGAGCCGAGATATGATTGGACAGTTGAAGCTGATAGTGTTGACGAACTTTGCGACGAAGGTGGTATTTCTTAGTGGACTAAGGGACTGCGCTGCATATTGGACATCTTCTAGGTATGCGGCAAATAGGCTATTCTTTGGTAGATCATCCTGACATTGTTTAAGTTGGTTTTGTTATTGTGGTTGGTACAAATAAAAACTGTTTTATACCCAATTGTCTGAGTTCTAGTTTTATCATGATATTAATAATTATTACTTTCGTTCTTACTTATATATCTATGCCCCAATCCACTATTTACTCAAATAGTAATTAGACGATTTTAGCAAGCAATTCATTTCAGTGTCTGTTTTCGCTCTATTCGTTTCGCTTGCTTTGCCTCTCTTTTATCAGTGTTTCCACTCCCAACGACATTGTTGATATTTACTACGTTATTCAGGAATTCAGTGCTTTAGTCCTAGAGCTGAGTTCCCGATGTGAGTGAGGTGAGGTAGAGGTCAGACTTCTCAGTGGCTACCGGAGTTCAAATCCCGATCAATCAATGAGGAATTTGAGGTGAAGAAAGTGGGTTTGCAGCAGGTTTTCTCGGAGTTCAATCGTTTTCCCTGCCTCTTATTTCACCAATTACTTCTTTGTTGAAATTATATCATCACCCATCATCCATCCATCAAACTTTTCATATCAGATATGCCCAAAATGGATCATGCTCCGAGCGTCAAAATAAAGGATTGAAGATGAGGGGAGAAGGAACGCTGTTCGGAGCGGACGCATGAAAGAGTTCGTGTTGAAGCTTTCTTTTGCGCCGTTCGGCGCGGCGTCGGTGCGTCTGCACTCCGGGCGGTTTAACGATCTATCACCCGTCCTCGTGTAAGCGGAATTCATCAACCGTGCTGAGTTCTACCTGTCGGGTGATGTAAGTGGGAATTACGAGGAATTTGTTGGATCCTCCGAGCAATGAATCTGACTTGACCTTCAATTTACTGTTCAGGTTACTGTATCGTCTCTCAAGGCATTTACTCGTATGTTTTATATCAGAAGAATTTGCTAGTTTCTAAGAAACAAAGCAATAATGAGAAAATATTTCATATGGAAACATAAATACACGTTAGAAATCCCAACGCGTATTTTCAGTTTATTCAGTAAGCATACGAATGAATATCATAAAATTTAGTTTAATATGATTTTGCACGTCTGCTCTTTTATTTCTAATGTTCTTTAAAACTTTTATCTTAATTAACACACTGTCACGTACATTTCAAGTTAAACAAGTACCAAAATTTTACAATTTAGTCTATATAATACTAATTTGTTATCATGATCTTCGAATTTGTATTCCAAATTTCAAAAGTACGCTGAACAATGAACAACAAGAGAAACTCGTTAATAATATAATATTACTTTTTAGTCATTGTTAAGTTTACTTTGGAGAATTTGCTATTCGAAGGAATATATGGAAGTAATTGTATTTATACCGATCCAAACAAAACTTTGCACTTATTCTGCTCATTTATTAGGTGAACTTTAACTTCTTTGTGAATGTATTGTTCTTTTTAAAACATTTTCGTTTGCGTCAAAGAACACTTAAGAGTTAAATGAAGCGTATTTCATGTGATTACGCAACCATCACTTCTTGCAGAAATTTTAAAACAACATTGACTCGCCATTTTCAAGCATCAAGAAATAAAGCATCAACATTCACCACCTGCACCAACGTTGAGCATTCTAAGAAGACATGACTCATAATTTAAAGTTTATCGCGTAAAGTATTCTATTCACCGACTTATTCCGAAGCCTTTCCTCGTCAAAGGACTCCCAGCAGCAGCTGTCCACTCGACGCAAAATTCTCGTTAGCGACGCCCCTGCCATTCTCACGGTGTTTGAATGAAAGCGCCGAGAGCCTCTTCAGATAATTGAGTGGGCCCCTGAAGATTAGAAGACACATTTGGGAGGCGATGGGTCGGCGACGGCATGGGCAGGGAGCCGCGCACAGGGAAGTCTTCGAATCCAGCGGCTCTTTCAAGAAATCGACCTCAGGGTGCAGATATTCCAAGAAGCAAAAATAATCAAGGAAGAAGAGATTACAGAAACGGAAAGCCGAAAGAAAGCCTACGCCAGAAGGCAAGAGGTGGTGAGGCGAAATTGGGGGACGTGAAGAGCGACGGAGGCAAGCCACGAAACGTGCGACGGAGACTTGCGACGGAGACGTGCGACGGAGACGTGCGACGGAGACGTGCGACGGAGACGTGCGACGGAGACGTGCGACGGAGGACGTGCGACGGAGACGTGCGACGGAGACGTGCGACGGAGACGTGCGACGGAGACGTGCGACGGAGACGTGCGACGGAGACGTGCGACGGAGACGTGCGACGGAGACGTGCGACGGAGACGTGCGACGGAGACGTGCGACGGAGACGTGCGACGGAAAACGTTAATGGCCGATCAATAAAAACTAACGTATTGTATTAAAACTAAAGAAGGCGTATGAGAACTTCAATATGAAGAATTGGAATTCGGTGCACAGCATTGGAATACGCCACCAGTATCACAAATAACGGACATGGAAAACCTCAGCTATCGCTAAACAGCGACTGCTACTTTGCCATATATCGATAATAGAATTATTTAAATTATCTCAAATGCGCTGTTTGTCCCAACCCGGCCAATGTGCGGCATGGGCGTCCTCAAGCGCAGCGGGGCTGAGCGCTGCGATTTGCTGCGCAGCGCGGCGCAAGGTGGGTGGGCGAGCGGGTGGGCGAGCGGGTGGGCGAGCGGGTGGGCGAGCGGGGTGGGCGAGCGGGTGGGCGAGCGGTGGGCGAGCGGGTGGGCGAGCGGGTGGGCGAGCGGGTGGGCGAGCGGGTGGGCGAGCGGGTGGGCGAGCGGTGTGCGAGCGGGTGGCGAGCGGGTGGGCGAGCGGGTGGGCGAGCGGGTGGGCGAGCGGGTGGCGAGGCGGGGTGGGCGAGCGGGTGGGCGAGCGTGTGGGCGAGCGGTGGGCGAGCGGTGGGCGAGCGGGTGGGCGAGCGGGTGGGCGAGCGGGTGGGCGAGCGGGTGGGCGAGCGGTGGGCGAGCGGGTGGGCGAGCGGGGTGGCGAGCGGGTGGGCGAAGCGGGTGGGCGAGCGGGGTGGGCTAGCGGGTGGGCGAGCGGGTGGGCGAGCGGGTGGGCGAGCGGGTGGGCGAGCGGGTGGGCGAGCGGGGTGGGCGAGCGGGGGGCTGAGCGGTGGGGGCGAGCGGGTGGGCGAGCGGGGGGCGAGCGGGTGGCGGCGGGGGGCGAGCGGGTGGGCGAGCGGGGGGGCGAGCGGGTGGGCGAGCGAGTGGGCGAGCGAGTGGGCGGCTTAGGGGGGCGGGCGGGTGGGCGAGTGGGCTGGCGGTGAGCGGGTTGAGCGGGTGGGCGGTGGGCGGGCGGCGCTCAAACAGAGGCTGCGCCCGCTCCGCGGCTGAGCGATGGCTTCCGCGTCGCCCCATCAATTACGCCCGGCCCCTGTTTGCGCAGCAGCGGTTTCTGGCCGGCCCCGCGCCGCGCCGCGCTGCGCCGCGTAGCGCGCTCCAGCGGGAAAGGAGGGGCGCTGCACCGCCTTCGCAGCCACGGCGCGCGCCGCCGCTCCGCTGTCTTGTCCCTCCACACGAAGGGCAGCGCGATGCAGTTACGATTGCAATGGGAGCTGCCACTTAAAGTGAATGAATTAGCCCAGATTTCGTTGATAGATTTATTAGTGTTTCCAGGCGCGTCAACTGCTACGATCATTAATCCCGAAAGTTTAGTACATGCTTTTCTCGCGGGAAGTGGCGGTGATCATCCCTGCTGGCTTGCGAGATATGGAGCCGTCCAATGTGGGCTTGTGGGGTTTTCCGTAAGCAGGTATGTCCCACCAGCTGGGACCCCCGCAGCTGGGAGAAATTCTAATTTTCCGTCTGGTCTCTCGACATGTGAGGTAATGTAGTGCGTATAACTGTGTATAAGTAAAGGATGAAGGATAGGAAAAAGAACGAAAGATTGCGTGCGGTCCGTAGCCCATTTAGTATTCTGCTCCGGCATTCGCCTGATCTTGATTAGAGGAATCACAGGAAACTTCCGATCAAAGCGGCTGACTACTAGAATTCTCCTCCAGTCAATGACTAAATTCGACCTCGCTATGTAGATAGTGTCGAAAATCCAGTCAGCAGTTGGGATTCCAACCCTAGGGCCTTCTGGTCAGAGGCACTGCAGTGACATAAGTTGATACATTGTGCCCCTTTACCGAATTAGATCAGTGTTCGTCTTAATACCTAATCTTTATGTTGTGTTCAAAAGAATATTGAGCGAGTGCAATAGTATCGTAAACGGCGGTTAATGGGTTAATATGTTCATTTTCGGGCAGCTGCTGAGGTCTGTACAATTTTCTTTATAAGATCAGTGCATGTTATTACTCGGGAGGAGGCGGTATTCTCTTGCACTGAAGCATATTTGGCGCAGACGTGAACGTCGGCTGGCGGCTCATTCCCCCCCCCCCCCGTGTTATTTCCCCAGCAGGTACGGGGCAAGCTCTCACCCGATACTTTCGCTATTGTAGTTCATATTAGTGCGTGTGCGTATGCATCAGTGTGTATGTGTGTGTGTGTGTATGTGTGTGTGTGTGTGTGTGTGTGTGTGTGAAATCGTCGGTAGATTAACTTAAAGTGATTAATTTGCTTATAATAATACTACGTAGTCATTTATGCTCAATAAAAATGATTTCGAATTTGATATGTCTACATCATTTCAAGACATTGTGAACACAATGTAAATCATACATAGGTTTATTCTTGGAAGTCACGTTTCTGTAAGCATCTGTCCCTTCAGAGACATAATTTAGGATGTGCTAGTCAAAATTAATTGAACTGAACTTAGCGAACCTATAACCAAGCGTTAATGAAGACGTCCTCCTCATGGCCTACTCACCAATTTCAGTTTTTCCTAAGACAGGGTATTAATTAGAGTAAATATAGCCTACACTTAATTTGTAAGTTTCAATTTTTGGTTTAATCATGACGGTATTCTTTTTTGAAGATAATTCGAGAACTTTTCATTAGTGAAAATTGTTCATCCTACTTTAAGCATTTATAATTACTTTGTTATTGATATGAAGTAAATGTTACGTTACAACATGAGATATACAACAATAAACTATAACTCTAGCAAACCACATAAGAGAATAACTTAAAATATATTACAGAAATAACCTACACTTCCATTTGCGCTCTGAAAGTTATGAAAACCTGAACCTTTCATTTTTGGATTCTTTTATTAGATTTTACCGCACATTTCTCAAATTTACTTTTCCAATTTTCGCAACCTCGCCCACTCCTTGCCCTCTGCAGTTATTTTTAGGGAGAAAATATCAATTTCATCCGTCGAGCACACTCTCACGGCTTCCGAAGGGGCCGTCGCCGATTCAAATGGGCCCTTCGCCCGTCTCCGGGCGACGCAGCTCGCACGCCGCCACGCTCCCTGCCTTGATGGGTGCGCGCCCGCCCGCCCGCCAAGACAACGCCTTCTCCGCGAAGACCCACAATGCCCCGCGCGAGACCTCCGCCCTCCGGACGCGATATTAAACTCCTCGTCTCCGCGATTCTTTCGTCTTCCCGCGCGGCGTGGACAGGGCTGGAGATGCGGCGGTGCCGTAACGACCTCCATGAGAGAGGGCGCTTCGTTATGGTAATCTGCCGCATTAGGATCCGCGGAGTGCGGAGAAAGCCCGCGTGGACGGCTATTTTCAAAAGGAAACACTGGCGGTGGAGCCGGGGGTGGCTTGGTGAGTGTGACGGCGGTCGCGGCGGTGGAGTCCGGGGTGAGTGGAGACGGGTGAACGAGGGGAGAGGCAACGGGGCCATGGGGTGGTGAGAGGGTCGAAGGAAGAGAACGACGGAGCTGAGGGGGCAGACGGGGGGTGATGGTGGTGGGTGACGGAGAGGGTGATGGTGGAGATGATGGTGAGGTGACGGTGAAGTGACGATGGGGGGGACGGTAGGGGTGACGGTGGGAATGTGGTGGTGACGGTGACGTTGGGAGTGACGGTGGGGGTGGGTGGGGGGTGACGGTGGGGGCGACGGGTGGGGGTGACGGTGGGGGCGACGGTGGGGGCGACGGTGGGGGCGACGGTGGGGGCGACGGTGGGGGCGACGGTGGGGGCGACGGTGGGGGCGACGGTGGGGGCGACGGTGGGGGCGACGGTGGGGGTGACGGTGGGGGTGACGGTGGGGGTGACGGTGGGGGTGACGGTGGGGGTGACGGTGGGGGTGACGGTGGGGGTGACGGTGGGGGTGACGGTGGGGGTGACGGTGGGGTGACGGTGGGGGTGACGGTGGGGGTGACGGTGGGGGTGACGGTGGGAATGACGGTGGGGGTGACGGTGGGAATGACGGTGGGAGTCACGGGTGGGGTGAGCGAGACGGCTGGATGGGCCGAGGGGTCGGGGGGAGGCGACTGTGGGCGGCGCGGCGGTGGGTTGGCGTGGGGAGGTGAGAAAGGCGCGGCGGGAGGTGGGTAAGGTGTGGGACGGCGTTAGGACGACAGGGAAGACGACGGGCAGACGGTGGGACGGTGTGAGACGGGAGAAGATGGCGGAGGACGGCGGAGGAACAGTGGCTGAGACGGCAGGGGGAGCTGGGGCGACGGCGGGGGCGGCAAGGATTGGCGACGGGAGGGCCGACGGGGGACCCTGGATGGGACGGGATGACTGGGAGGACTGCGGAGGGAACGCCTTTGCTTACTGGAGAACAGCAGAAGGGGCAGCGAAATGGCAAGGGCAGTTGAGACGCAGGCGGTTGGCGGGGAAGGAAGGGAGGGAGCTGCGATGAGGACAGAAGCGACTTCAACGGAAGGCGGAGGGGATTTATTGGCCGAGGTGCGAAAATGCGGCCATCGCTAAAGACAATACTCGTAGCGGCGGCCGTGCTCCTTTGTTCCCAGCGCGCCGGAAATGATGTACTACCTCAGCGGCGCTCCATTGGGACCGAAGTGTCCGTTACATCGCCCGGTGGGAGCTCTCACTTAGCAGTAAGTGCAACGCTGTTAAAGAAAATCACTTTTAAATGAAAAGGTCTGTCGTGAGAGGGAGAGAAAACTCTTTCTGATATTTCAATTTGAAATTTTCTTTTGTAAAAGCTGCGATTCATGGGAATATGAAGATATTTTTATTTAACTAATTTTAAATTTAATTGCAAAGCACATTACTTTTTTCAGAACTACTAAGGTGGAGGAGGATGGCTTAATGCAAGAATTGCCAATGTCATTTTTTAGTGAGTTTCGGTTTGTACGCCCAATGTGTGTTCTAAAGTCCCTTCTTTCTGTACAAGAAAGACCCAAGACGATCCTATCTTCTAATTTCACATAGATTCACATTGACCTACGATTGTTGTCATTTCGATGGTGAAAGAAAACTACCCATTATGTATTGTGTCAAGACCTTCGGCAAGAAAGTCTTAGTCTATTGCAAGCAATCGGTTGAAAGCGTTAGGTAATAGTTACCGAACAGGAGACGATAGTTTTTAAGTTCGAAGATTGAGAGTTTATAAATCCAAGGATTAGTGAGTAAGCTACATATAAACGCAATGTCGAACAACCGCTTGAAAATGTTGTCTCTTTAAAAAGTAATAAATATAATAAAAATTTTATTCAGACTTTTTCAAATACAATTTCTAATACAATAGTTAACAATTAAAGAGAAATATTAAAAAAAAGTTAAAGGTTCCAGAAGAGAGAGAGAGAGAGAGAGAGAGAGAGAGAGAGAGAGAGAGAGAGAAGAGTTAATAGCTAAAGAAAAAGTTTAAATGTTAAGGAAAAAAGTTCTAGTCCGTGAGGGACGAGTGTGGCGCCTGTGACGCGAGTGCATAGCCGGTACTGCTGCTGCTGCTGCCGTTGGTGCGGTGAGGGCGGGGGGCACAGATCTTGTCAACAATCTCTCTGTACTCACGCGGGGCGAGGTAGGGCCTGGCTGTGTGGGCGAAGTAGCACGCCGCGCTCCCAGTGATGGGATGCATTCCTTTTTTAATTTAAGATGGATAGCAGGATTGCCTGCTATAATCCTATACAACATATATATCCAGATCTTGGTAAAAATAAACAATTTCTATTTTATTTTCAGAAACATTTTTAAAACACTGAGTGCATAATGAATAGATACTTTATTGCACCAGAATTTGTAAACTTAATCATTTTATTAGCCTTAGAGAATAAATACTGAACGGAACGAAACAATATTTAGAGGAAGTTTAAATTTTATATGTGCATAAGTTGCATTTTTCTGCTGCAACTTTTCTACAGTTCTTCCTTTTAGGTCATATAATAACCAGGATTATAGTTAAAATACTAAAGGTTTTATTTTAGAAAGATCTTTGTGCTCAATCAAATTTCGAGATTTTACTGTTTCAGAATTTCTGAACATTCTTCATTTCATTAGTTTTGGAGACGAAATACTGAACGGCCATAAACAATATTTTTACGGTTTTGATGTGTACCTTGTATTGTATATGTAGTACTTTTCTAACTTTTGTACAGATTGCCTTTAGTTCGATGTTATCGCAAGGGTTCAGTTCAAAATTATTTGCGAATCTATTCTGATCCTCCAATATTGAAGCCAGAAATTTAATTTTCAATGCAATTTATAGAATGATGTTATGCAAACGCAATAAACCTTCAAAAATGTAAAAATCGAAACAGCTGAGAACTCATCCTTTGATTTTCACAATACATCCAAGCGATGTTTGTGATGCACTGATTCTTCGAAGTAGAAAAGGTAAATCATATATTAATGATTTTACATTCATAAATTGCAGAAAATGATACATCTTATTGATTAACACTATAACGCTCGGCTTACCAATACCCCTTAGAACGCCCAGAGAAGACGTTTCGACTCCGAGCCTTCAACGTTACTTCTTTAAAGGAAATATTGGAAAAATATTTATCTACGTCACTATAACATTATTAACAACAATACTTTACTGTATAATATACTATATTATATACCACAAATATATAATATACCACAAATTGAATATATTTTAAACAATTATTGTCATTAGTGTTCCAAGAAATCGAAGTTAGAGAAACATGTTGAACGTAATCCGCAAATAAACGGGCAAAAGTTATGTTGAAAAGTAAATTTTACTATAGTAACAATACTGTTGTAATAATAATAATAATAATAATAATAAAATATTATAAACATTTAATTTTAAATAACACTAGTTTCACATGCGACTCAAAATTATATTTCCTTGCAATGCACTTCTCATACTATCTCGCAATATATCAAATTTAATTGAAATATTTTACGTATGTTTGTTTCACATCGATAGGAACTTTATGTAGGTTAAGAGGACGGAGTTCTAAAGAAATTTAATGCCATGTTTCAAATGTCAGTCGTACTTGTTCAGATTGTAATTGTATTTACTTTCTATATTTTCTAACCTTACTAGGCATACACAGTATAAATATGTATAGTTGTAGATGTAGAAAACTGTATTGACTTGTACAGACTACTGCTTTGGAGCATGTTGTAGAATACTACATACGTTCGATCAACACCTGCTTCGTATCCTTATGCGTGGTTCATGTCTACATTTTCCAGGTGTTTCCTCTCGTCTTTCACAAAATTTCCACAATATTTCCAATGTTTGTAAAAACATTGTCACACAGCATTTTAGTGATTTTATCCCAAAAGTCACAATTATTTATTGCTTTTAACCTGTTTTCTTGCCATGAACTGTGCACTACATACATCTAGTTTGGAAGGTAAATGCCGGTATATCAACTCTATTCCTCTGACGCGTAATATTGGCACACTTTGTAAAGGTATCGCTTTCTACATACTAAAGGCATACTAAAGCAGAATAATTTTCAGATGAAAGCAGTGAAATTTACCATTGATTTCTTTCCAAACCCCTCTTATTACTACGAAAACAAGACAGTATCTACATTACCAAGAATGCCACACTATTACCATCTAGAGTTCGAAATGCCCTCCTTTTTTTAAAAATAACTTATTAATCCTTGTTCGGCCTGTTAGGCCTTTCAAGGTTTTGAATCATACATACAATTTTTATACAAATTTAACAACATTCGAAATGCTCTCCTGAAAAGAAAAAAATGCTTTATACCTTCGATAATTTTTATTTTCTTGAATTATTTGAAGAATTTTTTTCACTCAATCATTGTGTGAAAACAATGTTATTCCTTCATTTCACAATACTTTCCTTTTATAAACTTGGTAATATATTTGATTCTGTCGTCAAAGAACTCATGAATTTATATGTATTGAACAAGAGGGCTAGAAAAAAAAACAAAGGAGGAAAGAATGCACGCATATTTCTTCAGAAGGTACCCTAAATACTAGGAGTGACATTTAAAAAATTCAACGTTGGAATATATGAAATAAAAGCTTGAGAATAAGGACCACACACAAGGAGCCGAAATGACGCTTCCCGGTTGTTCTAAGTAAATTCGATTATTTTTCATGAAATATATTTTTTACGCGTTTCAATTTTTAACATACTGTAAATAAATAAAAATGATGAAAAGTCACAAATTTACAAAATTTTATCTTCAAAAACAAAGAACTTACAAGGACATAAAGATCACCAGAAGTCGAAATGACGCCTCTGGGAATTCTAGTGTTAAATTATGAAAAGTCGCAGGTATTTTGATGCTCCACATGCCGAAAAGAAATTATTCCTCTGGGCATGACTATATATCTCTTGGGCAAAAACAACAACTTCAGCCGAACTGTCAAGGCTCGCGGATCGAAACGCTCAACTTAGCTGACTTCGTAATGGCGATTTACTCGCTCCTAGGGGCGGAGTCTGACATGGCGCTTCAGATGAATGTTGAAAGATTAGAAAATAAATAGCATATCGTTCTAATTATTGATTATACAGTTGCTTTGAGAAATTTTCACATTTTTGTAATCCAGCAGTTTTAAAACATATATAAAATTTCATATTAATATATTTGTAAAAAATCAGTGTAGCTGTAAGGAAGGGGTCAACTGCTTTCCTTCCTATCTCCCTTAAGGTATACATGTAGGTCGAATATTCCTAATGTACCTGGACTTAATGCAACGTGGTTTTATACTCCCAAGGCACTGGACTTGGTTCAATAAGTTGTGGTACTGTTCCACAGGGCCCTAAGAGTTTTCTTCGAGTAATTCTCAACTCGCAGGCACGTTCACATGCACGACGCCTTCCCCATGCCTGGAATTCTGGAGCACCTACGCTACTTCCAGGCTTCCGCAGGGGGGGGTGAGGGGCCGCAGGTAGGCGCGTTCCGGAGGCGCGCGGGCGCCTGCGATGGGCTCGCGATAACCGAAGGGGGGCGGGGCGGCCAGGGCGCGTTCACAAATTCCTACGACGCCGTTCCCGTCGCCCGGCGCGCGTTCGCCCGCCAGCCCGCCAGCCCGCCAGCCCGCCCGCCCCATTCATCACACGCTGCTATCGGCTCGCCTCGCCTCGCCCCGCCGCCGACCAGCGTCCTCCATTTGGAGACACCCGGTGGGTAGGCGAGAGGGGGTGGGTGGGGTAGGGGGTGCGAGAGAGCTGCCCTTGTCGGAGGGGGGGCGATTACACGCCGCCCGCTTGCTAACTGCCGCGTGCTTTCTTCGAGTACCTCGTTATTCACTCAAGGCGGTAGTTGTGTTAAGTGGCAAGGGTGCGTGCCATTCGGGTGCCTTCCGTTGCGAGGGCCAGGGTGGGGGAGGGGCTGAGAGGGCGGGGCGGAAATACTGTCCAGATTTTCCACCTGAGAGTGTGCGGCAAAAAGTTTTTGATGCCTTTATTCACGGAAGGTTGGGTTTTGGTTAGAGGAGAAACTAACTTTAAATTATTTAAATGCTTTAAAATTAAGTCATCATTACTTTATAGTCAATACCATTTGGCGAGGGTCGTTCATTTACACAAACAACTTGCAACAAAAGATGATATCGTCTACTTTTAAAATGTTTGTAATAAGAATTTTTCAGACGTTTCTTATCGGATACCAATCATTTTAAACAATTCTATATTCCTGAAGAGTGCAGATACCTTCGGGTTATTGACCAACGCTGATGTTCACTGCAACTTTTTCTAGTACATTGATGCAGTAACTATGAGACACTAGCTTTGCAGTTACTAACCGAGACTTAAAAAAGTGATGAGTTTTGAATATTGCTTGATGAAGGATTCTTTCATGTTTCAAATCTCGTCTGAATTTAGAAATCAATCATAACATTCCGAGATGAATCGAATTATTAGAAAATTGGAAAATCAGAAGCATCCTTTCACGAGAGCGCAACATCCTACACAAACTAATTGAACGTAATTCATTGGCACCAACAAAAATTATCTCATTAAATTTCAGTCGTATGTATATGTTGATTTGATGCCAACAGGAAACGAAAAAATATTTCAAAACGACAGGAGTCTGTACCTCAATTTTCATTTCTTGATACTGATTCACTTTGTCCTCTACCCCTTTTTTCTCTCTCCTCTTCCTCTACTACTAGTACTGCCAGAATGTTAAGAAAACGAGTACCCCAAAGCAATGAAAAAGAGTAATTTAGTCGATTAGAAATTCGAAAAAATAATTCAAAGTTTAATATTAAAATTGAACTTAAAACTACTTGGCAGATAAAGTAAATCTTCTGTGGAGGATGGAACACTTGAGGGTGGTTGATCAGCCCGTGACTCGGCCCTAAGGATGGGGACAGGATAAGGAAGGAAGGATCGCGCTCGGTCCGTGCCCGTATTTGAGGGTGCTGCTCCGGCATTCGCCAGGAAGAGATCAGGGAAACCACGGAAACCACTGATAAGAGCAGTAGACCCATCACTTGGCCCCAGCAGGTGGATATCGGCCCGGCCACCTCTCAATCTCCAGTACTCCCGAGCCCTAAGGTGTTCGCTCCTCGTTACCGGTAATGTATTGTGATATAACAACGAATGAATGATTAATTTTACCTTTAATTTGCTAGCTCAGTCCTTTGGTTTTCATGCTCTCTATACAGAGAAGCCTGGAAGTCTGCAATTGTTTATGTCCCGAAGGAATTACTTACAAAGTGGCACAACAATAATTTTGTTTATTAAGAATGTGATTTGAGATTAACAATATAAAAATTCTCTTGCTTGATTTCATGTATTAGATTCACGGTACCGGATTGTCTGGCGTTGTGAAACGATGGCCCCGCAGTTCGTAGCCCCTTGACTTCCGCGCCGAAAATCCGTCTTCGCGCCGGTCGTCACCGAAATCGTCTGCTTCTTTCTTGCTGACTCGCTTCTCGCCCTATTGTTCCACAATCTATCCTCCCTATTCACGTCGATGTCCAACTTAAACAATTCAGCTTACATACGCGCCGCTACCACCAGGATGCCAGTCAACCACCAACTCTCTCTAGTTCCAGAGCCCCCTTCTAGCCCGTCAACAACCTTTGTTACCTAGTAACCGCGACCGTCCAGATTAAGCGCGGCGTTTGTTTTATAATATTTTGTATATTACTGCTCCGTCCG
This sequence comes from Acheta domesticus, assembly GCA_031308135.1. Taxonomy (NCBI): domain Eukaryota; kingdom Metazoa; phylum Arthropoda; class Insecta; order Orthoptera; family Gryllidae; genus Acheta; species Acheta domesticus. Next base: position 80,635,067 of record JAHLJT010009419.1, on the reverse strand, counting down.
TCCAGATCAAGGCGCGGCGTTTGTTCTGTAATATTTTGTATATTACAGTATTATTATTTGGTTGAGAATTGGTAATCTTTGGATCATGCCAATTGTACTCACCGAGGCCCAGTCATATTTTCCCGGGGGTGGACGTGACTTATTGGGGGGGGGGCAGGATTTCTACACTGAATCCACTTTTAGACCCTAGGTTTTCTAGCTCTGGGAGATGAATTATGGAACGATGATAAAGGATGAATGGACAATCACAAACCTACAGACACACACACACACACATCCGTGCCTCGGGCGGGAATCGAATCCACGATCCTTCAGGCACGAAGCAGCTACGTCTCTTCAGCCTTAGCGACCTCGACTATCAGAGCCGGCGCAATCGGTAACACAGTAATATTTAAATCACAGTACCTTTATTAGGAAAATACGTGCAAGGCAACTGAATTCTTGATATACATCACTTTAATGTTACATGCTAGGTACTTCTGCAAAAAATGTCCAGAGATAGTCACACAGTGCGTGATGTGAGTCATTTCGTGGCTTTCCGAAAGTGGGTCGCCTGTGAAGTTGACAGTCGGCGGCCAAAACAAAGCGCACAGGAGAGTGGGCGAGGGGGGCGGGGGAGGGGGCGGTCGCCGAAAAGGGCGGGCGGGCGCCTTTCGGGGCGAGGGCGCAGCCGCTGCGGTCGCGGCGCTGACTCAGAGCGACCGCGCTGGAGGCCGTCACTCGCGCTCGCAACGCTGCCCGAAGGCGAGCGCGTGCGGATTACGTCTGATGTGGACTGCGAACGAAACTCACATTTTTATCTATCGCATTTTAGTTGAAACACAAATCACATTTTCCTTCACGTGATAAAAATAAGTTTATACATCACACTGTTTTTTCGAATATACAGAAGAATAAAGAGGGAAAGTTTCAATATTCTGCAAAGGAAGTGACATAGAGATTTTGTCCGTTATCATCTGTCAATAGTTTCAGGTAAACCTCTGGACTGAACTTTGAAAATTGCAATAAAAAAAGAAAAGCAAAAGTATGCTTGTTTCAGGGTTAGTTAGTGCAGATTTCGAACAAATAATCAGATATCTAGTAAACAATTACAGGAAACATCTCCATTTTAATGTTTCTCTTTTTTTAACAAATACAAATTAAATTGGAAACAGAATTATCAAAGATATTGGAAAACATGTGTATACAAAAGTAACTCAAAAGCATCATATTAGGAACAAGGAAGACTAGAGGCACGATGCTGGTACTTTGAAGGCGTTACATTTCATTTTAAATGATTTAAGATTTCATGTCTGTGGCATTGATTGGCAGGGAAGAAAGGATACTTCTTATATATTGACCTTGTTAAATAAGCTGTTAAATCTGCGTTTTTTCAGAAAAGGATACTACTGAAATCTCCTAATCATTCTCTACGTTTAGAAACAATCACTTAAGATTAAATTACGTGTGGTGGCTGAGTATAGGGTACATGATCATTCATAAATATACCGTATGTGTGAATTTATAAACATACTGTATAGTGCATGTATTTTTCAATATTAGGGTCGGGTTAATCAGATTTTTGCCAGCTAGCGGTGTTCCCAGATGTGGATCCTATTTACTTCCTCGTATACGTATGTAAATACGGAGTAATATATGTAGTATAGGGTAAGTTATGTAATGCTGCAGAAAATCGATTTCGAGATTTCAACAGGAATACCGTTTTGGGGTCCCCTGATACCGAAAAAGTGTTTTTTTTTCAAAACGTCTGTCCGTCCGTTTGTCTGTCCGTCTGCCCGTCCGTCAGTCTGTGAACAACCATAGCGCCTAAACCATAAGTACGATTTCTTCTAAAATGAATACTCCTCAGTCGATCTGGTTCCATCCAAGGGCCCGCGATTTTGAAAAACATTCTTCAAAATTTGGAGGTAATATACATGAAGCCCTCGGGACATTTTCAAAATTTTCTCAAAATCAGCTCCAACTTTTTTCTTTAAATTTCTTGTAAGAATATAGAAAAAACACTTGAAAGTTCACCAGCTTTATCTGGAATCAAGCCCGCAAACCTCATAATGTACGGTCAGTACGTTAATCTAATCCCCACTAAAAGCGATTAACGTACCTTTGAGGAAATAATTATTTATTCTCTCATTCATTTTAACTTAAAGCGTGAAAAAAAAACTTCCGAAGTTTGATTATTTTCATTATTGTATCGCCATGCCACATCAGCTCGGAATAATAATAACTTACTACTTTGTAACCATGAGACGTACGTCTTTCAGCTACACTCGTTACCCGCATTACATCTTACCAGTGCAAGAAGTACAATACTGCAAGCCGTTTAATTTTTGAAGAATGAATTTACAAATTCCATCATTCATCTGCATTCAATGAATGCTGGATGAAGTAACAGATTGATTGAAATAATACGTATGGTAGAAGCAAAAAATCGTGAAAATTTTCCCTAGTGTTTAGCGAATTACTCGGATATGAACTTCATTTATCGTCTGCGATGGCTCAGCGGTAACGTCCTTGCATCTTGTGTATAATTATCTTGCATATTTTAGAGAAGTGTTGTCAAGGTTAACTTCACGAGCACGTGTGCCATGACGAAATCGCCCTTCCATGAAGTTCATTACCCTGCCACCAGAGACAACGCCATCCCTATAGTACAATGGTGGGGTAACTGCTACTCGTAATACTTCCCTTTCCCGACGCTTGTTGCGCAGAGAAGCTCGTGGCATGCTACGCTGCCACGACGCGTGCCACTGCCATCAGTAGAAGACCTTGACACCACTATTTTAGGGTTTGACTCCAGACAAATCTTTGAACATCACTGAGTCTATGTGGCTGAGTCGAATTCATCCATTGTCTGTGGGAAAATTATAGCGTTCGAACGGTCTAATTGGTAGTTTTCCGTAGTTCTTCGTTCAATATCAGGCGAACATCGGAGCAATATCCTAGCAAACGGGCCACCGACCGCGCGAAATATACTCTTTCTCATCCTTGTCATCTCTTCTCCCCTTATATTTGCACTTACATGCACTACACATGAGATCAGACGAGAGTTTGGAACTTGTCCTGGTTGGATCTGGGGAAGATAATTCAAGGGCTCAATAGGACAAGAGGCTATCCCACTTTTTTGTGAAATTGAGTTATTAGCATTATACAAAACTTTAAATATTATTCTTTTAGAGTAATATTTATTTAAATCCAGTATGGACTTATGCAAATGTACTGTGTTTAAAAGTTTAAAAATGTACTGAGTTATATGGGGGAAGTTCAGATAAAACTCTCATCTCAAAATTACATCAACATGAAATAGTCCCTTGTTTTATTCATCCCTTCATTTAGAGAAAGGAAACTCACCAGCTGATCTGTGGGTGGGAGGCGGATCTCATTATCCAGCAAGGGAGGAACACTTCCACCTCCCAGGATATAACATTCACTATACTAAACGGAGAAATGATGTTAGTTGCCAGGTATCAGTAAATTAATCACTCGCTTACTCATTCAATGTCTGCTATTTTTTTAGTTTTATTTTATTACAGAATGATTGTGTATTGCTGAGTGATTATACAACTCTCAGTCATACAGCTTTTCAGTTGTTAGGAGCGAGTATTTTCATTCGAAGAATATGCGAAGGGGCGACCTCCCTGTAAACATTAGAATGAATCAGTGCGGAATTTTAAGTAGAGGAATACATATTAGTCGACTGATAATGGGAGGAGTACTTATTTCATTACATAATATCAGCCACATTACGGAGGAAGATGTGAAAGGGGAGTCGGTTACTTAGACCAGGTTCTACGGGATGCTCTTTACCAAAATTGAAATGAGATGCACCTGCAACTGACGGTAGGGTTTTTAAGAATGTATGAGAATGTTTAGCGATATACTTTAGAACGTCAATGTCTGCTAGATGAAGTTGAACGGAGGTACACGAAGATCCGTAAGGCAGGAGCAAAAGCCGACAGAAATCTTCCACAGTGGACAGCACAATTCTCTCGTTGAGAGACCGGATTTGAACCGCGCACCTACACTCTGAATCTGAACCGGTGAAATTCTCGCTGATTCAATCAGTGAGAGCCGAAGTCACTGATATCTTCAGTCGAAATGTGTAGTTTCGCTGACGATCAGCGAATATGCGAACCTTTTCATAATGACGCCAGTATTTCACTGGTCGTCAGTGGTAAAAGTGCCGCGCCACCATCGTTCACTGATCGTTCAGTCGTCACGTTCAACTAGTGTCACAGATTTCACTGATTCAAACAGAAGTTTCACTGATTAAAAAATGTGCCCGTTTTTCACAGATTTGCTCGGTTCAATTCACTGATTGTCAGTGGCACGGTTACAACTGACACCATCAGTGAAAAGTCACTGTCAATCAGTAGTTTTTTCACTGATTAAGACTGAGAGAGTAAGGGGGGCATCGGGATGTTCCTGGCGGCCGGGGGCGTCGCAGTCGGTCAAGGCCGCGCGCGGAAGAGTGATCGCGCTCGTGAGCTGCCAACCGGATTGGGGACCTTCGCCGTGCAGCTGCGCGCGTGGGAGAGCGCAGGTGGGCTGGAATGCGCCTCGGGCGACGCTGCGCGCGCGCACACACTGGGCCCCCTGACACATTCGCACACGCGCTTCACACCGCCACCAACGGAAAATAACGTCTCACAATAATAACACTAAAAATAAAAATAATAAATAATAATAGTAATAAATAGAAATAAAAATAATAGGAATAAATAATAATTAATAACAATAATAATAATAGGGTGGGGAAACAGAGGCATTGTTAGTGTAGGAAGAAGCATTGCGAAGAAAACTAGGCAAGACACGTCGAATAACACAGACACTGAACTTCTGATGCTGCTAAACATGAAGTGTGAGACACAAAAAAATGTTAAAGAAATCGTGGAGAGACAAACCACTCCACCGACAATATCTAAAAAGAATGGACAAGGTGCAGATCATTAAAAATCAATCATTTATGTGGCTTAAAAGAGGAAGAATGAAGCCAGAATCGGAAGCATTTGTAATAGCTGCCCAAGATCAGGCGTTGAGAACACGACATTATGATAAAGCGGTTTTCAAAATTTCCAAGATGATAAATGCCGCATTTGCCAGGAGCAAGTAGAAACCATTGATCACATTGTCTCAGTTTGTCCAATCCTAGCAAAGACCGAATACTTGAAAAGACATGACAGGGTGTGTTGCTACCTCCACTGACAGGTCTGTGATACTTCTTTGTCCTATCCTCACCCCTTTACTTACAGACTCTTACACCTGACTAAATATCACTCATATCAGGAGACCAGTCGGGAGCTTACACTTTTTCCGAGCTGGGGCGGTGCCCCGCTGGTGGGATATAACTGGATGAAGAAATCACGAAAGCCGAGGTGTAGGCGCCGGATCTCGTCATCCAGCGGGGAAGATCACCCCACGTCCAACGATAAACACCCGCACTACATTTACAGATCTTCCCAGTTTACCCGCCCGGAAACATTAATATTAATCAATAATAATAATAATAATAATAGTAATAATATAAAAGGGTATATCATTATCATCTTTGTTGCCAACAATTGAATAAGTCAAAGAACATCTATAATTGAAACAAAACACATTTATATGAAGATAATCTGGAATATTAATTAATTTTTAGTACAATAAATATCGTTAATGGTATTATTGAATGGATGACTTTTCAATGACATATATGTAACCTCGCAACCAAATCCTAGAAATGAATTTAGTAGAATATATTTACCCCGTATGGGCATGCTGCTGTGGCGTCTGCATGTAAGGTTATGTTGGAGTCTGGTGCTGTGAGATGATCTGCAGTAAATATTGAAAAAAATGCTAGTAAGGAGGAAAGGTTAAAGACCTGCGAGAATGCTATGTACTTTGGAAAGAATTTGGTTAATTTTACCTTGGAAGATTCGGTTGGATAAGGCAATTGTGAATAATATTTTGAAGATAGGAGTGCCAAGATGCTGAATTTTATAAAGAATGCCTTGGTGCCAAATGCTGTCAAGTGCTTTAGTAATATACAAAAATACTGCAATAGTGTGCTGTTTGGAACGAAAGCTGTTTACCACGTGTTCCACCAATCGCAAAAGGCGGTGAGTTTTTGAGTAATTTGTCTTGAAGCCAAATTTTGTTTGGGTACTATGGAACAATTTATGTTAAAGAAATTTACAGAGGTGACTGAGTATTATTTATTCAAAGATTTTGTGTACAAATGGGAGCAGGGTAATAGTGATAAATCTCCACTCGCCAAAAGGCCCGAGAAGTTTATAATATTTATTCTGAGACATCTTTACACTTTGATGGAGGAGAGGTCCTGGCGTATTGGTCTGCGCACAGCTCTTGCAATGCTGACGCACAGATTCGATCTCCGGCCGATGCAGGTGGAATTTGTAAGGGACAATGCAAAATCTGTGAAGGTTCTCTCAAGATTCAATTAATAAAAAAATAACAAGTAAATAAAGAAATAAATAAAATAACACATAATTACGTAAATAATTCAGTAAATAAATATAAATAAGTAACAAATAAATACGTAAATAATTAGTAAATAATAATATTAATAAATTAGGAATAATAGTATATATATATGTATATATCAAATAAATAGGTAAATAATTAAGTAAAAAATAAACAAATTCATAAATATATATAAAAACCTGCTTTGTGTGTATGAAATGTGGGGTCGGCCCACAGCTTGGGTCGCCGGAGCTCTTCCGTGCAAAGTCGGCAGCAGAGTCCCTAGATACACAGAGAGTAGCGCAACCGCCGCCATTTAATATCTTCTCACCCAATAGTCCCGCCAGGCAGCATTCAGAAGCTGAAGGAATATTATAACAATTGGTGACGTTAAAATATTTTTAACATTATCAATATTAATTTGAGATATATTCTGTGTTGGAAACCACGAATCTCTTATAGTTCCAACTCTTTGACAACTGGACAAAAAATGGCGAGATCGGTGGAACAATGGAATGCGCTTCTCTATGTTTCTAGGGACTAGTCAGCAGACGAGCATCGCGCTGCGTCGGCCGCCGGGCTCTTCGGGTGTGTGCTTGGGCCGTGGCCTTTCTTTTGTAGAGCTAGATCACAAACGTCCTGCATTTCTAGAAGCTCTCTGTCACAAGGAATTGTTTTTATTCCCCTTGCCTTATAAGTGGTGGACTCTGCGCTTCACTATTATAGAGGTCGTCTTAAAAAACGTAATTCTCCGCTGTGAAATGTTATGGCTGGCTGGACGTTATTGGGCTGGCCATAATGTTGCTCTGTTATTTGATTAATGTTTCTAGATTTGTAACCAACTTTGTGATAGCTAACCAAACTCAGCAGATTGTCTTTGCATATTACTCACTGTAATAAATGTCATTTTGGAAGAACAAAACAGGCTGATTGACGTTACTGAATAAGTGATTACAACGTGAATGCAACATGGAATTCACAATTATCCTTTTACGCTTGCTGCTTTTGGAGCTAATTTTTATAACTTCTATTTCCCCTATTCGAACGTTTTCAAACTTAAAGATATACCATTTACTACTTTATTTTACTTGCCATGCTTTTTTACTTTGTAGTCCACTACAGTAGTGCACTCTAAAAGAGCAGTACTTCAAGAGACATGATCAGTTATGTGTAAAAATAGGTGTATCTACGAAGACAGCTAGTTATTTCATATGTATGGCACAGACTTGAGACTAGATCAATGCTGTATCTTTTTCTGTTTTTATCAGTTACAGTTTAAAATTATGATCAGTAAGATTCGTTGAGTAAAGAAAGACGAAAGTGAAAATTCTAATGAAAGGTGTCTCGAGTGACACGAATGAAGAGAAAAAGAGGAAAGTGACCATAATTAACTTCCCCGTCAAGGAATGAAAGCTTAGAAGAGAAGATGAACAAAGATGGTCAGAGAAAAAATAATGAAAGCAAAGGGGAAAACAAGAAAGAACCAGGTAATGAAATACTTTTAAAACGGAATCACTAGCCTAAAGTATAAAGTGAGATAGAGAAAGGAAAAAGATGTATGTCGCTCTCACAAAGGAAAATTTGAAAAATTGTGAAAACCAAGGTGTTGGCACATGAACGGCCAAAAATGATTCAAATTTGGTGTCGTCAGAGTAACTCAAATATTATACCAATCCTTTGAGATTAATTACTAGCTGAGAATATACCTTTTGAACGTGGCGCGTTGGAGATTCCGCGGGCTAATTCTAAAGAAAGGAGCAGAATCACTTCTTTCACGAAGTGCTTTGGGAGGGATAAGCTCTTTGGCGCCAGATCTTCAACCGTTTGTAAATTGCTTTAAAACACGACCGCAAGATTGCAGCGCTTACTGGTCACCTGGCAAGTCCGCCATACTACTATCAGAGCGTCTTAGAAAAGCTTGAAAGTTTCCATTAAGAAGAGCCCTAGCATTGTTGCAAAATTCAAAACTCCACAACAGTGATTTCACAGTAGTCGTGTTCTCGCATATGGAAGCAAGCATAAGCGTGCGTGTATTAGCGTGCTGTGACAATTGGACACATACAATTGACAGACACACCAGAGACAAGTTGGCAACGAGCGCCGACAATCGACCATTCAAAGAGCGCACAAGAATCTTCCCGCTTAAATATGCTGTTGAAGAATTAACCACTATTTAGCTAGTCGAAATTAATGTACAAACTGTTTCTCCCCGCGCCCAATACAGGTAAAGCTTAACCATTTATTCAATGATCACCGACTTCTTTCATATAAATCTTCTAACAAGAGAGATCCATTGTGTTTTTGCAGAGATCAGCGAGAGAATTATTAGCAGAATTTATGTATCACACCCTCAGTTACCAGCATCTCCCAGTACATCAGTTCGAAGTTCTATTTTGCTGCCTGTACACAAGGAAAAGTGAGATGAAAGAGTAATCGCGGAAGGTGAGCGACAATCCGAGTCAGCGCGCTAGCGGAGGATTGATTAATTATTTCTTCGTTTCCGGGCGCGTCAATGGCTAAGAACATTAGCCCCGTAATTGCAGTGCGTGTTTCATCGGGACATGGCGGTGATCTGCCACCGATGGACGGCGAGATCCGGCGCCGACCTATACCTCGGCTAGCAGGTTTCCCAGGTATCTCCAGGTATCTCCCGCCAGCGGGACAGCGGTGCGGCGGAGTTGCCTTTGCCGCCCCTCAACCCCAGCGCCAGCGAGCGAGCGCGCCTGTTGATGGAGAAGTCCCTTGAGGGTTCCATCTTGCCAATTAGCCCCTCGGCCGTCGCTAGCGCCACCGCCACCGCCGCCCCGCAAACACGCAGGGGCCTCTCGCAGCCAGCCTTCGCCCGCTGCTCTCCTCCGCCTCCTCGCCCTCCAGTCTCACAATGGACGGAAGGGCGCTCTATTGAAATCACCGCATTGGAACCCAACCCTATTGTTAAAAGATTGTGGCTGATGGCGCTAAGTTTCGATTTCAGTGAGCCGTTTGAGATGTAACGGGTTCGAGTCCCGCTTAGGCATGAGTGTTTGCGTGTTATGACGTGGTTGGCCCATCTCATAATATTCTTCCGCTCTTGGCATGATTGGGTGGCGTAGGAGCTTGCTCTAGAGCCATGCGCGCTATTCCCGGACGGCGCTATGTTCGTGTACCTGCCCTCCTGCCTGTATCAGTGTGGAGCTGGTGACACCTTGCGTTAAGTACTGTTATACAAGATTACAGGCGCGGTGGTGCTGCATCGAGCGGCTCAAGGGATACGCTAGTACGGGTTGGGAAGAACCCAGAAAATACGGGTCCATGGGCCACTTCGATGCCAAGAGTGGGGGAGTCTTGCAATGCGCTATGGAGGCCACGCTCGGATGCCGGCCAGTCTCAGCTGGCGGAAGGAGAGTCGGAGAAAGATCCAAATGGATGAGATTACTTAGACACAATCACCGCAGCAGTGGTCCCTTAAAATCTCAAAAGAGGAAAAGGCAACAGTTAGTATTGCCATTGCAAATCATACCATGTCTGACCAAACAGAGCTGCCTTTTCTCTCTCTCTCTCTCAGATCAGTGAGCTTGCGAACCTGAAGATGATAAGGGGAAATACGAAGAAGCAACGCCTTTGGGAAAGTTCCTACGAAGGCGCCAGGCGCGATAGGCAGGGCTAGACAGCGCATGCCTCATGGCCCGTAAATCTTGCATTGTTAGTAGCTTAGATTGGCTCTGCATATATTTGTGAACAGTTGTTTTCCGTAATAAACATTAATCAAAACCGCTACCGAACACATTCGATGATTAGTTAAAATCAGTCCTTTTTACTTTGTTGCATATTACTTCCATAGTATAGAGAAAGTTGTGTAATGCTGCAGAGAAAAACTGTTATTTTTGCAGTAGCTAACAACTTGGTAACACATAATATAAATAAATATAAAAAACTAATAAAGTATATAGTATTTGAATATTAATGTAATGGCAGTAATATTTTTACTTAGTAACAAGTAGATTGTGTACAGATTATACACAGTTTTTCAGTATTTTCAAATTTTTTAATAAATCATTTTCATTATTTTTAATTAATCTTGGTTTATTTTGCCAACAACGAAAAAAATTAACATCACGAATAGTTGTGCTTTTTGTTGGCGTGTAGTACGCGACTTTGTCCCACCCTCGAATTCCCCAACAGTTGCATTAGCGACAGAGGCTCGAAGGGCGGAGCCGTTTTAACAGTTTTGGGGCCCTTGGGCCTACGTTAATTTGGGGGCCTCTTATTCTTACTTTCACCGATCTCGTCCCCCCTCCCCAATTTAGATACAAATCTTGTTAAAAAAAAAGAACTAAATTCATCACTGGGTGACATTCTCGCATCAACCAGCAAAATTCCATATTATAAATATTATCCAATAATGCGCGGCAGATCATTTTTTGCATTTACTTTAATCATAAATCACTTTTTTTATTTTTTGAAAAATTTAGTATTATATACTATTTTTAAGAACTATCGGGGACCCTTGAACTTTGGGTCCCCGGGTCGGGGCTCTTTGGGCCCGTGCGTTAACATCGGCCTGTCGCCGGGGCCAGCGCTTGCGAGAACTGCCTCCCGCTACGCGCTCACGAGCTGCGAGACGCTCCGCGACAAGCGCGAACCTTGGCCTGGCCTCAACCACACAACGAGAAGCGGTTCTGGATACCCGAGCTGGTTAGTGTGTGCCTTGGCCCAGAGAGTCATGGATTCGAATTCTGCTCTAGATGTGCACAATTCTTCATTGTCGTGTGTTGCAGAGGACCTCCCGCTCCCTTTCCTGAGATCCAAAGAGTCATAAAATGTTTGCGTCTGATGTACAGTTGAAGACATACACGTAGTGTAGGTAATTGGCTTCGGGAACAAACAATACGAAGAAAGGAAAGGAGAAGGCTGCCTGGGGAGCGGAACTAGTAAGATTGGCTCGAATGTTTGCTTCAATAACTCGAATGCATTATCTGAAATAGGGTTCAGTATCTAGGTTGCGGCAGGGATGTTTGTTTTGTGCGATTTGTGAGGAACTCAAACTAGTAATGCATTTCAATAAATTAGAATTTCTTAAATTTGTCACCTTTAATTAATCACTGTCCCTCTATCAAGTGTTTAGTGAACAGATTCTTCCATAAAATTATTTATTATTTCATTTGTAACAAAGTCTGATGGTGCCCACAATGCCAATGGGGCACATTTTGAGTGCTGAGAGTATTAAGTAATGTAAAAGCGCTTGATAGTCTCAAAATTCTAGAATGAAATTAATTCAGTTCTTAGAAAAATTGTAGTGTGAGCAATAACTGGTACTACTATATTCATTCAGTCTGCATTTTGATAAATGAAATATATATATATTACAATTGATACATTGATATCATATAATAGATCATTAATTATATCCAATAATTACTTCTTTAATTAGAAATATTTTTCAAACAAATGTAAACACAGAAATCGACGAGGACAATAAAAACGATAAACATTTGGCACATTAAAAAAATATCACAGTGACACAGAGTGAAAATGTAGAAATGAAAACAAGAACTACAGCTTTTCTACATACTTCAAGAAATCTTCTCAGCAGTCGACTACATATATAATCTTTGCACAAAGATTTACCTGGAAACACAATTTATTGAAAAAACATTGAATAGTTTCAAACGAAAAAGTATTTTCAAGTTGAATTGGTTTAATGTCAGAATAGTAGTTGTAGAATTAGTGAATCTGACAGTCTACGGCTATTACTATTTATTACACGTTCTTGAAAGAATTTTCATTAGACCGCTTTAAAGTCAATTCTACCTCAATTATCATTCCCGCCAACAATTCTGATGGAGAGTCCCAAATATCCAAACGATGAATTCGTCTTTTCATCATATATAGCAGATCTGCTGTATAAAGTTTCTGTTGCCAATTTGGCTCTACACAAGTCACCACCTTAACCCATCCTAACCACAACACATCCTAGAGTATCACTATCCCCCTGCCTCGTTGATCGCATTCAATCATCGTTGCTCCAGGATCGATGAAACCAACATTACCTTTCCCACTTCTGTGGGTGGTGCAACCGCTTTCATCTCCATCACTCCACGTCTCCTTGCCGCCCCCGTCGCCCTTTCTGTTCCCGCCGCCCCCGCCGCCCCCGCCCGCCCCGCCGCCCCCGCCGCCCCCGCCGCCCCCGCCGCCCCCGCCGCCCCCGCCGCCCCCGCCGCCCCCGCCGCCCCCGCCGCCCCCGCCGCCCCCGCCGACCCCCGCCGCCCCCCGCCGCCCCCGCCGCCCCCGCCGCCCCCGCCGCCCCCGCCGCCCCCGCCGCCCCCGCCGCCCCCGCCGCCCATGCTTCCCCTTCAATCTCACAACTACCGCCAATGCAGCCTTTACCGTACCAACAGGATTCCTGCCGCCACCGCCGCGGTCACTACCCCCACTACAACCACCTCCGGCACCCCCCCGCCCCTCCCGCCTCTCCCCGCCCCTTGCGTTCCCGGCGCGCGCTTGCAACGCGCCCTACCGGAACAACGAAAACAGCGCGCCCCCCTTCGGGAGCCGATTCAGCTCCCGCTAATTCAATACAAAACGGCGCGGCGGGAGAGAAGAAACGGCGCGCGCCTGTTAGCATAAGCGGAACGGAGCGGCGCGGCGCGGCGCGGCGCCGAGCCGAGAAGCTGAGGCCAGCGGAGTATTTGCAGCCGAGGTCTTGGAGCGGCCGCGGCGCCCAGACGCTGCGCCGCGCCGGCGGAGGGAGCCGCATTAAATATGAAGGCCTAACAAGGCGCGCGACTGACAACCCGGCGCTCGCATTCGCCATTTGCTCCCACAATTAGCGACAGACTCGCGGCCGCTGCGGGAGGAGCGAAAGTCGAATCGTTTGAGGGAAGCTAGTCCAATGAATGGGAGTAGCAGTACCGGAAGAAACCGTTCAAACACCACTGCGCGTTTCGGACTATAGTGATTGATATTATAAAGTTAATACAATTCATTTTGGAAGTTCAGATCATGGGATTTGATCAAAATAATTGACACATTAAACCAGTAAGTTTCAGAATATTTTATTCCATCATGAGGGCTAAATAAAAATAATGATAAACATAAAAATAACACTACAGCAATAAATCTAGCACTTAAATATCATTATCCAAAGAACATACATACTGTACATAAATGATAAAAAATTGGTACCTCAAAAGATACAAAATAATTGATAACATCTTAGAGATACTGATGGCACAACTCCAAACCATATACACAGAGTGATTTACAGAAAGACAGTACATCCCTCACAGATCCCAACGCATGAAAGCAAATTAAAGAGATATTCTGATTCGACGCAAATGTTGAAACAGGATTTCGTGTTGTAGTCACTTACGTTGAGTACAAAGGACATGGAGTTAATCGTAGCTCTAATGGTGATTGCTATGATAAATAGTGTAAGACATGTTGAACTCCAACAAGACTAGTATAATTATTTGTTCAAAACATTTAAATATTCTGATATATTGTTTTTTAAATTTGCGATTTTGGAATTGAGAATCCTAAAAAAATCTTAAAAATTAAATTTTTGAGGTGGATATGGAGTTAATGAAAAGTAAAAATGGTTGTTCAATTAGTCCATTAGCCAATAAGCCAAACTAATTGCATGATTCTGAAGAGCTAAGCAGTCACAGACGAAAGCAAACACGTTTTATATCAATTTTTTAAAGTTAGATTCAAAACATACTGATTAATAATTTTTTAAAATGTTAATTTGTTATAATCAAGAGTAGAGAAATGCAGGAAATTCATGATTCATTAAGGATGATCCTTACTGAGATTTGCGTTTGACAGCATAGGCAGAGGAGACAGTTTTATCAATTTTTTTCACTTAAAATGAAGAGAGGAAAACACGGCCCCTGTCTAGAGTTCAGAGCAAAACTAATTACTATTGATACAAAAAAAGCTTGAAATCTTGTTATAATAATACTGCTATTGTACATAAATATTATTTCTTATATTAATTCAGATATAATGAAATGATTACATTCAATGTGTAAAAAATAAATGAATAAATTTAGAACTGTCCTTAGCCGACCTGAATGGACCGAAGTGGCTAAGAACGTGAACCAACTCCGCGCTTCGATCCGAAGGGTCGTGGGGTCCAGTCCCGCCTTGGGAGTGGTTGATTGTCCCTTGTCTCTAGTGTATGTGTTTTCGCGGAGGCCCTTGGGCTCTGCTGACCCCCCAAATCAGAGGAACCTTCAAGAATGTTGATGTCTGGTGTATGGTCAAATATGCATCCTATTGGGACGTCAAGGGTAATCGGCTGGATAAAATACCTAGAAAAAATGTGTTCTTAAATTATTTCTTCTAACAATGAGATTTGTCTGACAAAGAAATTAGGATGTTAAGTGGGTTGCATGTAATGTAGTTTCGAATAAATTGAGAAGTCTCGAAATAAAAAAAATACCAAATTTAATCTTAAAGTGTTTTGATGAGAAGGAAATCCGCTCTGGAGTTTCTTTCTAGGTCCTTAATTAAAACTTACTGAGTGAATCGACAAACAAATCTGCAGTGACGACGCGTTCTGTTGAATCGTGTCCCAACACATTAGAGAGAGATCTGAAGAACCGGTCGGAAAGCAAACTAGCAGACCTACCCGTAGCCTTCAGATGTTTGTTTTTTGAACGCGTTTTTCTAAGAGTTTGGAATTTCTTTAACACTTCTGTAGACTTGTTGGAGATGCAGAACTAATTTCAATCTGCTTCTACACCTTGAATACCAAATGATCGAGGATTTCAGAGCAACGAAGATTAAACATCTTTTCATTAAAAACTAGCGGTATGAAATCGAGGTGATTAAAATTTCACGAGTTTGTAATTGGTCGTTTATGACTTCAGTGCCCATCAATTAAGAGATAAAAACCTTTTAGTGATGAATAATTAAAAGAGACATTTCAAATATTTGCTAATTGGAGAGAAAATTGTTCTTTTCATTGCTTATCAATAAAAGAAGCAAAATTACATTCATTTCAACAATATTTATTTAAAAATACGTTTTTATTTATGCAATATTTATTTAAAAAGTTGTGATTGCTACTTTAATTCATCAAATAAACTTCACATTTGTAAGATTTAAAATCAATCCATAGCCAAAAAGAAATCACTTCTGTAATATTCCAATATTTCTGTAATTACACACAATTAAACTTCCATTCAATATCTGCAATTAAGTATCTGAATGCTTAAGAAGTCGTATGGCCAAGACGAATTTATTCCGGTATTCGTCGTTATTAATGGTTTACTTCCTTTGGTATATTTGGTATCGATTTATTGCCAAAATTAAATTTTACATCATTTAAAATGAAACTGTAAGGTTGCATGAAGACTTTTCTACAATTGTATCTTGATACGAACTTTCTAAGTTTTAAAATATAATTTGTGGTAGATTCAAATAATATGTAGAAAAATGTAGCAAAATACATAAATATTCAAAAATCATAAAAACACCACATGAATTGGAACCACATATGGAAATTTGAAATATGGTACCCTAAAAAGAAAAACAAAAAATTGCATTCAAGTAATTCTTAGGAAACTCTTTCAGTTTACGATGAATCACTTCTTGAATTTGCATAATTCCTTTAATAACCTTGGCATATAAAATTTAGCAAAAAGTCACAATTTACTTTTACATTTTTAAATGATGCCAAAAATCTCTCATTTATTTAACTGACTAGTAATTAGGTTGATTCTCAAAGAAAAGCATTAGTTTACGCTAATGCCTCTTTAAAGCATTAGTTTACAATTTAACTAAAAACCGAAATATTACACCAGATACAAGATAATCCACCTTAATTGTAATCATTCAATTCCTTTTAAATGAATTTGCATACAAATGCGTCTTTCCTTTCAATTAAATACTTTCCAGTACTCAGTGTTCTATTTGCTCAATGAAAATCGGAGAGAATGCATAAGCAGTTAATGACTATTTCACTACTGGACTTGTTAAAGTAGGTACTTTCTAATATAAGCAACACATGGCTCTCTGAATCTGGTCTGGTACAGTTTTCTTCACAACCTGTAAAAATGAAATCGTCAATCTCACTTTGGATGAGGTAGCTATTCTTTCCCTGAATCACCTCCAAAGTCTGCCTTGTAATGGTAAACCCGAACTGTGGATTCACTCAGTCTCGAAAAGCGCCTCAAGATACTGCAGTTTTCAATTTGTCCGCAGTGTGGCAAGTAAGTCCGTGCAAAGTTTCTAGTAAAAGCTCAGAATATATTCTGGAATCTCACCCACGATTAAGATTCAAATCAATTAAAAGTGAAAAAATTTTAAAAAATCTCAATATAATTGTTGCGCATTAGCACGATCTAATCACAAAGTTACACATGTTTCTATCCTCTTAAATGCGCATGAACTATTTTACATTTATTTCTATAGAGCTTTTGCGACGCTTCTTACGAGCTGGGAATATCGTCCAAATTGCAAAATGCTATCATTTTCTCGTAGAACAATTGCAATACTGTTATGTGTTCATTCTCGTAGCTGCGCAGTCGAAAAGAGAACGAAACGAGCGTTGCGCGGGGCGTGCCTGCGTTCGTCACCCATCCTTTCCGCTCGCTAACCCTCCGTTTACCCATCTCGCGTCTAGGCCATCATCTACTCCTCTCATTGCCGTGAAAACTCTAGGGCTTCTTATTGTTCTTAGGAAGCACGTTCATGTTTTTCACGCACGTGAATGTGTCTTGCTCCAATCTACTCACGCTGGGCGGTCACACTGTAGTGTATGAAAATGATTACCTTTCATATGGAACTAAAAATTAAATGAATAAACCATGAAGTAATTTAGAAATGTTCTTAATAACACATTCCATCTAGATTTTAAATATTAAGTACAGAAGAGTAAATAATTATTAATTTACTAAAATAAAAGTATAGCACCAAAGTTCGCATTACATTGAACTAAAACCGAATGTTTAATATAAATAAATCAACATTCATTGGAATTATCTTAAAAAAGTATATAGACGACTTATCTTTGAGAATTTTGAGGAATTTGCACAAATCCACTCTCGTCTCAATGGAATGTCGTCACATCCTTGGTCGTCATCGACAGAGATATAAATATAAGTGTCAAAGATATAAATATAAAGAAGAATGTACTACGGGATCCCATTGTGTTCGAAATCTCCGCACTGAAGAATGAGTGACGTCCGAGGTATAAAAGCAAGTAATAAAATGCGTTTCCGCAATGACGTTCGACCTGGTCTTTAGAATCTTTAAATCACGTGATGGCCCATAAAACTCCGGAATACGACACCCGCAGATGGTCTTTGTTGTCGCTTGGAATTAACAAACCGAATGCTGCATGAATTTCTCTAAAAGAGGTACGTTCTGTTAGTGATTGAAATCAATAAACTGATTTATGAATTTCGTAAACTTTACATATTGTGACCTAACTCACGTACACTATATTCATCAAATAAAAAAAAATAAATGTTGAACCTGAGAGGCACAGGAGTCTTGGCAGGGAGAAACTTGGAAACGGTTGCGTGTGTGATTCGTACTCTGACACACAAAAATTCTGGTAAAAATAAAATGTATTCTTTGAAAGAATAATTAAATCAAGAACAGTAAAAAAATTAATGATACCTCTCAATTTTGCGTACTACCCTCTCGTGCACGTATCGCTATTTCGTACGCTTTTAATATACTCGATCACACCTTTTTTATTCAAAATGGGATCCCATGTGAACTTTAATACCTTGTAAGCTTCATTTAATTTAACCTTTGAATGTGCACTTCAAACTTTACAACTTTTATGCAAATACGAAAGAAACACAATCAATAACAAACGTTTCACGAACTTTCTTATGCAGTTCATAGTTCGTCTACCTACTTAATACCATTTCAACTTAATTTTGTCTTACTTCTTGGAAATTAATGATTACGCTCACAACGCTGTTTCAATAAGAATGCCTGTCCCTTGCCTAACTCCTCAGCAATGCAAATATGCAATTTTACTGACCCCGCTACATCGACACTTCTCTTACACGGCCCCCAAGTCGAGTTTGAAATACTTATCGGAGACGCCTTGGAGACCACTGCCCGTCGCTGAAGGTCGCTCGCTCCCCTGGCCGCCTTCTTCTTCTCGTCCAGTTTTCTCTTCTTCACGTTCCCTCGATTCGTCCGAGCGATATTAATGCACGATTCTGGCTTTCGCAGCTTATTCAGAACAGTTCTTTAACCGCTCTATGCCTCTTGCCACCACTAGTGGACTAGCAAGTTCACGTATTGTTATAGTTTCTCATTTAATGTTCTACACGATTATTCATTAATCAACCATACGTGCTTTCTCGTTCACGAAACTCCCGAAGACACTGGGTAACTGTAGCCTATGCTGCTCGTTGCCCGTACAAACTAATAACTGGATACTTTTATATCGAAAGATAGAAAACTTATGATCTGCATGAACTGTACTAATACGGCTGCTCTCGCCTATAACTGTGTTACGCGAACACGTCTGCACTCTTCGAACGCAAGATCAGGGCCCTTCAACTCTCATATAACGTGGTGGAGACCATTACAGTGGCGCCCTCTCCAGCAGCACCTTCTTACAGGAACTAAAATACCAACTACTACCAACGATACTTCAAACGTGTGTGGCTGCTACGTAGGTTCGCATTACGTTCAAGCAGGCGCGTAATGCTACAAAAGATAGCGTCGATGTTCGCGCTTTCTTCAGTGGTTTCGTATATGTATATATTTTCAATAATTGAACATTTAGAAGAAACTTTTCGTATATCACACAATTTTTAGCTGCCGATGTTGGCGAGCCTGTACCCAACAACACTAGCGCTTCCTACACTAGCACCCTCCAGCTTTGTCCCCGGTTTTGATGGAGAGTTGCAGGGTCCTGCGCTAGATTAACAAAGAACGGGCCAGTGCCAGACCTCTGCTCCCCGCCCGTCGAGAAAACTTCCCTCTCCACTTCTCCTCCTTTCTGTCTTTAAATGTGTCAACCCCGTAGTTACCCCTCTCAAAAGGCACCTGATGTTGCGTGAGGGGTTTCCTCGCCACTTGCGCGTCACCTCCTGTGCGACAACTTTAAACTATGCCTGGGTTGCTCACATGTCCTTATCGACCTCCCGCACCCACATATGTCATACATATCACAATATCTCGTCAATTTCATTACATAGAATATACACATTTAGAAGTTAGTTATCTATTGCTGTATTGGAAACAATAGTGATTTACAGAATGCAAAATCAATGAACACTTATGAGCAAGTTAGATGATGTTAAGATGAACAATAATTTATGTTTGAGAGATTTTGCGCAACTTATAACAGATAATAGATTACATTTTGAAGATAATGTCATTATAAACATAAAACATGATTTGCACAAACGTGTTAAAATATGTCATAGATATTCTAAAATTTCTTCACATTTTCTTCACAGTTTAATTCCTATAATTGAATATAGGTACGTCGACATTTAGCAATTGTAGAATTAATTAAAGATAATTCTAATAAATGTTGAAAATTATAACTTGTGCAACTGACATGCATTAAACAAAGTTTTGGACACATGTTTTTATATTACAAACATGACATTGGAACAATTAATGAAATTGTACATAATCCCTAACCATCAGAAATTCTACATTGCCAGCAGAGTTTATTTCAGTAACAGCAAGGTGTAGCTTTGAAAAGAACAATAAACTCGGCTCAAATATTGACAAGCCGTGGGGCGCCGACTCCAAAAACCGGACTGAGTTGAATAAGCTCTGTTTAAACAAACACTTCAAAACTTGTGAAGGCTTCCATGCTTTATTATCAACATTCTAGGCCAAATTGTATGGGCCAATAAACCACGTGAAGCTCACAATTATTCAGTCACATTTTCTCACTTTTAGCATTACAACAACACTTACTTTTGCTCACTTGAGTTCACAGAACAAGTATCAGAGTACGCAACATTGGCAAGAAATGATCTTGGCGCAATTACCGCATTGAGACGCCACATTCGAGACGAAAACCTGATAATATGATTAAGGTACCGGTTGTGATTTCTGATGACATGTTCAGTTATTTTGACACGATGTGTCAATGAGTATATCATTCAAATTCAATTGTATCGTTTGAAACGGCTCAGTGCAACTGTGGCGTCTGCAGCGTCTCTAATCAGATCCTTTGGTTTGAGTCAAGACGGCATCGGACATTCGACAATAATTACACATCTGGGTAAATTCAACCATGCTTTGGTGAGGAATTATACTACCAGTGGCCGGCTATACTGATCGGTTTTACGAGTATTTTGTGATCAATAACAAACGGATGCCAGAGCAGTGCCATAACAAACGTGCCATGAATCACGCGCGATGATCCCTTTTTCATCTCAGTCCCTCCTCTAATCCTTTCTAAAACACACCCACACACAACTACATGCACTACCCTACCATATATACGGGGAGACCAGTAGGGAAATCAGAAGTTATCTCCACTGGGACGGTGCCCTACTGAGAAGATACTTGGATAGGGAAATCCCACAAGCCATTGGGATCCTCGACACCGGATCTCACATTCCAGCGTAGGAACACTGCCATCTTTCGCCTAGAACACGAACTACACTTTCGGGAATAATGGTTAAAGTAGGAGGAAACGTGAAATCCCATTGTGGAACTATTAGTGCTACAAGAGTACTACTAGTAGTGCTATCTCTAATTATTTCTAATTTTTGCAATTTTTGAAATATCAGAGTTCAACGAAAATGAAACATGCAGCATTTTGAAGCGTCGTTTGCTCTGCCTGTGGAATTTAAAGAAATAATTGGGAGAATTTTTGAGAAAATAATTGTTTAAAAAATTGTCTGTATTTAACGCAAAATTACGCGAAATCTATTTGTATTTTCGAAAATTTGTGCAGGATCTTATTTCAATACGTATCTTTGAATAACAAATTTTATTAAGGAAAACCATTTCTATATTCTATGTTTAAGTCAACATGCAGAAAAACTGAATTTTGAAAATTCTGTAAGCTCCTGTAAGCAGCCTGTAAGCAACAAAAATAAGACCTGAGCCAATTTGGCGTCTTTTATTTTATACAGGGACAAACTTTAATCGACTAATATGGGGCCATTTTCGAGAACATTTTGAAAATGTTCACGCGTAATGTAATATACCCCTAAAAATTATCCGTTTCAAACTTGTAGTCACACGAGTTCATTTAGATAGATCGGGGAATATCAATTTTGGAGAAAATCATCTGAACAGTTTAAGCATCCGACGGACCGGTGTCTGTCCGGTAAGGCCCGGTAAGGACGGACAGACGGACGGGCGGAAGGACCAAAGTTTTGCTGTTAATTGATTTTTCTGTATCAAGGACCCACAAAATGTGGAAAACGTGTACAATTTATTAGATGCAGTCATTTACAACATAAGAACAAAATTTATCCAGTTTCTTATTACAAAGGACACAAAACAAGTTATTCTGGCGAAAAATCACCAAATTCTGCCGTAGCGTTACAACAGTTACAATTACTACGTAGTAGGGCGAGGACGTGAAAGGAGAATATATCGCACAGACCGGAATAAGACCGCGGGTCAGGGGCGGGAGAAGTCCGAGTGGGTGCAGAGCTGTTAGGTCATGGTCGGATGCAGGGCTCTCTTTCACCAGGCTGCCTGTCGCAGGGGCAGAGCCCAGCTGTGCGCCGCCGCCGCAGCAGATGTAGCGATCACTCGACAAAATAAATATGCATCGACAGACAGGAGACAGTCGACACTATACCAACTCCTACTCATTTCGAAAGGTGGCGCTCAGCTCCTTTAACTCATGTAGATTGTTGTACCTACAACAGAGCGTACTTTCTCAGAATGATTACTCAATATTATTATTAGAGTTAATAATGGTTACTCAATATTATTATAAGAGGTTACCCAATATACAATATCTTACGTATAAGTCAAACTACGTATGGACGAAGGAAAAAAATATTGCGACTTCGTACACAGGTCGTAATATCTTTGACCAACTCATAAAAATTCTCTCCAAAATTCTCTCAAAACAGGAGTGAGATATTTAAACATTTTTGACATTTCATACGAGATTTTACAAGTGTTTTAGAATAGATAATTTGAAGGATTTATTTCTTCGTACGAATTATATATTTAAATAATTGTTGCTAAAACAGCACGGCAGCTCTGATCAATAATTTTCTGGGGTTTCTCCGTTCAACACCAGGCGAATGTCAGGGCAGAACTCTAACAAAAGGGCCAAGGACCAAACGCGATTTTTCCTTGTTACTTCTCCTATCCTCACCCCTTACTAACACACACACACCCTTACATACAATATATTACCACACATGTCGGGGAGCATTCGGGACATTGGAGCTATAATAACATGCACTACACTTACAGGACTAATGTCCACAGCCGTTGGCGTCTCCGGAAACAGAAAATAGTCCATCAATCATGTGTATCAAGGGGTTCAACATGTAGCGCCGGTTTATTCAGGTAGTAGGTAGCTTACAGGCTGTCCCGCTGCACTGGAGCCGCGCCTTGCGGGGGGATTAGTTTAGGATTCGGGTAGAGTGGAGTCTTGGTGTCTGCGCACCGTTCGCCCAAGGAAGAGAGAATCCGTTCGCTTTGGCCGATCCGGTATGGAAACTTTTAACGTAACATTGTGTGCGTGGCATGAGCTCGCAAGTGGAATCGTCGTTACGCTGGAGGGGTTATCCCTTAGGGGTGGATTGCAACTAGAAATTACAGATGTAATGTATTTTGAAATACATTCTGCTAGTCTCATGCAACAGTAAAAATTCTGCTGTTGAAAAACACTCAAGACAGTTTTTCCAAAAAGTAGCTCGCACATTGCCGAAGAACAACAAACAAAATAATATCTTACTACAATGCAACAAATTAAATGTTATAAAATCAGTCTTCACGAATACTGCAGTGACATAATATAGTACATACGGATACTTAGTTCAACAATTCTGTATACACCAAGCAACTTTTTAAAAGGTTGCTGTTCAAGGGAACACGTGAACAACAAACACTTAGAAAAAATGTATTTAACCTGGTTGTGGTCCTCAAATTTACTCCCTCTCAAGATTCTTGGGTCCAAATGGACCCGTACAATTTCTCTTGCAGATTATTTACTTTTTCAATGATCATATTCGTATTCATCGTATTCATAATAAGAAATTAAAATTATACACCAAAACCTTAATTATACACATTTATTTTGTTTATAAGGTTGTGCAATAATGTATAATAATGGTCCCTAAACAAAATAGGTGATAGTAAAAAAATGAACTACAAATATAGAAAAATTGTATTACACACATGTATTACAAATAAGATTGACATGATTTTTACCTGTAAAAGTTTTTGTTCGGAACTACACAATAATAATTTCATTACCTGTTTTGCAATACAAACGCCATTTTTCCCTTTCACGAATAGAATTTTAAAAAAATTGAGGAGCTGAATTATTAATAGCGGGCGGTCAGTTCCTTGGACCGTGCTGTCGGAAAACGTCATCTGTGCCGTAAACAGTGACGCAATGTGAATGATAATTCAGAATATAACCGAAATATTGGAATTTTCAGATTCGAAACTTTTTCATTGGTTTTCAATTTCTCCGAGCTCCTAGATTTTTGAAAGACCCATAGGCCCCTCTCACATATTCGGATGCTGTATAGTTTTCATCAATTTAAGCGCATTTTCGAAATTAGTAATATACAATTATTAATGAAATATTATATTCTCTCAAATATATGTTAAGCGATTCGTTTCCTGACGACGTCATTCTCCGATAATGACAAGTGTGCATAGGCTCTGGAAATGAGAGCCATCGGTCATTTTCCAATCATCCACTCTCCTGTGATGATGCTTTGTACTCCCTTTAGCTGCTGCTGTCTGTATAACGCACTCAGCACGAGGGTGCAACTGGGTACAGGACTCGGCAGTCCCACGTGTTCGATGAACAGTGACACACGAAACTTTATTCTAGGTAACACTATGGGACAAAATGAGACAATGGGTTAAAGTAGGATAAGGAGACAAAATGGGTCAAGGGGACAAAGGGACAAAGTGGGACAAAATAGGAGAATGGGACAAGATGAGACAATATGATTAATTGAGAAAATGGGACAAAGTGGGACCAGGGGCAAAATGGGAAATGGGATAAAATGAGACAAGGGGACAAATGGGACAATGCAACAACATGGGAAAATGAAGCAAAGTGGAACCAGAAGACAAAATGGGACAAGGAAACAAAATGAAACAAGGGTACAAAATGGAACAAGGGGACAAGTGGGACAACATGGGACAAGGGAACAAAATGGGAAAAGATAACGTAGGGCTAAGGGAACAAAATGAGCCATGGAGGCAAACGGAAAAGGAAGACAAATGGGACAAATAGGACATGAGGGACAATATGGACGAAATGGGATGAAAAGGACAAGGGCCAAGTGGGACAAAATGGACATATTTATACAAAGATTTATGAACACTTAAAAACTAAACCCGAGAGTCCGCTACAATATTTTTAGATTCTCGAGCATTTTAACGGCCGTTGCTGTGAACGCGCCTTGAAAGTGGTGTTAAGATGGTTGGTTCCTAAGAAACTAAGAGCGTGTTTAACAGAGCGTGAGTAACAAAAAATGTATTAATTGGTACATGCGTACATTGGTACATTTTAATAATACACGACCATCATGTGGTACTTCTTAACTCTTTCAAATTTTTTTTTTTTTTTTTTTTTTGGAAAAGTAGAAAATTAATTATAAAACTTTTATATAAAGGAAATTAGTTCGATTGTAAATATATTTCTTTGTATTATTAAATATATGTGTAAAACATGAAAAAATAAAGTAACAAATAGAATTAAAATGTTAAAAAAAATACAATGACATTCCCCAATATATTCCTGCAATTTTTTTTACAGCGCCTAGTATTGTAAATAATGTTTGTCTTTGTTTACATGTACTGTCAATACGTCGATTAACATAGTAGACTGCGGAAATCGAGCATTAGGTGCTTCATTTGGTATACATAAGGCCATGACCTACGGAACTCGTGTCCTTGCTTCATCCCACGCGTACGGCATGCAAGATGTTTTTCGTTATCGTGCACGTTTCTTTGCATTCGTGCTGCTTTTTATGATTTCTGAGAAGGCGAACCTTGAAATAGAAAATGAAGCTTGAGCGGACGAAAACAAAACCATACACAGCTCAACCCACGCATGTATGCAAACATCGTGTAACCAGACCCCTGCACGAAAGTCGTTTCAGGTCCCAGAGGGATAAATATGTCGTCCTTCAAATTCATTTCGTACATTACCATATTGCAATCTCCTACAATTCTCGGTTCTGCAATATTTGATGGTCCAACCACCAACCACCTCTTGTTACTTATAGGTTAACTAATTATTCTTTGACGTTTTCTGTAAATGTTTTGGACGCACGCTGATGCACTTGTGACAAGAAAAAATATTTTAAATGGAAGATACCTAGATACGCAGAAAAAAGTAATTTCCAAGCACTGTTCCGAAAACTCGCTGATATTAAAAGGGAAAACTAAGTTAAGCAATAGTGTACACTTATATATGAGTTACATGAATTTTCTTCTTGAGTGGAGATGTTCTTTGTTGTGAATATTTGCCGCCAAACGTATGTAAATACTACCATTACAATTAGTTACACTAAGCAAACGCTAAAGTTGAAGTTCGTATATCAAAACTGTCAGAAATCGAATATTCTGATCCAGTACGTCTCCTTAGAGCTGATATCACCATATTTTCTCAACTCTCGCAGTTTAGATATGATCTCCCTTAAAATTCTCGTTTGATGCTTATAGCTTATATTACTTTTGTCATTATTCTCATTTTACGTATTCATTCTAACTTCCTCCCTTCTGATTCTCAATTTTGTGTCTGTTGGAATGTCACTGTTTGTTCAACAAGGTATTGATAATACCATTTACGTGTATCAGAAATGTCTCATTTCTTCTTGCTGGCGTCATTGTTACTGACAGAGCGAAGATACGTAGACACTAATTTGTAGAATTTAATTAGGATCTTCTTGTGAAGACTTCGGAAAGTTAAATTAGTTTAATTTATTTTGTATATTTTGCAGGTTATTAATTTAATGTGAAATTAATATTCATTCAAATATTTTAATATGCTATAACATTTATGGAAGAGGAAGAAAGTACTAGTTCTTGGCTGAAACACTACGTGACTATTCTCAAGTTACGAAAAATAAAATACAGAAATTCAATGAAATTTTACGTTTTGAACGTTAGTTAAAAACATTTAAAAAGTTATAAAATGTATACCTATATTTGCATGACATTTTTATCTGTGGACTTTTGTACAAATGTACTTTTGTCGAATCAGGCCTTAGAGGTAATACAACAAATTTATTGCATTAATTTAAATTTTCAAACGTGCGTTGTATTCTAGTTTCAGTTTCTTGATCGTGTATTCGATTATTGATGAGGTATTATTGGCTTTACAAATATTTCAATAAAGGGTGTCTTTACCAACATTTTACATTTATTATATTAGCAGCTTTTAACGGCATTGCCATCATACGATCTAAAAGCTGAACATTCGACTACGTAGTCGACACCTTTTATTTAAATCTCTGGTTCGTGAATACGTAAAAACGGCATTGTTACACATTCTCAATGCATCATTTTTAAAAGGAGAAAGGAAAGGTGCGCCGTCATCTGCAACGAAGCTGTCCTCCACGCTGTACGTTTTCGCCGACAGCTCTCGCGGAGCCGGCGAAGCCCACGTCTTCTAACAATCCTTCTCACACGTGCGCCGCGCCGCGCCGCGCAGTCTCCCAGCCTTGGCGCAGGCGAGCGGAGAGGGCGGGGGCGGCGCGGGGCCACTGGCTGTCTCGTACAATAGCCACATTTACACGCGGCTTCGATGCAAAGCAGCGCTGCCCGCCCCGCGCCCCGCGGCGCTGCGTCTCGCCGCGTGATATATCTGCTAACCCGGCTAACCTCTGAGGCCGTTATTAGCACCTCCGGAGGCGCGGCGGCGGCGCTGCTAAGGAGCCCGCCGCACAGCCGCGAGAGCGCGCGTTCTCACGCCTGCCTCAGTGCGCATGCGCGCGCCAGACACGGGCTCTTCCCGAGTGACCAACAACGAGCCTTCGAGCCTCTTGTCTGTAGAGATTATGGCTTATGAGATTTCTCAGTTGATCGTTGTTGATTACATTGTCATTTTTATTCTGATTGTCTTTGACTTTATAGTACTCACAATATTTTCGTTTCAATCACTGTCTTGAGAAGAATTCTAATGGCTGGTGTTCTCGTCGGTAATTTTCCATGATTTCTCCGATCAGTAGCAGTCAAATGTCAGAGCAGTACCTTAAAAATTGGCGGTTTTTCCTTTTCCATCGTTGTGCCCTTGTCTCTCTTCACAAGTACATGCGTTATTTGCCCGCTCTACACTACCAGATGTGTCGGGTGCCATAGACAGTTGAAGGTCGGGGAGTGCCCCGCTGGGGCGCATGCCGAGATGTAGGTCGCCGCTGGATCTCTCGTTCGAGCGAACTCGCAGGTTCCATGTACTATATTCCTGTGACAAATGACGAAGGTAATTCACGTGCCCAGAATCAATACACATTCACATAATTTTTGTCGGTGCTTTAACATTTTAGTACTATTTTATCACTGTGCTTGAATTCACCAATGTATAGTTCATTTCAGGCACAAGAGAAAATTATTATTGGTATTTCTTGGTTTCTTGATATTTGCATTTTTGAAAACAACGCAAGATCTTTCAGTCCTTTGTGAAAAGCAATGCTTTCCTTTCAATCGTTTGTAGCTAGCTTTCGGAAAGAGATTAAGGTTTTCCGAAGAAAATATATTTCACAATCAGTGAACTCTATAATGTGGACCTAACTTTATTTTTTTTCTTAACCGAGTTTCTTTATACTTAATACTGTAATTAAATTATATTATGTTATCTTTCCTAAAGATCAACATCGAGGAAGAATGCATTTGCATAATTCTTTTACATAAATTGAAATTAACCTTTTGGGTCTTGATCATATTTTTTCTTCATTGGGATAGCTCGGTGCTTAAAAACAGCAACAAAAGCAATTTATTTCAGTAGTCTTGTAAAAATAACTATCACGTATAACAGTTTCTTTTTATTTCTACAATAGTACAAAAAAGACATGACAAGTTCTCTTTAAGGATCTGATGTATCAACGGTCTGAATGTTTTCCAGCTAATTGAAATTTCCCACCGTAACTCTAGTACCTTTTGTTGAGAAAGGAAATATGGAAATTCTCATGCGTTTATCGTCTCCTATATTGACAATTATATTAGCAGACATTATCCAACAGTAATGAGGATATCTTCCACTGACAGCCCTAACAACAAGCGTAAGTAAAGTAGTAACGGCAAAAAATATGAAAATTTATTTTTTGAAAAATGGTATTTTCAAGAATGGTTTCTTGGGAACTGTCGTCCTATAATGTCGATATGCAGCAACATAACTTTATAAAGACGTTCTCATAATTCAGCACTCACTTTGTAGGTCGCGCATGAGTTGCACTTCTGTCATATTTGTTTTATAAAAACAGTAAGGGGTGGGGAAAGGAGGGATGGAGCGAGATGAGATTGATCAATGATTCCGGGCGAGTCAACTGATTTGTACCGTAAGTGTAGGGCATGTTTTATCTCGTGAGGCGGCGGGGAATATCCCCGCTGGATGGCGAGATACGGCACCGACCTACCTTTCGACTTTCCGGGTTTTGATAAACCAGATACCGGAATTCGACCTTGCTATGTAGCTAATACCGAAAATCCTGACAGCGTCGGGATTGGAACCTTAGAACAGTAGTGTCAAGGTCTTCTACTGGTGGCAGTGGCACGCGTCGTGGCACCGTAGCATGTCACGAGCTTCTCTGCGCAACTAGCGTCGCGGAAGGAAACTATTAGTAACCCCGCCCTTTTACAATAGAGATGGCGTTGTGTCTGGTGGCGGGGTAATGAACTGCGTGGAGGGACGATTTGGTTGTGGGACTCGTGCCACGGACTCCCGCTCGTGGCATTGACCTTGACAACACTGCCTTAGGACCACCCAGGCAGCAGTGACATCAATAGGTACCGTGAGCCACCTAAGCCGGTCGGGGGATGAGGGACGGGGCGGGATGGGGCACTGGTATGACCGCAGCAGTGGGCGGGGCGTGAGGAGAGTGGTGAAGCGGGGCGTCGAAGAGGCGTGGCGGGTTGGCGAGTGTAGTTAGTGGTCGGGGTGGGGAGAGGAGAGAGAGGGCGGGGTGAAGCACTGCTGTGGCCCATGTGGTGGGTGGGCCGTGAGGAGCAGGGTGAGACGAAGCAGGGTGGGAGAGACGGGGGGCGGGGAGGGGAGTGGGAGGGCTGGCGGGGAGGGAAGGGTCGGGGCAGAGTGATGTCAGAACGGGGAAGTGTGTGACCTTGCTACCTCCCACCGAAGGGGGGGGGCTTGCGGAGCGGGGTGAAGTGAGACGAAGCGGGGTGAGGTAGACGTGACAGGGATGGTATGGGAAGTGGAGGGTTTGGATGTGGCGGGGAGAGCCAGAGCAGGAATGGAAGTGGCGGGGCGAGGAGGTGCGGGTCAGGGCGGGGCGAGGTGGTGACGGGAGTGGAAGGGTGGGTCGAGTAGGGAAGTGGCGGGGCGAGGAGACGCGTGTCGGGACGGTAGGGTCGGGACGGCGTGTGGCGCTGCCGCCGCCCACGCTGGGCGAGGCGAGGCAGTGAGGGCGGCGGGGCGGGAACGGGCGACGACGGCCGCCCCGCTCACCTTGGGGCCCGGGTTCGTAACTCAGCCGCGGGCGAGGGGGCGCCACCAGTCATAACACACGCGACCGCCGCCGCCGCCCTCGCCAGCGCAGCACTCTGGCGGACTCTGCAGGGCCGCTCGCGCAGTTGCTGCGCGGTGCACAGCGTTCTTGGATCCGTGGGAACTCTCGCGATTTAAATGTGCGTCATTGCCAAGCCATCAATACAAAAAGAAGTTTCCATGTACGATGCAGTATCATGGGTGGTCAGAGTGGTTTTTACCTCAGGAACTTTACTTCTTTCGATCATCAATGAAAATGCTATTCTCTGAAATTTAGGGCACGAAGTATACATTTTTTAATTAAATTTAAAGAACACTCCTTTATTAGAATAAATATTTAATAATCGAATTATTTTTAATATTAAATAACAAATTATTGATGTCTCCGAATCACCTTAATTCAACGGAACTATGTAATCCTATATTAATAAAGATTAAGTATTATTAAGGCTTCTTTTAATGAATCTGATTTTTTAAACCATTAAATCAAATGGTACGAAATTAATACTATGTTACTACATTACTGCAACATAGCAGTATTCTCTGACTCTTGAGTTATGCAGTTGAGGAAATGGTCACGTACTGAGTGCTCAGAACGTCCTTGGCCCATTGTCTTCTTAAAATGCAAACGTCATTTTGTATTTTTGTCTTTGTATTGTATTTTAAGATTCAATGTTTAAATTAAAATTTATAATATTTATCTTTTTAATAAGATGTTTTCTTAAATTAAGGAAATAACATTTCGTACCAGCTTTTTCGGAGCTTCTGTTGCTTTATATTATTTTCTATGAGTTAACTACTGTTTATTTAACGTCAAAAGTTATCTGTTGAACAATTAAACAAATTAATGGGATTTAGATCTACAAGCCCTAAAAAAACCATATGCCCAAACTATTTGAATTTTTATACCTTGCATTTCATTAATTATCTTATCAGCCTTACACCAATCCCATTCCGTGAGCCAGAGAATGCTATTTAGGGGATCAAGCGGTGGACCCCATATATAGTGCGATGTAACTGAAAGAACGTTTTGTTTATTTTTATGAGGTAATGTTCTAAGTATTTAGAAATATTTTACAATAGATTTCTGCAAGTTTGTTATAGAATATTCTCGTTTTTTTAAGGAATGGCCAGGGCATTCATGTTTTGAACATTTTCTGGATGCATTTACGCTTTTTATCAAGAACTATTCCAACATTCACTATGTTCGTTGGAGTGCACAACTTGTTATCTTCATCGACAGACACAAAAGTAAGACTGCAACGTTTGTAAGGGCAGGTCTGTCTGCAAGAGATTGTCCACGAAGCAATTGCGCATGGCGTTTCGAAAGGGTTTTGTAAATACCTTAGATGCGTTGAAAGATAAAACTATCACTAAACGTTAGGAAAGGTTCAAATAAAAATTTCTTAAACAATAAATCCTTTCAAAACAAAGAGAGAGGAAAAAAATTGCGCAGGGATCGTCTCTTGTTGATACGCGAAAGTCAGACTACGCAAAATAATTTTCTATGATCATCACATTTTCGGTTTTCCTAATCAATCTTTTTGAGCTGATTTCAGATCTACTTTAGTTTTTTTCTATACACGTACAGTTTTTTTGCAAATCGTGTTAGCTCGTTTTCCATTGAAAAGTAAATTTTCGGAAAGGAGAATTTTATTGAGAGAAAAATAAATTTTATTTGGGTAAGTGATGGTAGTTCGCCACACCCATCTGGCAGGTAGATAAGCTGTTAGGTAAGAAACAATGTCATAGTTTACATGCTATAGTGCTGTGAGATGTAATATTTAGTTCGTGCATTTTCTTTAGAAATAATTTCACGCGTGTTTGAATAACCCAAACGTGCTCTTCGATTTTGTGTCAACTCTGCAATTGTTTAAGCAAAAGTTGGCATTAATAATTTTGGGAAGAATATCTATTGCGCATATCTTGTCATATGGCTAGGCGATCAAGGCAAAAACTGGGATATGGTTTGCCGAACGTGTTGAGAGTCTACGACTGTGGAAAAAATGGTACGAAAAATCTACCATACTTGAAGATGTGCCACAGGTTATTGAGAGCAGTTCATCAAATGAAAGCGGTAACGCTAATGACTGCATGATTCAAAAAGATTCTTCACCAAAATTGTTTAGTCAAGGTGAACTTGATTTATCTCGTGATTTGAATCCGGTAAATGATACTGCTGGATTGTTTGAGTCAAGAATAAAAAAATGTTGTGGGTTGGGTTTTGTACAAGGAAGTTGTGGCCAAGTTTTTGGGCAACAACACAGATCCAAAACTACATAACTATTGTTAAAAACAGTGTTGAAGATTTTCATGGAATTAGGATTCAACCGAGTTAGGATTAAAAATTTAATTTTCTACATTGTAGTATTAATTTTTACCTGTGAACCTTGGCGATGTCAATGAAGAGCAAGGAGAATAATTCCACTAGTTTATCAAAGACATGGAAAAGAGATATCAGGGGAGGTGGAATACAACCTTGATGGCTGATTACTGTTTTATTCTAATGAAGAGACGGCTTTAGTGACGGGAAACTATCAAGAAAGAGAAGTTTCACATTTGGTAGAAAGAACTTGAAGTGTATTAAATGGAAAAGGGAAATTAAATTATCTATACCTACGTATTTTGTATTTATAATAATTTGCATTTTAGTAAATAAATACCATTGTCCACTCTAATACAATACGTTTTCATTCTCTATAAGGTTACCAAACATCTAATTCATTTTTAATTGAAGAAAAGTACTTTTCCTTGTTAAAAAAATGCGATTTTAGTTAAAAGTTCAAACGTGATTTGTGAAAAAACCTTACGTGCTACAAAAAAAAACTAAAATCTGATTTGAAATCAGAATGAAAAATACTCATCAATCAACTTTTTGTAATGAAATATTGTTCCAAGTGTTATAAAATGCAGTATTAATGCCAATTATTAATGTCCCCAGTTATTATAAAACTCGCGTAATTATGCTATTCAATAATATTACAGGTTTAAATTGGAGACATATTTCTGAAAACATAATTGAAACCCTTAATCTTTCATTTGGAGAAGAATATAATTGAAAGGTCTACATTTTTAGTTTTTGTAATTTAATATTGGTAATGTAAAATGAGCCTTTTGGCAAGTTTGCATGTGGTAACAATAATAATTAATGTGGTAATTCCCCCTATCTTTAATGAATTTCACATTCTTAGTTAGAATAGAGTATATCTTTGAGAATTTCAATCCTATTGATTACCAATAAAACAAAATATGTATGTAGTTACGAAAGTAACAGTAGTATGTATGTAGTATGTATGTAGTGGTATGTAGTTACGAAGAAATGTAGTAAGAGCCTGATGGATTTATTTCTAAAGTATTTTACATAACCTTTTAAATTAAATTAGGTAATTTACTAATACTCGGTCTTCGACTTTCCTGAACGGCCGTCAGTTTTTTTTGGCTCGCAATTCTGGGATGAAAGATTATGATGCCATTTACTGTTGTCCCACTTTGAAGCTATTTTCATTTTATTCTCAAAATTAATAGTGCTACACGATGTGTAAAAGCAAGGCTTTCATTGGGTTGGATTCAGGATTTTTCGTTATAGAAAAAAAGCTATTAAACATAATGCCAAGACATAAATGCTTGCACTATTCAATTGACATTTAAACACACAATACTCTTTCTTTTTACTTTTATTTTTTCACATAAAATAAAATGTAAATTATACCGATCCTTAATAATCATTCAATCCAAACAATAGGTGATCCAGCCACTAACTTTTCTTTTAGATACCGAGTTTCAACTAACTCATGTGGAATTAAGACGACCCCCACATTATCAGGCCACATTAAATCTATAATAAGTTATTAGTTCGACTAGTGGGAACTCGTCAAAATTTGACAGCAAGGTCAGAGATAAATGTAAAATACTGTGCCCAGACTAAGATTCACAGAGCAAATTCATAAATAGGAAGAAGAAAGACCAAATATCTCTTATTTAATGCTTACTTTCGCATCTCTGCAATGCACTTTTATGAGCAGGATTATTAGATAATATGCTGCACAAAATCAATTGTTTGATACATTAGCACTTTAAAAATTGAACACATGTGCCCCATGACCAGGTGAAAATGCATTATCAGCACCGAATGACACAAAAGACTGAGCACTATTATACGTATTGACGGCCATTATTTCTGAAGTTTTTAAATTTGTCTCCTATAAACAATTGTTAAATTTCTTTGGCATATTGCCTGAAGACAAAGGTATTTTTCCATTTAAGCAACACAGTTGTCTTTCAGAATTTCTCTCACTCGGGAAATACAAAGCAAAAAACTGACATTTCATAGACAAAGACCCAACAGAAAACTGAATTACCTCACAATCACGACATCTGTGCTGACTTTCTCTTTCCCTGCGTCCAGTTAATGTCCACTTGCGCCTTTTGAGGCGCGTGGGCAACGATACTGAGAGCGATATAACCTCTGAACAATTTCACTATTTCAGTAAAACGGAACAAAACCACAGACCGAATGTTCGTTACAATTATACACCTCTTCTTACATCTATCGATATACTGAGCGCCATCTTGAATTATCCTTCTATAGGGAATCATTGTCTTTCTACAGGTGTTGGATATCTATCGATATTGAAATAGACTATAGAAGAAAACAAGTTGACTACTGATGAACGTACTATTAAATAATGAATTATTTAATTAATTTACATCATAAATTCTGGTGAATCAACACGAACAATATCTGATAACACATCTTGTGATCACATTATTTCGTATAAAGAAAAAATAATACAATCGGTCCAGTAGAAGCACTAAACGAAGCCATGAAAGGATACCTTTTTTTCAAATACATAGGTTAGAAAAGTAGCCAAATAGGCTATTTTTGATATCGACTGTGTGTCATTCAATAATTTTCCCTACACAACTTTCTCATCAGAAAACAATCATAAAAATAACAATTACATATTCTTTTAATAGGAGTATTCGTTCTCAATCTTAAGCTAGAATGTATTCAATAATGTTTCAAGGATTAAGAGGTATCAACCACAATAGTAGACTAACATTATTTTAATATGTAGATAATTTAGCCATACTTGTGTTTCGGGTAGGGCTAACACAGATTGTTACTTGGAGCCACAGATGACGGGAAAAACACTCCCGAAACCGGGTATGGCTAAATTCTCTACATATTGAAAATTTTAGTCTGCTATTGTGGTTGATACCTCTTTATCCTTGGAACTTTATCATGGATAACCACAAGTTCTCTGTGCCACCACAGAATTTAGAATGTATTAATTTCGTCTGCTGTTAACGGGGACAGTTAAATTCCTTAACTAACGGGTACTTTTCGTTGCTCTACTGAGTTACATTATAACAATGTAACAATAAGGGTGTTACGAAAAATAATGAAAAATAAGTTTGATACAACAATCAACATCAATGCTCAGTGAGCATTAACTAATGTGGACTTATTAATTCCTTAAGTAATGTGTAGTTTTCGTTCCTCTATTAAATTACATTGTATCAATGTAACAGTTCAGTATTACGAAAAATAATTAAAAATAAGTTTGATACAACATCAACATCCCTGCTCAGTGAGCATTAACTAATGTGGATTATTAATTCCTTAAGTAATGTGTAGTTTTCGTTCCTCTATTAAATTACATTGTATCAACGTAACAGTTCAGTAATATGAAAATTATTAAAAAAATAAGTTTGATACAACATCACCATTCCTGCTCAGTAAGCATTTGTTCGAAGACTCTCATGAAGCAAGCTTTCGTTAGGAGGGGAATCGTTCCCCGCCGCCCCACCAGCCATCGATCACGGGCGCGGCAGCTGCGGCCACGAGGCGCGAGTCTTTAGCGCCTCTTTATCCGCTTTCAGTCAAACCCCTTCAGACGGCCTTTCTCCGGCTTTAAATCACTGTTTGAAAGACGACTTCTTTCAGACTTTGTATCCACTCAGTTATGCACTTCTCGAGCACAGAGGTCAGTAGGAGCGTGTGTGCTTGCGTGCGGGACTCGGTGTTTGTGTGCATGTGGAGGGGGCGGGGCCGGGGAGCGGTCCACGGCAGCCGGTGAGCTCGCGAGCAAACACTGTTAAGATATTCAGGAGGCCGTGGCGGCGGTGGCTGCGGCCTGGCGGCTGGTAGCGGACGTTTGTTCAGGCCACGAGTGGTGGGGGAGGGGCAGTGGCGATAGTAGGTCTGGTGATGATGGCGGTGATAGAGAAGTTGGAAGGGACGGAGAGAGAGAGTGGCTGCTGACATGCTGGAAATGTCATACTTTTTGCGTGGGAGTGGAATTTGTATTAGGAATTTGTAAACCCGATCGAATGCCGTGGATTTTTAAGGGCGAAAAGATCCTTCGTACGCCTTCTGCGGAGGGGAAGTAAAGCCGGCTGTCCCCTGTTAGTAGATTTACTTGCATGTAAAAGATCCTCAAGCCTAAATGACGCCTCTGAGCTAAATTGAAATCGCGTGTTTCGTCGCTCGAGATAATACCTTCTTTCTCCGCTAGTCGGTGAAAGGAGCGTAGTGAAATTGGCGTGGTCAGACGGAAGAGCGGGCCTGATGGCCCGAGTCTCACCACGTAAAATAAGGCATTAACTAACTAACTAAAACTAACTAACTAGACGCTTGGCTGTCTCGGAGACGTCGTGTCCTAGGCACAGTTGCGAACGTTTTGTCCGTCACGCAGCGGTCTGCCCCAGGGCGAAATGACGTGGAATTCGTATGGTCGATGAACGTAAAAGAGGTTGGTGGTGAGACTGACAAAATTATCGAGTGTTAGAGAAAAAAAAATTATATTTGGTAATGACCGTTGTATTTGCACTGATTCATAGCCTTATGTCCAAAATCCTTATATCCTAGCTGCAAGTTTCGAGATATAAATCCCATTCAGTTTTTATGGAATGCGCGGTCGATACAATGCGCCATCGGTAGGTTTTATCCCAAAACTAATTTTATTTCAGTACCTTATTCCGTCGTTGTTACACTATCTTTATCCTTACCGATCTTAATAAATCACAGATGTGTCACTGCTCTAATAAAGGTTAGGTCACTCGAAATCATAATAAATAACAATTGTCGTCATAGCGGTTGTATGCGGAAGTCTAATTTAGCGGCATTGTCTGTAATGGGATCAGCGGAATGCTCGGAAGCAGATCCGGTCGTCAGGGGAAAGGTTGCCGGCAGTGGCACTGGAAGAAGCAACAGCAGCTGTTGACGGCGATGGCGACGGCAGCGGAGGCGGTCAGCCGAGCGCCTGCACCACCACTGTTTTATTTTCTTACCCCTTTGTAAACCGAGAGCGGAGAGGCGAGGCTTTGTGTACAAAAAGACAACAGGCATTTCCCTCCCGATTATCACCTGTTGTTGACGTGCGCCGCTTTAAGATCGTTAATTCGTCCTCCGCGCCGCGTGGGCGAGCGCCTAACGAGGGCCCTCCACCCCCACCCCTTCCCTCCCCTCTCCGCCCCTCCCCTCCCCCTCCGCCGCCCTCCGCGGCGGGGCGCTAACCGGCGACGCGTCCGGCCGCAGCTGCATCTCTCCACTCACGCGCACGGGAACCGGCTCGGGTCCGTTCCCTTCGTTTACAGAACGGGAGCATTATTTGGGAGTTTTGTTGAGGTATCCGTATTTGTGCATTACTCTAAAAATAAACGTGATTTTCATATGTTATTTTTAATCAATATCATCTCTCCTCAAACCCCTTATTTTCCACTAAAACCCTGCTCTTCGTTTGTGTGCTCGTTATCCGTCATCTAGTTACTGAATAACTCCGTTTAACCCCTAAACTTTCACATTCGCCGGATCGCTGTTGGATTATCCTATAATATTGTACTGTAACGCTTACTGTATCATACCAAAACGCACACAGTACATGTGAAGCCAAAGGCTGAAAAGTGAACTTTTTAAACATATTATTTTGGAACGAATGTTCGGTCGTGTTCATAGCAGGCGTTGAACGAATGGCACCACGGACGTATGTTCCCTGCTGCATAAAAATGGCTTAATTCATGGATACGAGGATGGCAATTGCTTCCAATGGTACAAATTATTATCAGAGCAGAGAGCTACAATCTACTTATGTAAGCGGCGATAAATTGCCGTACAATGTACACGACGAACAAACCTTCCTTCTAGTTAAATAAAAATATTTTTACAGTAATTATTCATTTGTAAGTGTTAAGAATACATTTTTAGCAATTAGTTTAAAAAGAACGCAATTTGTTGTAATAAAACGACCAAGACGGGACCGCCTGCGATAGCTCAGTGCGGTAGCACATTGGCACTGCATCTACAGCACTGCTGACGGAAGGACGTTACGTTCAAGACCGAATATGGCGAATTTCCAACACTGGCTACATATATAACTATTTATCGTAATGGATGTAATTATCAAAATAGTACATAATTTTTTCTGTAAGAAAATTCGATTCGAAAAAATTTGATTTTCATAAATACTATTCTAATAAATAAATTATTTTTATTATATCAAGCTCATTCTTCTATAATACTTTAGGTATTCCAACTTCATTACTCACTTTCATCGAATTTCATGCGCATTCATGCTTCAAATGTATGAATCTTTACTCTTTACTTGCACCTGTTCACCGCTCCCAACGTAAGGCTCTTGAGCCACAGAAGTGTTTGTCCAATTGAAGTTCGATGTGTGCGTGAAAATTCAGAAAGAGTAAACTTCGAATGGTGAGAGGCAAGCTGTTACTTGCTTGCATTGAGCTGATGTTGTTTAGTTAATGTGTTGGCTGCTTTAACAGCAACGGTTCGCTCTCTTCGTACAAAGAGCACACTAATTGTACTCTCGGATGTTCGTGTGGATCCTTGGAGTAAGCATTACACTTGGCATTTTGGAACATGATATGCCTTTTTCAAATTAGTAAGAACTGGACTAGCATAGAGCAACTCAAAATGGGTGTAAAAATTAATATGCGGAGCAGGTAATGGGCGTGGTCCAGAATAGCTGATCATCTATTTGTCTATGATTTCAGTTTTCTGAGAAAGAACTTCACTTTTTTCATCTCATTAATTTATATTTAAAAGAAAATAATACAGGCTGTCATACACCCGTTGTTTTGATCTACAGAGTACCACAATACGAATACAGAGGCATGCGACGTTGTTTAGCGAAAATTTTATTATTGGAAAAATGCATTATACATCTCTGAATTATTTAAGATATATGAGCTGAGGATATCTGTCAGGCGTATATGTATCTGTTAAAAGTTAAGAGTCCATTTCTAACTTTGTAAAAAATTGTTACTCATGCATACGTTAGACATAGGCATTTTCTCAAATAACGTGTGAGAACATGTGTATTTTCAGGCACTGCATTGTAAATCAATGGATCTTCATCTCACACCAACTCCATTCGTAATGAATATTACTCTAGGAGTCTAGCTTACGCATTCCTTCACAAGGAGCTTTAAGTTCTTCAGCAGATTATGAGGAGGAAAAGTACAAAGCGACATTACTATTTTTACAAAACAGAAAGAGAATGCTAGAGAGATGGCTTACTGATTTACTTATGAAGAATGGGAAAGGGAGGACAAAAAGAGGTGATGACACTAAAAGAAGAAGGGGCGGAGAACTACGCATAATAAAGAGGACGCGAGAAAGTGCTAGAGAACGACGGAGTAGAAAGTAAAAAGAGTTGAGAACTAGAAGACTGGGGAAATTTATAACGATAGAAACGAGACAGTTGAAGGATGGACATCTTTTGTGAAAAAAGTTGTAGAACAGGGTGGTTATTAAGAAGACAGATGACCATGAAGGGAGGTCGAGAGAAACAGTTGGATACCTTTGGACTATAAAGAACGAAAGTGAAGGGTTCCGGCTAATACAGGAAGATGTCTCATGTGATACAGTGAGTGAAATGGCTGCAAAGAAGCCGTAATAACGATGTTAAAATGAAACCGGTGAGAGTTGCATGATTTGCGGAGATCAGTGGAGTGCGTGGAGAGTGGAGAATGTGACAGCGGGGCTGCGAGAGGTAAAGAATGGGGACAGAGTGCGATGGAGAGACGAGAGTGAGTGGTGACGTAAGGAGACGGAAGGGCGTCGGCGGGCGTGGGAGGGTGTCGGAGGGTGTCCGAGGGCGTCGGAGAGCGTCGGAGGGCATCGGAGGGCGTCGGAGGGCGTCAGATTGCGTCAGAGAACGTCGGAGGGTGTCGGAGGGTGTCGGAGGGTGCCGGAGGGTGTCGGAGGGCGTCGGTGGGCGTCGGAGGGCGTCGGTGGGCGTCGGAGGGCGACAAAGAGTGTCGAACGATGTCGGGGGTGTCGGAAGGCGTCGGAGGGCGTCGGACGATGTCGGATAACGGCTGGGGGCAATGCGAATGGAAGTGACCGAAGGAGTGCGGAGGAGGACGTAGGAAGGCAGAACGGTATGTGGCGGACGGCGAGTGGGGGGGGGGAGCGGGCGGGCGGCGTCCGCGCATTCCGTGCCTCGCCGCTCTCACGCCCCCGCGGGGCTTAGAAAGCTGAAAGGCCGCAATATCGGCGCCGCGAGGCGGGAAAGCGGGGATTAGGGGATCGAGGGAAATTTAATTCGGCCCGGAGTTAATTGCGGCGCGGACGAGCGGCGCGCGCCCCGAAAGCGCTGGCCGGCGGCGGCGCGGCGCGGCGCGGCGCGGCGCTCCGGACGGACGAATCTCGCGCGAGAGGAGAGGAGAGGAGAGGAGAGGAGAGGCCTCAAAAGAGGTTCAGCCGCCATTGTTCATGGTGAAATGGCTTCCCGCGCAGGCGAGGCGGGTTTAAGCCACCGAGATGACCCCATGATACAGTTTGAGCCGCTGGGAGGCAGTTTCAGGTTTAATAAGAGTTACCCGTGTAATTTACAATGATTTGCAGAAACAATTTGCTGCTTGGGTCGATATTGGTGACATGTTAATAATGAAATGTTTTGTTCTTACTGTTTCATACTCCAAGTAGATAAGATAAGTGAAGTTTCTCGTGTTTTTTCTATGAAAACTTCTGCAAGGAATGTGAAACCAAATGTTTAAATGTGCATCTATGTCAACAGGTGACATAAGGAATAAAGTTAACTCAAAAAATGTTCTAAAAACACATACTCTGGAAGTGTATTTTGAACACTTTACTTTATTTAAAATATAATGTTCTGTGACAAGTGCATGGAATATTAGCCCCTTAATGTGTGAACACCTCCTCTAATATGCATACTAGTGTCTTTATGACTGTGATGAGGAGAACCATGGAAAACCAAAGTTTAAAAAGTTTCCCTGTGTGAAAAAGTGAAATCGCCCTCACCTCATCTCACCAGCCAATTTATCTGTGAGGAGGAGTTGTCATCAATTGTCAATGATTTTCACTGACAATTGTTAAAATATTGAGAAAATATTCAGTTTCTGGAATGCTTCGTTTAGATTTACAGAAAAAACAGGAACATGTCATTCTTAATTTTCCAATCAAATATTCTGAGAAATTGCCAAGCAAATAAATGTATTTTTCCTGTTGCCAACGAAGTGCAGTTACAACCAAAAAGGAAATAAACGAAACTAAAATATACAAACACATTTAGGCTTATACAGTTGTAATTCTAACAATGATCAATTAATAAGGTTGCGTGTATAATCCATCTAACATTTCTTTTAATTAAACGTTTTGAAAAAATCCTTTAGTAATGAGTTTTATTTTCATGTATGAAATGTAAGTGCATTACGAAACATTAAATAAAGAATAAACTAATTATAATAAGAGCAATTAGTTTTCTTCTAACACGAATAAATTTTACTGGTATTTTTTAAAAGAATTAGAACCTCTTTTCCCATATAAAACGAACTCATTGCGAGAGCAATAGCTGGAAACATGCACTTGACCTTGGTTACACAACACCATTAGATTCTCCCCTTTAAAGCTCTCCCTTCCGATATTCGCGTTTGTTCTCGTACTAAATTTTAACGCAACATATGTCGTTTGATTCCGATTTACTGCCAGAAATAATCAGAGTTGATCTTACGTTATTCAGTAATTTCATACAACGGAGCTGTATCCTCTTCTGGTCCGTTGGTAACGCCCTTCCGTTGAAGCAACGATATGCTGGGTCTCTTCTGCAAAACTGTGCAGTTTGTTGCAGAACAACATTCCAGTAATTATCCCAATCGTAATAACAAATACGAATGAGATATACTATGTCATTATGCATAAGTACCTCGAATGCAAACGCTTACTAGTGCAATTAATCGAAGCTGAAATGAATA
Organism: Acheta domesticus; assembly: GCA_031308135.1. Taxonomy (NCBI): domain Eukaryota; kingdom Metazoa; phylum Arthropoda; class Insecta; order Orthoptera; family Gryllidae; genus Acheta; species Acheta domesticus. The sequence continues at coordinate 80,592,532 of JAHLJT010009419.1, read as the reverse complement.
AAGTTTTGTATGCACTGAAAATTTAGTAAATTTCGCAACAAGTAGATACTATCATTTCCGCCTTAATTCTGTTGTCTCTTACCTTTATATGTGAGCTTCGTTCTGTTAGATGAATAAGCATGTCATTAATTTTCAAAAAATATTCTTCCCAATAAGGCTTCTATCAGCCGCTCTAAAAGCGGTCTTTTTTGTCTGCTCTCTCGACGGATACAAATTAAATTCTCCCCGCTCAGGCTCAGTCGACGCAAACTTTGGTTCGTTGTGCACCTTCCGTGCATAGCACAGAACGTTGATTCAGTGCCTCATAGTTGGTTGTCAGCTGTGGCGCGAGTTTTGAAGTGCCGATGTGCATATGTGCCACCTGTCTTTAAAAGGAAAAGTCACGAAATACGTCTATATATTGTTTCGTTTTTTCAGACCCTTTACACATATCTCTGTTTGGTTGTTTACGAGGTGAAATAACAAAATGAAAATACTATTTTTGTACACGGCGAGCAGGCCAGCCCCCGCCACCTGCGCTTCCCGCGCGCTCCTCCAAGAGGGAGATGCAATTTCCAGAATGAGGTTTTTCTACTCCCAGTGTGTAATGTTGTCATTTGATGGCTGCAACCAGTTGCACAATGATACTCATTACGGTACAGATTTCATTATAATACAGGCTTTTGACCAGTCACAGAGAAGATTACAAAGCAAGTTTTGACACTTAATTGATCATTGAGAATCGTTCTAGTAAATGTTTCGTTCGATTGTTCATATTGAAATTACATTTGATATTATATTATGATTGTCAGTTTTAATTTCTTTTGTCATCAATATTTTTCTTTGAATATTATTTAAAATAAATTGGATCGTAATTTCACTTTGATCCTATTCAGCAGAACTCCCGTACAGGTAGACTGGTAGACACAGGTAGGATAAGAGAGCTGTCCGCTAGGTGGCCTTGGCTGAAGTCTTTATGTCAATTGTCACGAAACGATTCAATTTAAAGCTTGACTTAAAAGTCGTAGAAAATGTACCGTGTGATACTCAATGTAATGTATATTAATAAATTCGTGTGAAGGTTACGATACTCGCTCGTATCGTAATATCACACTCGTGTATTAATACTCATCATTACATCATCGCTTCATAATGTACTATTTTGCGAATTACTATTTGCTGCAAAAAAAATCATTGATGACTTATTCACGCTTTGAATACATCGATTTATAAGTCGATGTCCAATAAACCGTGTATGTACTATAACATAACCTCTTTGATTTTCACATAGCTTTCACTTATTTTTCAATATTTGGCGCATTTTTGAACTTCGTTGGACATAATTTCATTCGTAGAAAGCCCTATTAAATTTCACTCGTGTTTTGGAAATTATCAGATAAATCCCCTTATCGCTTCGCCAGTCGGGGATTTATCGACAGTTTCCAAAGCACTCGTGGTATCACCTACGATAATTTTTGTCGATATTTTAAGTCATCGCCATCCGCCCCCTAGTGATGGCACTGGTTTGCGGTGTGGTTGCAGGGCAGGAGCGCTGGCCGGGGCAGCTGCTGGTGTTCAACGTGTCGGCGGTGAGCGCGGGCGAGGAGGTGACGCAGGCGCAGCTGCACCTGCACCGCCGCCGCCAGGCGCCGCGCCACCACCACCACCGCGGCCGCGCCCTCGCCCCGCCCGCGCGCGTGCGCCTGCTGCAGCTCGCCGCACGCGCAGGTGAGAAACTCCCTACAGGAATTACCGGCTAAGGGGGCTCAGGGAATCACTGAAGTTCCTCTGACCGGATTGATTGATTAATTACCAGTGATTCCGGGTGCATAAATTGCTAAAGTCACTAGTCCCGTAAGTGTAGTGCATGTGTTTTGATCGTGAGGTGACGGTGATATTGAATAGCTGGATGGAGACATCCGGCGCCGACCTACCGTCGGCTAGCGGAGTTTTCCCAACTAGGTATCTCCAAACAGCGGGGCACCGCCCCAGCCGGGACAAGCTCTAAGCTCCCGACCGGTATATGTAAATGTAGTGTAGTACACGTGTAGTGCAGTGCCTGTAAGTGTAAGTGTGTGTAAAGGATGAATATAGGACAAGAAATGGGAAGAAAAGATAACGCGCGGTCCGAGGCCCGTTTGGTTGGGTACTGCTCCGGGAGTCGTCGGGGAAACCACGGAAAACTACCAATCAGAGCAGCCGCCCGCTAGAATCCTCTGGCCGGAAGATTCTAGGGTCAAGTCCTACATAGTACCGGCAAAGGTGGCGGAGGACATTTAACTGATGCCACCGTAGTGCCTCTGACTGGTTCTAGCTGGTTAGCTACGTCGAATTCAGCAGCTGTCCGCAGAATTCTAGCGGCTGGATGCTCTGATCGCAATTGGTTTCACCGATCACCACCAGGCGAATGACGAAGCAGTACCCTAACAAACTCGCGCGCGATCTTTCCTTCCTCTCCCTTGTCCTATCCTCAGCCCTTACTTACACACACTTACATGCAACACACTACCACACAAATCAGAAGGCCAGTAGGAGCTTAGAGTTGGATCTTTCGGGGGCGGTGGCCAACTGGTGGAAGTTGCCTGAATGGAAAATTCATTTAAGCCGACGTGTAGATCGGCGCTGAATCTCACCATTCAGAAGGGAAAGGACGTTCACGTCCCGTGATAAAACATACATTACACCTGCTGAAGTAATTACCATAGTAGTTGACGTGCCTCGAAACACTAAATAATCAATCGATTGATATAAATTCTGTTTCTTAGAGATTAAGAGTTTAACATCATTTTCAGTGATTTTGATGTTTTGATATAAAAACTAGTAGTGCTACAGAATGGCACAGATTTTCCCGTATTAGTTTTCTATGTTATAGTCCGTCTGTTCGTCTGTGAACAACACTAGCGCGTAAACCATAAGTATGATTTCTTCCAAAATGAACATTTCCACTCGAGGCGCCGCGATTTTAAAAAATATTCTTCAAAATTTGGGGGTACTTAACATTAAGCCCCTCGCATATTTTCAAACTTTTCTCATAATCGGCAGCAATTTTTTCTTTAAATTTCTCGCAACACTTATAAAGGTATCATAGGACTGATTTTAACGGTTAACTCTAAATTTTCGTAACGTGTACATAGCAAGTTAGGAAAAAATAGAGAAGTGATAATCTCATTTTCGTGATGAATGCCAGTTCCGATTGGTTGCTGCCTGACGAATTTTGAAGCATCATTCTACATTCTAATCCATGAATGAAACAGTTAAATGAAGCATAACCCTCCGTAAGTCTTGTATGCAGGAATTTTTAACTGGGATGTAAACTGAAAATTTATGGATATGGTAAAATTTTTTTAAAATTAAATCACCATGATATCATCAAATAGGGTGAAATATAGAATTTTTGAAATTTTTTTACAACATTGTAACTAATGTAAGCAGGCACAACTTTTGTGGCGTATGTAGATGTAAATGGGTGTTGTATTTATGATATACATGTAACAATTGTATATAAACCTAACATTTTGTGTCGTGTTATTGGTATTATGCACGCCATGACAAATCAATTGAGATCTCTCCAACGCTTTGCTATAGTGTTCTAAAATTATATTATTCTAATTTATAAATTTCAGATGAATAATAAACAAGTAAATGTAATCAGCCTCTCATAAAAATGCATTGACGAACTGTCAATAGACTATTATTTATAGAATGAACCTTACTTTCAATTCACACTTCTTATTTTTTCGTATTTTTTGGAAGTCTAACCTCACTCATTAGGTTTGGTGTCGAATTTTTTTCTGGAGATGTTGTAGTTAAAAAATTGGGGTGAATTATCACATTCCAAGGGGGTAGCTACGATAAGTAAAGAGTCAAAGTCAATATTCGTAGTAGCTTCGTCCTTAACCCTTTGAAAACTATTGATGTTGTATCCGTTTATTTTGTGCTGTTGTTTAGTGTCAGAGCGATCAATTGAATATGAGAGACAACGAAACTGTTGATGTTCATTTTGTGGCCGCGAATGATGAAAAGAAAGATGCTGGCCATAGAACGCAGATACTTGATATGGTTCCTATCCCTCACATACATATAAATTACTTTTACAATTTAGAAATCAAACTTATTCTTAATTTCTACATCAAGTCATACACTACATTTTGAAATGCATGCCACTTTCATGCCATAAACAAACAAATATATAAATAACTCGATGAAGAATAATGTTCACTTTTAATTCACGGTGTGATTCAATTTAAGACTTTTACTCACATGATATCCGGGAAACTTCCTAAAAAACTTAGTTTCGTGAAATTCAGTCTGAAAACAACTTATTTGCAAATATTTTATTAACTTTTAGTCAGCAGCATTGAAGCTACTGTGTGATCAGTAGTTTAACTTTGGTGGATAATGGACAGAATGACTGGTAAAAGACAGACTTATCGGAGAGAATGTAGAAGCATTATTAAATAACATGAGAAGATACATATTTTTTAAACATTTATATGCTTCCCGTTCGACTTGTATCTTTTTTTTTTCAAAGATACATATTCTTAACAAAGGATTTTTCTTTTTCTTTAGGTGAATACAGATCTTTGTGAGGAAACTTACTCTATTTTTGTAGTTTTGTAAGTTTTTTTCCACATTTAGCTAATTTCATTTGATAATTTAAGTTCGGAAGTGGAGAAAGATAATTTGTTTTAAAAGGGAAACGAAATATACCTTAACAACGAGCAGAAAATTCTTTTCAGTTATCGCGAGTTCCGCATGAAACCATTTGATGCTCGATATTTACCTAGTGTCGCTTTACTTTATATGATTTTTCAGAAAAATAAGCTTGGATTGTTACATTTTCTGACATTGGCATTAGATTGCTGACTCAAAGCATATTTTTCTGCAAAATTGTGAAGCAAAAATAAACAAACAAAATTAGTTTTTTTCTCGCATTACTTCGTAGATGTCGGCATTCAGCTTGTAAAAACACAGTTCGCGATGTCAAATTATTATTCTTGTCTTCTCGCATTAAATCACTATTTTCATTACCGATCGTAACGGTTATTTTCTTTGGAAAACAGTAAGCGTGGTTGAAACTTATTTCTATATTTATTTTTCTTTCAATTTCAGCTAACTTCAAAAGAAGAGCTACACGATATTCGATGTGTTTATTTCTTCTCATGAGTTTATGCATATTTTTTACGAAATCATTGATTTTGGTAGAGTGTTTTGAATTTCTGTGGCATTTTATACATACGTATGATAGAGTAAAAGATCGTTAATCGAAGACGAAAACAATTAGGTTTAAAGAACAGTAAAGTCATAAATATCAATGACTGAGTACTTAAAATATTTTCAACAATTCATAAAAAGGAGTACTAATTTAATGATAAGTGCTGTTTCATTAGGAGTTGAAATTTTCGTGATCCAAATAAGGAAAATAAGTAAAACTGTAGGAAAATGGTTATTTGGTAAAGCGAACAGAATATAATTATTTTCAAAGCGACTAGTTACAATTGCGAATTTTAAAATTATGCGCCCGAAATTAATAAAAAAACTATATTTCAAACTTAGCTTTTGTATTTTTGCAGCCTAAATGTTGATGCAAACGTTTCATTGCGGTCATGTTCTCTGTGTCATAAATTTGAAAAGACAAGTTAAGGTTGTCATTTATATAATTCACATAATGAGTTTTATTAAATTATTTTTTGCAATTGAGCTATTTGCTATAAAATTTATTTTTTAATGCGATAAAGGTCATTCCACTCTTAAATTACTACTTATGTATTTTCCTTTCAACATTTTATATACGAAAGTAATTGTACCTTGTTAAATTGTACAATTAAATTATCCCAATTACTTGGAAGAAATATTGTGAAAAAATATTGTAGAAAAAACATCTTTTGATAAATTTACTATTACTATTATTGTTATATCCAGGAAAACACAGAAGTTTCGTAAACAATGTTTTTATTCCACAAATGCAGCAAATCAATTATAACAAACCGGTAACCAAAGCATAATACCAAATAACAAAGCCGGGTTACCGTTATACCATTAGATGTCCAAATACCATGCAGTTTCACCAGTTGCCAAGAAGAACGTCCAATAATACAATTGCCTGGTCTAAATATGTATCACTTTGGCCGCACTACGTCACTTTACACTCGGAACTCTGCTATAACACTGTCTGCCCGCTCGGCGGCGGGGCCCGCTTTTATTCTCGCCGGCGGCATAGCCTCGCCACCACTCCGGGGCTTCGCTAGCTGGCCGCCTCTTCCTCTTTCTCCCGGTCTCGCCACGGTCCGTTGCTCGCTGTGCTGACGCCGAGTGCTGGCGGTGCGGCGCGTGATTCAACTCGCCGCGCACCACCATAACAATTATTATTACTGTTATTATTATTATTATTATTATTATTATTATTATTAGAGTGTATACAAAAAATCTTAAGATATTTGCTTCAAAGAAATGAAACGATGATGTATATTCAGCTATTGCAACTTTCGTTTCAATGGATTTAGAAAATTGAAATAATTTAAAAACTAGCCTGTGTCCAACATTCACAATAATTTTTGAAAAGAATACTGAAGTTTAGGAAATAAAATTAAGCGTTGACAAAAAAGGAGCAAACTCAAGTCATGTAGTTGGTAAAGTTTGAATAAACTTTAGACGTACGCCAAGTACGAATGCCATTCAGCTTTAAAGTCGATAGCACATTTTTATTAAAAAACTAATAGAAAAAATATTATCAAGCATAGAAAAAAATCGATCTCTTTTAAAACTCCTATGTATGGTTACATTATAAGATCTTCGTTTCTGTGCAAAAGAAGATTTTTAAAAGTACTCTTAAAGTTTCACGTGATTGTTGGTATGTGTTAATATTGTTTAGTTATTTTTACCCCTCATTTTTTTTCACATTCTAAATATAGTGGGGTGGGGAATAAAATTAAAACTTTGATAAAATCACGCCCCCTCTAAAATGCATTTTTTTGCACGAATAACACGAGTGACAAATTTTGTGCTATTAAGAAGTGATGTGAACATACTACATTCCCTCATTGGCTTTTACCCATACAAGTATCTCAATTTGCGGCGAGAGGGGGGTCCGAGTTAACATCTATCCAAGTGTATCTGACACCTGTTGGATATTGGATGCCGGACGATAATACACTTTAAACGTGGAACCACGGAACCGTGGAACCACGAAAATCTACCGATCAGAGCAGCCGGCCGCTGGAATTCTTCTCCAGAAAGCGACTGAATTCGACCCAGCTGTGAAACTAGTGTCGAAATTCCTGCCTCCAACGGGACTCGAACCCCAGGGCGTCCCAGTCAGGTGCAAGCTAGTGTCAAAATTCCTGCCGCCAACGGGACTCGAACCCCAATCCCCCCTCCTATCAGAGGCACTGTAGTGGATGCCCTGAATCCGAGTTGATGGCGTGTGTGTGTTTGCGCAGGGGGCCGCGCGTCGGCGCTGGCGTCGCTGCCGGTGCCCGGGGCGACGCGCGGCGGGTGGACGGCGCTGGACGTGACGGCCGTGCTGCGCGAGCTGCTGCTGCTGGCCGGGCGCGCGCCGCCGCTGCTGGCCGTGCGCTTCGAGGCCCCGCGCGGCCGCGCCGTCGCCCCGCAGCTCTTCCTCAAGGGCGCGCCCGCCCACCCCGGTCCCGGCCCAGGCCCAGGCCCAGGCCCAGACACGGGCCCCGACGCCGCGCCGGCCTTCCTCGTCGTCTTCTCGGAGGACTCGCCTGACAACGGTAAGAACCTCACCCACACCCTCACACCACTTCCACTTTACCCTCACCCTCACACCTTTTCACCCACACCCTCAAAGCTCTCCAGCTGCATCCTCCCAACTCTTCACACGCATCCTCACACCTTTTCCCCTACACCCTCACAGCTCTCCAGCTACACCCTCACACCTTTTCTCCCACACCCTCACAGCTCTCCAGCTACACCCTCACACCTTTTCACCCACACCCTCAAAGCTCTCCAGCTCACCCTCACACCTTTTCGCCCACACCCTCCCAGCTCTCCAGCTGCACCCTCACATCACTACAATTTCTCCCTCACCCTCAAACCTTTTCATCCACACCCTCACATCACTTCCACTTCACCCTCACCCTCACACCTTTTCACCCACACCCTCACAGCTCTCAAGCTACACCCTCACACCACGTTACCAGCATCCTCACTCTTCTTAACCTACACCCTCATTCCACTTCACTCACAACCGCACATCACTACCACTTCACCGCCATATCACACCACATCCCCGTCACACATCTTCACCCACACTCTCAAAGCTCTTCATCTCAAGCCTCATACTTCTTCATTCACATGCTCACTTCTCTTAACCTACACTTTCAATACCCTTCACTCACAGACACCACTTCACCTTCACATCACACCAGTATGCCCTCATACCACTACATCCTCACACCTCTACATCGTCTCACCACTACTCTCTCACACCACTACGCCCTCACACTCCTAGGTCTTCACTTTTCCTTCACCTTCCAATGATCCTCGCACTGGCTGTTATTCTTTATGAATAATATGCAACATTTTTCCTCGTATTAATATTATTTTTTAAATATTCTATTTATTTAAACAAATATAACATATTACTGTTTCTACAGGGATATCAAATTAAATATTAAAAATTGATGACACATGTAGGTGGTAGAGGAAAATCACGGTTTGCCAATAAATGTTTGGTGAAATCATGTATCTTGATGTGCACGTAACGTTTGCCCCTGATTGCTTGGCAACCCATCGTGAAATAATGTTTGCCAGGTAATTGTTCTGACGTAAAGATATTTCCAGTCCCTGAAAAACACAAATGCAAGATGGCTTGCCCACAAATCAGGGACAATGTTTAACTTTGGTATATGAAATTTCCCATCCCACATTCATTGATAGAAGCTGGTCACCTTCGACCACCTACATCCCCTAGCCAGGTATTCACAAACGTTCTTCTTTTATGAACACCTTTTAAAAGAATTGTTTGTTCCGTCGACCGCCCTACATTTGTTTCAAATTTAAGATCGCTTTTTAACTGCTTGGTCTTACAATAGCCACTGTGATATTTAACATCAGGTAACTGTAAATGGGAATACATAAGGAGATCATGAACACTTAATCATCCATGCTCGGGATGGGATTCTAGCTTAGGCAGCCACGACCCGTCAGCCTTAGCCATCTCGATTACCCAGGCCGGCAACCACCGTACATTATTATATGCAAAGGTAATCATAACACACAGAATTGCACATAAATGGATTACAGAAAAAAATTTGGTACTCCAATATTTTGGTAGAGATCTAAATTTTCAATAATCGAAGACGCTTCCGTTTCTGAGTGGTAAAGTTACTAATCTTCATTCCGGGGCAATGGTTACAAAATGTTGAGAGCTTTTTAACTGGCCATAACATTTTCCCAGTGTGTTGCAGGGATTATTTTCTTCCTCGATAGAGCTTCGTTGTGACTATATTTGTTGTTGTTGTCGGTTGTTGAGTTTTCTAAACATCCTAGGCAGTTAAGTAGCTAGGTTCCCCGATGCTCCGATGCAGAAACGAGCAGCGGTTCCTTTCTAGAATAAACGTGAAATTAAGAGTATTAAGGCTAATTGGCAGCATTTTTGTGGCTGGCAATTATAACTGCCATGGCAAAAATAATCATGTAGTGCGATTTGTTTTATTTTTTGCCGATATCCGTCCTCGGGGTTCCTTAGTAATGACTCTTACTTCAGAAACCGGTGCGAGACATCAGTTGCAGCAGCCTAGCTACGCATCTGATCCTAGGATGAATGTCGGATACGAAATAAGAGGGAAGAATTTGTAATTTTTTATTATTTTATGTTGTATTACTTTACATCAGAAAGCAATTAATTATAAATTCCATTAATATTTCTTTAAAATCATTAATTTATTGATTACACCTATAAGTCACCAGTTCATTTTGCGGATATAGACCCCTTGGAGGTCGATATGGATGTGCTGCGCTCGTGTCAAATATCCTTATGCATCCATTACAATTTAATAGTTTATGTGACAAGTGATTCACGCCCTCCTCTTCGTCTCGCTACGCTCGGACGACAAACTCGACTCGTGCGTGTATCACCTCGCGCCCGTGTTGCGTATACTTATTAACACGCCGTGAGCGAAATGCAATGCATCAAGTAAAGAAATATAAATTAAATGTCAAATAACTAGAAATACCTTACTTGTACAAAAGTAAGTGTATTCAGTGCAGCAACTGCAGTCAGTGTGGTAACACTTGTTTGTAAATAATAACAAAGACGTCAAGACGAAAGATAATTGCGAATCGTTACAGATGTTTCACACACGCTTCGCAGTGTTTACAACAATGAAAAATTAGCTATTTTGCATACGGAAAAGAAACACGAGAAACCGCGTTTCGTGTGTTAAAAAATAAAATGTGCGCGTGTTAAAAAATAAATTTCATACTTCACCAATCACTCAAGTCAGGGCCGTCAGACGAACGAGCACGCGAATGGTCTTCGCAGAGGTTCGGGGCACACGGCGGTATCAGCTTAGCGAAGTCACTTGTGTCACAGGCAGGAAGAAGGGGTGAGAAAACTTCGTGTGAATGAGGCGAGTTGAATCAATCACAGGGGTTGGTATATTACATAGATATATTTAATAAATTTTACCAACTTTTAATGGAAATTCACAGGAAAACATGCAGCTATACAAGCATTGATCATTACACCAAGAAAACATTAACGCGCGTTTCTACTTAGTGCTATAGAATGCAATATATGAGATCTATTAACACTAATTACAAATAACTAAAATTAATGTTTTTAAGAAAATAAATATGTACTAGTTCAAGATAAGTATTATATATCATAATTTCAGAAAAACATTGACACTATTATTAAAAATAAACATTTAAAGAAATACAATGTGCATTTATTTCGTGTGAAAATCAAAAATTTTCAAAAGGAAGACAGTAAGAACTTCCGATCGCGTCTTAACGAAAATGTTTGTAGTCTCCATGGAAGTAGACACTACTTTTAAAACTACTCTTTTTGTTATTAAATACTTTGTACATATTAAACAAAGTACATCACCACCACGATCACTGCACAAGAAAACAAGAGCCCACTCGGTCTGAAACTTGTTATACGTCTTCTTGCGTCCCGCCATGACCACCTACTGTGCATCCATGAGAAATAGGAGCGCGGATTTCCCTTCGCCGCGGGCACTGCGTGCCCTTGGAGAGCGCAAGCGCGGTTCGAGCACATACGTGCTTCGTTTGGCAACCCTGACCCAATTCATTATTTATCTCCCCCGACTGATATTTGACTGTCCTGATGGCGGCGCAGGCATATCCGAGGACGAGTCCGAGTGGCGCACGGCGCCGCCGCTGCCGCCTCCGCCGCACACGCACGACATCGCCGGGATGCTGCACTCGGCGGGGGCGGCGCGGCTGGCGGGCGCCCCGGAGGGCGACTCGCCCTCGCCCCCGCCGCCCGCGCCCATGCCCTCGCCCGCGCCGCCCGCCGCAGACGACGACGCCGACAGCGACGCCAACGAGGTGGCGCTGGGCGCAGGCGAGGAGGACTTCTACCTGGAGCCAGCCGCCGACCCTGAGAGCAACAATCTCGTGGAGGTGGACCACGTGCCCGTCAGGAAATACAGGTGTGCACTTTCTTTCTACGTTCTACTGAACGTTTCAGAATAAATGTTACAAATTTCTAAGACATTTATTGCAACATTTTAGTAGCAGAGTGCATGAATTCCACTGCATACAGAGTGTTTTGAATAAATGTTACAAACGTCTAAGGTATTTATTCATTGGCACCTTCACTATTATTTAACGCATTGAGAAGTCTATCGTATAACCCTTTTAAGACATGTTATTTCAGCACCTCTACATTTAACCTAATTCCCCCAAATCATTGGAAAACTACATGATATGTAGTGCAATAAACATACACAGTCAGAAATGTCATTAAATCTAATGTAGATTAATGTGTTTTACATGAAACGTAAATGTAACTTGAACATCAAAAAGAACTCAATATATTTATACATGAGCACATTAAATGTAATGTGCGTTCGTGATAATTACTTTAATGTACGTTTTATTAAAATAATCCAGAAATTTCAGTGTAGGTTTCGGAAGTCAGTGTGTTAGCTACCACACCACCACACGAGAGGAGGTGGTGTCAAATATGCTATTGAGATGTGTATGAAATAGATGCACGTCCTTGAAATAGATTACGTCCACTTGCGAGCGAAGGTGTCTGAGCCGGCGTGTGTGTTTGTGTGTGTGCGCAGCGAGGCCCGCCGGCGGCTGGCGCTGCCGCCGCAGGAGGAGGGCGAGGAGGACGCCCTGCTGCGGAGCAACTCCCTGGACGCGCTGCCGGACGTGGAGCTGGGCGGGCCGCCCGCGCCCTCGGCCCCGCGCCCGCGCGCGCGCCCCGCCCACCCGCGCCCGCGCCCGCGCGCCCGCCCGCACCCGCACGCGCGCGCGCGCCGCTCCGTGCTCGACAACGAGCTGCCGGGCGTCGACGCGCCCGCGGCCCCGCCGCCGCCGCCCAAGTGAGTGCGTGCACGCGTAGCCTTCCCTCTCAGCACAGAATGGATAGTACATTAGTCAGTTTTGCGAATAAAGCATCAAAATAGGCTTCGACATTTTTTGGTGCTATTAAATGCTTCCAATTGATGAGTCAATCATGTTCATGTAAAGTGAATTGGCGGGTTGTTAACATGGTATTTGATATAGAAAGTATTTATTATTGAGAAACAAAAAATAATACTGATCTCTAGAGAAAAATCGAGAGTCTCTGTTTCAAAAGGCAAATTGAGAGAGGAAGTATCTACGAGTCTTCTCCCATTTTTTTGTGGGATGGAGGAAGGGGGGAAGGAAGGAATGATTAAGGAATATGTCTATGACGTGAAATGGGGGTTATATTACTGAATTGCGAGGCTGCTGGTGGGGTTTGATCACATCTCTAGGGAAAATGCACATAAAGGAAGGGTCTTGGGAAATTAATCAGATGATGTGGCAGATTGAATAGCAAGACAAATAGGAGCACCCGGTATGTTTGCCCGTGACAGTATCAAAGATCAACCCATCTTCTGTTGTGTTTTGGAGACATGTGTTTGGGAGATATGTGTCACAATTACAACAAATGCTGTTCCCAAACCTCACCTGAAAAAATATGTACGTCTCTGTGCAATATTCATAAATAGGAGAGAGGGTGTGCAAAAAGGAACGAGTAATGATGTCCTTAATACTTTTCAAGGAAGGAACTACATTCTTATTCTTATGAATCATCAACCAACTTCACGAGTTCGAAGGATGTGTTCGTTTCCACGCCGCCTGGTCCTTGCTTCATTACTTTCAATGTGTCTAAATTGTGTATACCATAATCCAGACAAATTGTGTCCTTTCAGAGCATAATCGTTAGCGTCCCCATTCTGAGGGGAGGCCTTGCAGCGCGTGCCTTTGTCCGCAGGACATCCCCGGAGACGGTGCTGGCCGCGCGCCGGCCCGCGGCGCCGCCCCAGGGCCACCCCGCGCGCGCGGGCCTGCCCCCGCCGCCCACCCCCGACCCCGCCGCCGCCGCCACCATCCCCCGGCCGCACGGCGGGGGCGGCGGCGGGGGCGGCGGGCGGCGCCTGCGGGGCCCGGGCGGCGCCGCGGGCGCGGGCGCGGTCGCAGGCGCGGCCAGGGAGGCGGAGGCGGAGGAGGAGGAGGAGGAGGTGGCGCCGGGGGAGACCACAAGAAGCGGGTACACCACCGCCTCGACAGCGCCGAGCACAGGGTGAGGAGGCAGACGCCCCGCTTTTTGTGTATCCGCGCTTTTATTCAGTTCGCTTGCGGTTTTCTAGTTGCTTTCTGCGCAAACTTTTCTGCTTCCGAGGAAAGACGGGGACCCGCTGTCAGATCGCTCGCCTTCCACTCCTGGAAACGGTATTCAAATCCTGGTCGATCTATGTGGAATTTGTGGTGAACAAAATGGATTTGTGACAGGTTTTTTCAGAGTTCTTTTGCTTCTCCTGCCTCTCTTTGCTTCATTATTATTGACAATGTATCCATTAAATCACTCACACATTCCCTAAATGTCCACAAAGTATAGGCATTAGAAGAATCATAATAAAGAATTCTTCCCTACAGGATAGACATTTATAACGTTGCAGATGAGTTTAAGTTAGAAGGAACCGTTATATTTTAATTTCAAAATGACCATAAAACAATGTCAACTTTGAGATTTGAAAGAATTTTTAAAAATATTACCACTATTGTGCGCTTCATATTCCTAGATGGACATATGCATTATAGGAGTAATTGTAATTGAACATGAATAATTATTCTCTTTCAATATGTAAAGTTAACTCGAGGATAATTTGTCAGATTTCCTAATCGATAGTTGTTGTCAATAGGTGATACTATCATTCACAAAGACAGTATAACTAATATTCCGCTTGGTTATTTCTATCAAATTCATTATTAAAGATTCATGATTGATTTTAAATAGTATAATACCAAACAAGTAATCCTACCTCACTTTCTGAAGGATATTATTTATTGAAAGATTGATCGAAATTGAGCAATGGAAATAAGAGTATACCATTAGTGGCGTAATATTTTTTTTTCAGACAAAAAATCTCAAGAAGTCAAGGAGGAGATGAGTAGTATACGAAAATTCGTAAAAGTGTTGATTGTAAATGCAATATTGTTTCATTTGAATTTTTGGCAGTTCCCCACATTTGAATTGCCAGGTTTACTGCATTGGGGATTTCCTCGCGCGTTTCAGATTTCCTGGATGGTCACGCAAGTTCTGCATCCGTCATAATTGATATGCTGTTATGTATGAAATATAAATGTCGTATCTTTAATTTTTAACAGCATATCACGTCATGGAAGAACATGGCAAAATGAATTCTGTTTTTACACGGGATATTCATGAGTTATGCTGAAAATAGCTGCCAGACACTTCAGGATTTTATGCAAAGGCATCTCTTCTTGAAAGATGACGATTCACAGTACACTTACGAGTAGTTCTCTACATCCTTCTGGCTAATATCAAACTTTCTTTAAAATAGTTTTATTTAAATTTTAACTGGAAATAGCATAAATTTTTAAATGGAATATTTTAGTTTTCTCCGTTAGCAACAAGTAAATTAATGAATTCTTAATTTAATATTGAAATGAGCATGTATCATTTCAAAGGGCACACAAATATTAATTTATATTCATAAGTGAAAAGAACGAAATGTGCATTGCTAGGTATATAAAGTTGTTAATAAAAGCTATGTTTGGGTGCATGTGCATGTATTCATCGATTCACATTTAAGAGAAGTCTTATGGTGCGACATTTTTAAAATTCAACGTGGTTTTGATTACTATTTTCTCTCGTTTTCATTTTGTTAATCCATTTTATCACGTATGCTAATTTATTTTTTGTTAACTTATTTCCCGACATGTTGGCATCTCACTCTAATGGAAACTATTAGCATGGATATTTTTACGACTGTTCTCTAATTGTGATCCAAAAGACTCGAGCATTTTCGTCACCCAGAAATAATAGAATTACTTTGATTTAATTTTTTCAAAGTAAAGTGTGAGTGATAGAGATAGAGAAACAGAGAGAAAAGAGTGAGAAAGAGAGAATCGCTTTCCTTCACCATAGTCAACAATCCTGTTTTTGACCAATATATCATATTTATTTTATTTGATAAATGGGACATTTATTTGCACAATTGTTTGCATTATTTGCCCTCGGACGCCTCAGTCCCCCGCTCTGAAAGAGCCAGGAGCTAAATGGCTGCCGGTGTGCCTGTAGGAGCGGGAGTACCTGCCGGACCTGAACCGCAGTGACTTCGGGCTGAGCGTGAACGCTTCGTCAGACGGCGGGCGGGGCGGCGCGCCGCTGTGCCAGCGCAAGATGCTGCAGGTGGACTTCTCCGCCATCGGCTGGGAGAA
This sequence comes from Acheta domesticus, assembly GCA_031308135.1. Lineage (NCBI taxonomy): Eukaryota > Metazoa > Arthropoda > Insecta > Orthoptera > Gryllidae > Acheta > Acheta domesticus. The sequence continues at coordinate 80,576,605 of JAHLJT010009419.1, read as the reverse complement.
ATTCATCGTCGCCCCGCAGTCCTTCGAGGCGCACTACTGCGCCGGCGACTGCCCCTTCCCCATCGCAGAGGTAGGCCGCCCGCCGCGCACACCCCCACCTCATTCCTTTATCGCCTAAGAGTGATGCGACATTGATAACAAAACATCCATGTTACTAAACATCGTTATTAAAAATTAAAACACAGATGTTAATAATACATTGACTATGGATAGGAAACACCTTATTTTCCGTCTCTGTCAATACTTCAAATTTTATTGAAAACATACAAAGCATAAAGACATTGTATTTGCGAGAAATTAAACATTCAATTAAATAATGAATGGATTTGATGCTAGATGAAAGCACATTTGAAAATATATCTCGTATGCTAGCCATTCTCAGGCATAAACCGTAATGACCAGACGTTGTCATTAGTATTGACTATTAAAGGACATGGAGAGACAATTCTTGTTAGGTAATAAAAGCATCATTATTCTGCTGTTAGTGTAAAAAACTACTTGAAGAATAAACCAAGGTATACAAAAGCAAAGAAGGATCAGTTAAGCTTGATTAATGAAATCGTGTGACTGCGGCAAAATTACGTTCATACTACTTCCATACCATTACCCCAATACAGCCTGCATCTTGTACGAGGCGAAACAACCTTTTTGGTAATGTCCTCCCTTTCCCTCTCCACTTATCCCTCTCCCAGCTCCCTCCTCAGCCGCCAGAGGCCCTTAATCCGAGAAGTCGAGCGCCATCGAGATTCCTGCGGTGCTTCGCGCCCGAAGGCCGCCGCCGCCGCCGCCACTCGGGTGGCTGTGTCCAAACACGCCAGTGCCCCTCCCCCGCCCGCCTTCTCCTCCTCCTCCTCCTCCTCCTCTACCGCCGCCGCCGCCGCCGCCGCCGCCGCCGCCGCGACAGGTGCGGGCGCCCTCAAGTGCTAGCCAAACACGCGACGGCGCTCCCGCCGGCCGCCGCGCCAGTCGCGCTGTTTGAGCCCTGCCTGCCCCCGGCCCCGGCCCCGGTTCGCCTAACACCTTTCTCCACAGGTTTCCACAGGCACGCCTTTCCTCCTTACTCCACACCCTATCCACGTTTCCTCATTATTCCTTCAAACTTCGCTGTTATGTCTCTCTTGTGTTTTAATGCTGCAGTAGTTCAGCTGTCTCACTTTTACTTCTGCAGCATCGTTGTCCGAGAGGTCCTAAGATTCGGATCTAGTCTGATTTAAGCCACTAACCACATAGCTAGCACTAATCGGTAGTTTCTCTCTGATCAATACCAAGCGAACGCTGGAGTAGTACCCCCACAAACAGGCCACGGACTGCGCGAGATCTTTCCTTCTTCATCCCTGCTCCTTCCCCTGCCCATCACATCTACATACTACGTGCACTACTCTACCACATGTGTTGGGAGACTAGTTGGGAACTTACAGCTTGTCCTGGCCGTCGCAGTGTCCTGCTGGGTAAGATAACTGAAGGAGTAAAAAAAACCCGCAAACTGATACCAAGTTGGGCAGCGACGTATCTCATTTTCTAGGGGAGAGGAGGAACTCCTTCATCTCCCGGTATATAATATTCACTACACTTTCGGAACCAACCTAAAATGTTTGCGCGCCCGCAAATAACTATTCTCTCACTTCTTACCTTACCCAAAATTTCTTCAGCATTTTCTCAAACTTCGTCTTTGCGACAATCGTGTTCTCCCTTTTCCGGTATGATTTATTCAAGTCGTTCTTTGTCACTCTTTTTTCCGCGTGTTCTCCTTCGTCCTACCCAGTTCCACACTGATTCATGTTCCGACTTGGTAGCTTCTCAACTTTCTTCCATTTCATTCATCCCTTTTTACTTTCAAGCGATGGACTGTGCGTGACTCCTTGTGTTCTGTTCCCCTTTTCTTCCGCTGCAATAAATTGTGAAAACAACGTTTGAAGAGATAGTCAACATGTAATCAGTTTTCACGCTATTGTGCATTACAAACAGAATATTCTCCTCTTTAATATCGACTGCGGCAGATGCGTTTACAAGTAAGACGAAGGGAAACGGATTTTATTACAAATCTTACAGAAGATCATATATTATATAACGGAAGAACAAAAACTTCCATAAGTATACACATGAGGCTAAAATACAAACACGGGAGGTGTAAATGGGTTTTTGTTTTGAGTTTTCCTCTGATTAAGAAAGTTGTTAATTGTATATTTTAAATTAAAAACCAAATGGAGGAACCAGTTTCATCAATATTAGTTACATTCATGACTATTTTAAACAAGCAACGCTCCTGATGAAAGAAATATCGTGGAAGAAATAAAGGATCACTAGAAAATTAGAGTATAACTTCATAGAATTAGAGGTAGGTAAAATTTTGCTAAGTATTTTTGCAATAATATTTGAAAAAAATTTCTTTACATGTTGTGCAATGGAGTTGGAAGAACATGTCTGTATACTAACGTCTACGGGATAGTTTTCAGTCTAAAACGGTAGCTATTTCTGTTGGCAGTTCTTACACATTCAACACATTTAAAAGAATTTCCAAAACGTTGCATTAAAAATTACAAAATTTCTTTAATATGACTTTTTTTCATTTAGAGGCATGTGGACAACCATTATTCATCTTAAGGAAAAGCTATATTCGTATTTTGCGCTTGTTATTGTCCTTCAGAAAAACTGCTTATACTTCTGCTTCATTACATAAATACACATTATACACTTTACCATTGATGTTCTTCTTTCTTGCTCACTTTTCTCTGAGACCGGCCTTGCGTTACCCTTCCCCCAGTGAAGTTCCCTAGTGCTAAGCTTTGTGTTGTGCGCACGCTGCCAGGCCAAGAGGAGACGCGGGCACGGACGTGCCTCTTTCAACTGCGTGAGTATCTCTACCCCCCCCTCCGCACGCCACTCCTACCACAACAATATTGATATTTTTGTAATAACAGGATTATTGATAACATTTTATGTTGTATTATTAAGACGACAAGAGCTTTGTTAGAGGCTGAGAGAATATTTGTCTTTTATGTCGCAATAAAAGCCAAACATTAAATTCAATTTTTTTCTGAATGTGAATTTATAATCTCTAATGCAGCATGTCAAAATATAAATAACACAGTCTTGAAGCCTATAACAAATCATACTCTTCATTTGCAATATATTCAACTATTGAATGAACATTTTAAAATGTGAAATATTATTTGGCAGGAATAATATTGGAACGATTATTATATCTATGTTTTCTCGAATATAGACCTTCTTCGCATGTAAATGCACTCCTCTCCCATTTTCTGAGATAAAAATTTAGAGAAAATTCGGTGTGTATATTATTTGTTATTAGTTGCTATAATACGGTTTAAAAACTGCTCACATCCTGCAATATTCTCTTGCAGGTAACCTAAGAAAATTCCAGGCGAGATCTCGAAAATACAAATATTATCAATTTATAACATTGTTTGAAAAATAAAAGACACTATTTGAAAAAGCATTTCGATTCAGTTTGAGATATTGCGTAATAACGTTCATTTTTTGCTGCCAATTTTTAGAAAAAAAGGGGGCGATGTATGTGAGATAATACAGTAATATTTTATAATTTAACCGAAAATAAATAAACACAAAGAAGTTTCATATATTGACATTTATACTGGGTACTTTTTGAATTCAAATATATTTTTGTATTGTTTTTAATAGTCAATGGCAAGCAGAAGTCAGATCTTGCATGTTGTACCTCTTTAGTAACGATGCCATTCTTCATATCAAACATGTTAAGGTATGACAAACATTCTATCTGCAAGCATATTTCAGGATGAGGATGGAAAGTAAACTCGCAAGGAAAGTAGTGAATTGACATTTATTATTGTAGTTTATAATCTCTTCTTATAAGATCTCGATGTTTTAAATTGTTTTTTACCCACTACAATTATCTAAATTTTATAAAATTGGGATAACATTCGTAACAATAATAATGGGAATACACATGTTCTAATAGTCCATGGCTTTCCAGACCATTAATACATGACCATTAGAAATAATAACAACAGCATTAAGTAACTTAAGTATAGGGAACCCTAGATTTGTAAAATTTAAACGAAAATTTTACTGCTTTGAAATTTTTACAGAGTGGATAAAAACTGAAACGATATTCTATCGTAACGTCTTGTCAAAATACTCTGAGATTTCAAATTCCTGTTTGATAGTTCAAACAGGAATTCACTAATTCAAGCAGTCAAAAATTCATATTTGATGGTTTTTCAATCTCGTATTGTAATAAGACGTCCTACGATAAACTGTGTATGGCGTCGTAGAGAACGTAAATTCTTAGCAACCGCCTCCGTTGGCAGGAGCTGCGCCCCACCAACCACGCGACGCTGCAGAGCCTGGTGCGCCAGCTGGGGGAGCCCGTGCCGGCGCCGTGCTGCGTGCCCGACCACCTCTCCTCGCTGTCGCTGCTCTACCTCGACTCCTCGGGCGACGTCGTGCTCAAGAACTACCCCAACATGGCGGTGGAGTCGTGTGCCTGCCGGTAGAGCGCCTGCGGGAACGGGGACCGGCGCCGAGGCACGAGGCGAGGTCGTGCCGGAATCAGACCCTGCGGGACGCCAGATCGTCGCCCGCGCCGCGGATGTGCGCGCCGAGGCGCACTTCTCCGCGCCGTTGCTCACTCAGGAGTTCTCTAGGATGCTCTCGAGTACTTGCGTCAAACTGTGTCAATTCAAAGGCGGTGCATGTTTAGTACGTATTGACTGAGTTACTGACTTTTATTTGACACCCAAAATTGGTCGAATACCCGTTTCGTTCCATAGATGATTCAAGAAAGTCTGGTGCCAGTTTATGAAGAAAACAAACGCCTAGGTTGAGGCGTGAAAAATAATACACGTAGATGATAAGAAAGTTATTATGTTGCAATGTTATTTTGCATTACATAACATTACATGTTTCAAGGTAGAAGATGATGTTTATTATGGAAGTATCTGAAAAAGTTTCGTAAGTTAATTATTATCGGCACCCGTGAAGTGATTTTTAATATAGTGGCTTCAAAAAATGTAAATGCGTGAGTTTCAAATCTGACCACTGCTTCGCATGAAGAAAAGACTGAAGATATTGCCGTTAGGAGTGCGGCAACTGTCTATTCTAGTTCAGTGTTCCACTGAATTACTTCATAGACCAACTTACCGAACGACCTTTAGAAAGAACATCAATTTGTGTTTCAAAATTCAGCGAACGTGATTGTGAAAATGAAAACAATACTTCTATTTCAACCAATTTTGTAATAATCGGTAACAGAAGATGATTTTATTTCGTTTTGAAGATGAACTTCAACGATAAACTCGTAGTAACAGCGCATTTATTGTCTCGGAATTAGTTTCCTAGTCAAAAACGCAAGGCGAAGTCTACATATGAAATATAAAATGTTACTTAAGAGCACTTATTTGTCTCCAAAACGGTCTTTATTCAATGCTTTATCAGGCATTTTGTTCCACGTTCTATCAGCATTCATCACTGTGTTACCACAAAATTTAACACATGTGACTCAAGTAGACTGAAACTGAACTAGTGAACTGTTATATGCGTCAGTGCTATTGTCAGAACAGTAGATTGTAAATGGTTTGATTCTATCTCGTTCAGTAATAATGGCTTATTAGATCATGAGTTTTGCTTAGAAGTGAATGTTGTAAATTATTATTATAATTGTAATTCAAAGAGATTCGTAAACATCAATGTTGCGTACGTGGATATAGGGTTACTACAACGACTCCTAGAACTCTAGAATCGTAGTTTAGTTCTTTAGTACACGAAAGCGTGATCACATTAGAATCTATAAATATATCAAAGCACCAGACAGATTCTTAAAAATATTACACTTTATGCAGATCTGATATTGACTCATGTTTTTATGTGATAACATTGAGTAGTTTACATCATAAACGTTTACGTGTCACATCACACGAAAATCCTAAAACGAAAAACATTAAATTTATCTATCAAGTAGGCAATTTTAAACGAGAACATATCTCTGATGAAAACTGAAAAGTAGAAATGTTTAGATTCAGAAAACTATGTTCTTTGATAAATTTAAAAGATTAATGTTCATAGAAAACTGATGTGACGAGACATCTCAACATGCATTTTTAATGAAAATGTTTGTTTTGAGAATAGATTATTATCATATTGTTTCACAGGATATGGGAGGAATAATCACTAGAACTCTGAGCACAAAAAGGGTAAAAGACTAAATGCTCAGTTCTGATTATGAAATGAGAAAGAATGTCAAACAGTTGCTTGATTCATAATATATTGATTGCACACCATTTTGCTGAAAGAAAATAACGATACGTACAGATGACAATCACTTAGGAAAATTTGCTTTGAAGTGATTCTAATAATAGCCAGGTGAACTGAAGCCCAACTTTCGGAGTAAATTGTCTTAATGGATAAAAAAGCAAGAAAGTGTTCATCTTCAAGGGTAAGTATAAAGTCGTACAAATCAGTGGGCTATGTGCAGCTACAAATGCTGCATGTCTGAATTTCGATTTAATCTCATAACTATTCAAGGGATAGTTTTATTTCAGTGGAAGAGAAAACTGTATTTAATGAGGGAAAGCGTCCAATTACGTCTTATATTGTGATTGTTTCTTCTCTCCGACCATTACATCAATCGCCAATTCAATGGCAAAGACGTGTCTATTCAGCGCGGATTAGTATCGTCACTAAAGTTATATGAAATACGAAGTATTCAATTTGCAAATAGCTACCTTTTAATTTGAGTTTTGAACATATATAACGGTGAAATATCTTTGCATCTCATGCATGTTGCATCGTTTTTATTTTTACCAGACGTGTCCTCGAATATATTTTTATAGACTTCTGGAGTTTCTTTAATTTATAATGTAAGCATTTGATGGTACTTCACGCTGTTTTAATTTCATGTTATTTATACAAATATTTCATATTGAAAGTTGTCCAGTTGTAATTTCTTTTGGAATAGTCCTTGATTCAATTTGCAAATAGATTTCTTTGGAAGGCTTGCGACTTCGTTTCATTTACAAATATTTTAGATTATATTGCAAAACATAATTACTTTTAACACAGGTAAATAACCATCACTTCCCTTCTCATTTCTTTAAAATCAGAGGTTATACACAAATAAAAGATGTTTGAAAATAATATATAAGTTTAGTTTTGCAGATACCATTTTTGTGAGGGAGATTAAAACTATGTAAAAATAATAGAGCATGAGACTAATTTTCAAATAAAAGCAAATTTTAAGGTTCCTGAGTAAGGTTAGATAGTACTATGATTATGACACATGACAAGATATTGTAAACATAATGCGAAGACTTTATGAATTGAGGGAATCAAACACTTCAGCCAATCAGTTCTTAAACACTTCGTTTCTCCTGCCATTGATATCAAAAATGTTGCATCCTACCTCCCTGATATGAACTTTGACTTTTCAGAGAAATATGAAGAGCCTACCTGCCTCTAGAGGAAAGGCTTCCTTGGTTCCGAGTGATTGCCTTTCCCTAAGGATTTTGTGTCTTAGTCCTCTAAGTATTACCGATCCCATTGGAAGATTTAATGGCGCTTCAATGTCGTCATCCAGTGAGATGTGTTGGTGTTACCCTTAGTTCCAAGTTCAAATACAGTTTGGAGTAAGAGATACAGTCAGAGCCAGAGGAACCTGAATATACGGATATTGAAAATGCAAGATAATTATTTTCATTATTTTTCTGATCTTTTTAATGTTCTCTTCACGATTCCTATCATATTAACGTTTGTTTCATTAAAATTCACAAAGTAAAAGTGAAACTTCCAAAATAATTATACCAAATCTTGAATGCTAGTTTACTCGTATAGAATCACACATTGTTATACACATTCTCGTGTCTCTGGTGTCAAAGTAGTTCACTAAACATTTCTTACTCCACGGTAGTGATCGGATTCTTCCCTTTACAAGGGGTTCTTTATGTTAGAATTCATGTTACCGTAAAGTTAGAATTAATTCATTTATTATTTGTTAATTCATAAATATACCCAGTAAAAGATTTTTAGATGTTTGTGTTGTATAAATGTGAATATTCTCACTGTATATACAGTTGGTGGCACATCCAACCAAGAACCGCTTGGATATAGGAAGTGTCCTGCGGCCGTCAGTAGGAATGTCGGTGTTTTGTATGTTGCTGCTATTAACCAAATAAAGCACTTGTAACTGTACTGTCTCTTCATTGTAATTTTTAAACAATCTATGGTAATCCATCTAAGAGAGTGTGTTTTGTCATGAGAACGTGATATACAAACACATTTTTACAATACACGCCTGTTTCTAAAAGTATTATAATTAAAATTTCACTGTTTTTTGTTAAATTTAAATTGAGGTAAATTTGTATTTCTCTTGTATATTTACTGGTAAGCGTGGTTCGTTATAAGTCACAAGAAAATCTGAGACTGACCTGTGAAAATAGTTTTTCAACCTTCAGAATTGAAATTTAATCTCTATCTGAAATCGCAACATACGCATCAACAAAGTTCATGGAACACTGGGAGTAACACAAAAATCTACTTACCATAAGATTAACATTACATCCCAGATCCATTTACTGTTTCGTACCACTTTGCTGCCACCTCCTATACTTTCAAGAAGGAATAAACATAAATACAGTAATGTTCTGACTGCGTAATTGCATCTTCACGAAACAAAAAATAATTTCATTATGAAAACTGCTTGCACTAAAGATTTTCTCCGTTTTCATATAATTGTAGTTGTCTTCACGTGTACCTATTCAGAATACATGGTAAACAGGGATCTTCTTCCTGCGTTCGGGAACTAATTGAATTCCAATCAGATTGTCAGATTACTCGTAACAAATTAATCGTTCCTGACAGAAACCAGATTCAAAATTTAAGGCATAATAATTCACATAAATATTATGAAAAATGAAATTGACAGAAAAATGTGCGGATGTACAGGGTTTGTTTTGAAAGAAATCGAAATTTTTAAAACTCACTTTTTTATTTAACCTTTAAAGTCAACACTTACAGTTAATATTCTTCAATGTAGGCACTTCAATGCAACGATTTTAGCGGTTTTTCCATTGTTCGAAGCACTTATTGAAATCCATGAGTGGAATCGACTTCAAGGCGTCGGTTGTAGCTTTTTGAACCGTCTCAATCAATGTAAAACGCTTTCTTTCAACACGCATTTTATTTTTGGGAAAATGAAGAAGTCAAGCGGCGACAAATCCGGCCCCGAAGGAGGGGGGAAGTAGCTTTGCTATGAGCATCCTGGCTGTGGCTTAGCTTCAGTTGGTGTCACAATGACAAAACTAATGATATAACAAATCCTCATTAATTAAATAAAAAAATATCGATTAATGAGTAGTTCATACATTATTTAATAAAAATACACGTATATTTGCCCTTGACATTTATTTTATATGTTTAAAACTGTATTTAATTCATAATAATTGAAATAGAATTTTAAATAAATAATTATATCATTCCAATTTAAAAAATGTCTAATTGGTGTCACCCGTGAAGTAGTGTCACCCAGGGCGCAACACCCCCTGCCCCCCTCACTACGCCACTGCATCCTGGAATGGTACACGGACTACCAACAATACGATGTGGTGGCATATTGTCACGGTGAAGCACCCAGTTGTCAGCAATGTCTGGTCGAACGTGTCGGACCCTCAACTGAAGGTGCTGGAGCACATTTACGGCAGTAGGCAGCATTTTGCATTTCTAAGGTAGTAGGCAGCATTTACGGTGGTTCCAGTAGGCACAAACTCTTTGTGTGCAATCCCTCTCGAATCGAAGACGACAATCAGTATAGATTTCACTTTGGGTTTTGACATCTTTGGGTGAGGGGAAGCGGATGTGTGCCATTCGGAACTTTGCATCTTGCTTTCGAGGTCAGGTTTCATGCCCGGTTATTACATTATCTAAAAATTGTTCGTCAGTTTCCAAACTTTCAGAAATTTTGCAGGAAAGTCGCACAGTGACACTCCTTTTGATTTCGTCCGTCAGAATGTTCAGAACCATTTTGTACGGACTTTGCGCATGTTACAATTTCCAGTCACAATTTCCAAAACTTTTTGGTGATGAGTTTTTCCGTTTCCTATCTCATCCAAAATCAACTGGAGACTTAATTGTCTGTTGGAGTCCAACTCAACTTTCACGCGAGTCACATTCACGTCCGCTTTTGATGTGGAGGGCCTCCCTGAGCGCTGTTCTTCCTCTGGTGCCTCCCGCCCTTTTTGAAGGTCTTGTGCCACGTGTAAACCAACGTCCGAGATATCACTTCCTCGCCGTAGGCCTCCCGTAACATGAATAAATCTCCGTACAAGATGTATTTGATTTCACGCAGAATTTCACAGCCTAACACTGTCCCAGAGTGCGCTCCATTTTCAGAAACTCAAACCTCGGACACACCTCCAATACACTACTTCACGTTCCAGGCAATTGTGACACTACCACTACCAGGAAGCGGCTGAGCAATGGCGCATTTCGAAGGTGCAGGTCACCCTCACCTCGTACAAGGATTGCTCCCTCTGCGCTAGCGCTTCTCGCGTCACGCTACGAAAAGTTTGAGTATTTTCAGAACAAACTCTATACTTTTTTGACCATACAACTGATAATTGGCGATGTTGCTGTTCAAACGGTGAGTGTGATTGGAATATTTCCTTTTCTTGGGACTTGCGCAACATAAATGCATTGGTGTCTGGAGTCTCCGCGAACAGCTTTACACAATGGTGTATATTCAGAGGAAGGTAACAACGTCCTTGACATTACGCCAGAAATGACACTATTCTTTTGCCACAAACTCATGATTTGATTATTCATTTCCCTTTCGTAAAGTAATACGAATATGTGGTAAATCACATCATTTCCATCATTTCCTAGACATGTCCAAAAGTGTGTTTTCACTCCACTATTCCACGATGCAAATGTGGTTGAAATGACTACTGTTTTGGGCCACATTATCACAAAACGCCTTTATAAGGTAAGATTAAAAATTGAGTCATCGAAATATGGCTAACAACACTTCAAGAATTCTAAACTAACTTTAATAACACTTTTTATAAACTTTGAAGACGTGAAAAATTTAATGTTCTGAAGAGTTGCGCCCAAGGGCTGGCAGAGCTTGTTCGTTTCTCGTGTGAGGGGTCTGAATGGCCAGTGGGCGTTCCGGCAGCAGGTTGGACTGCGTAGAGGACGGTAGCATGGGCGAGGGAGAGAGTTAGAGGCAGGAGGGCGGTTGCGAGGTTGAGTGAGCGGTTGGTTAGACGGGGAAATTAAGCGGCTGAGCGAAAGCGGGGGAATGGTTGAGCTAGCAAGAGGAATGGTTGCGCGGATGAGGCGAATAGCTGAACTGCGAGGGAGAGAAGCGGATGGTTGGACAGGCGACAGCGGATGGTTGGGCGGCCGAGAGAGAGAGAGAGAGAGAGCGGTTGAACATGCACGCACGGAATGGTGAATAGGCGATAGCGGTCGGTTGAGCAAACGAGGAGTGGATAGTTGGAAGAGGGAGCGGGAAATGAGCGGTTCACTGGCAAGAGTAAATGGTTGGATGAACGAGGATTGGATGGTTGGGAGGACGCTTTAGCAAACGAAGAAGGACTGGTTAAGTGAGGAGAATTGAGTGTTGGGTGGACAAGGATGGTGGGATGGGCGAGGCTCAGCGATTGTGGGAACGTGGAAGGAATGGTTGAGCGGGCGACAGTGGAAGGTTGGGTGGGCGAGAGTGGATGGTTGGGGGAGAGAGAGTAGATCAGTGGTGTCAAGGTCTGCTACTGGTGGCAGTGTCACACGTTGTGGCATTGTGCTATGCCACGTGCTTCTCTGCGCAACTAGCGTCGGGAAAGGGAACTATTAGTAACCCCGCCGTTTTACAATAGGGATGGCGTTTGCCTCTGGTAGCTGGGTAATGAACTGCGTGGAGGGGCGATTTCGTCGTGGCACTCGTGCCACGGACTCGCGCTCGTAGCATCGACCTTGACAACGCTGGAGCAGATGGTTGGGCGAACGAGGGAGAACGGTTGAGGAAGGGAGGAGGGAATGGTTGAGCGGGCAATAGTGGATGGAGAGCGCGCAAAAGTGGACGGTTGAGCGAGCGAGAGTGTATGAGTGAGGGAGGGAGGGAGGGAGGGAGGGAGGGAGAGGGGATCGGCGCCCGGCGCGGGCGTGAGTCGCGGCTCGCGAACAAAGCGCAACTTGCTGCGCCGCGCGCGCCGCGCTGTTGGAGAGAATGCCGTCCCCAGGCGCGTCAGCCGTGGTGCGCCGCGCCGCCCTGGGCTGCGGGATTGAGCCAATTGCCGCGCCTCAGTGAACGCTCCGCTCGCCACTGGGACAAAGCGAGGCTCTCCCGCTCCATTCTGCGCGCTGCTCCTTTGTGTCAAAACTACTCCAAATGACAGTGCTGGCGCAGTACCAAGGGACATTGCCTAGGGGTATGAGTTTTCTGATCTTCGAAGGTTACAACTAAAATTTCCATTATTTTTATCCTGAGCGTTCCAGAAATTTCACTATTTTATATGACATAGACCTAATAATTTGGGATAAAAAAGAAGGGAATCGTAAGCCACAGAGTACAACTGTCTTCCCAGAGATGGTGCGGAAAAGGTTATTTGAATCATGCTCAAATGACAAAACATTTGTTTTTAAAAAAATGAGAAGAAATTTAAGGAAAAATTGATTGTTTTAATTAACATTATTATAGTAGTCCATAATAAAAATCTGTATCAAACAATTAATATAATACAAGGTAAAAAAACATAAATGTTTGCGAAAATAATGTACTTAAAACGTCTACAAATCTAGGTGAAACCATGGTTGAATAATACTTTATTTCTCCATGTTCAAACCAAATGTACATCTACCTTAGTGTGAACATATAAAAAAAATTTTTAAACCACGATCGAAGAGCTGAATAAGCTCCTTACACGCTTGCGAAAGATTTATCTTTTTAATCTTTAGATTAATGTAAAACATTATTGGATAGGTTAGTGGGGTAGTGATAATCCATATTTCCGTTTTGAAATCGTCTGGTTGACCACACTTTGTTTAATATGAACTGAAACAGAGTTTCTCGAAACAGGGTTCTATTTTATTTTCCTAGTTCTGTGATTTCAAAACATAAGGTTCAAATTCATCAAATAACATATTATTCCTTTCAAATGAACTCTGTCTTTGAAAACATGTTTTCTTGAAGACCTTTCACCATCACAGGTTTTTGATAACTGTTTTCAGATTTAAAACCATTGTCTCATTCCGCGCTCGACTGTCGTACCGAACGGACCTCGCTTATCGTTGTGAACAGTGATAGCCGTGTGAATTTGAAAAGACTGTGAACCAGCGAAAATCTTGTGGGCTGCGGAAACAGTGCCACTAGTGAGTGCTACGTATTATGCACAACGGGTACTGCCCGGCAACCGGGCAGATCATCAGTAATGCCTTAACAACACTAAATAGTGATTATTCCATCCCAGAACTCAACGCATCGATGTTGTATGAAGAAGCAACGGAAACCATCAGTTCAGAAGTTACATCAATGGAATCTCAATCAAGCCAAACAACAATGGGACCTCAGCCAAATCAACAGACCTCGTTCGGACAGCAAAACCTGGACTCATTACAAGGTAACGCTTCAGGCCAACATGCCGCAGGGCAAAATTTAAAGCGTCCTTCTGATGATGTTACCTCGGCTAACGAACAAAAAGGTCTAATCTGCAATCAAAGCAAGCCAGCATAGACAGTTCAACGCAGTATTCATATTCGGTCCCCACTGGCAACAGATTTCAGCCACTGAGCAGTGAACTAGAACCTAACAATCAAAATTGGTTTAGTTACATAAATGAAACCTCGCCAAGTGTGTCAGAATCTGTTAAAATCCCGCCAATCTATGTCGCAAATATAACTAATATCACGAACTTTAGCAAGGAAATCAATACCAAAGTGACAAACAGTTTCACACTTCAATTCATAAATAATAGAGTTAAAATACAACCAGAGAAAATCAGTGACTTCAGAGACATAACCAAATATCTAATAAACACGGGAAGACAATTTCATACTTACAAGGACCCAGCAAATAAGAAATTCTCAGTTGTATTCAAAAACCTACACACATCAATCACAGAAGAGGAAATATACACTGAACTGAAAGAGAAACACCCATCACTCATTAAAGTTACCAGACTCCGAAAAGACAATAACCCAATTCCAGTAATAGCAGCCGAATTCAGTGGGGAAGAAAACATAGAAACTATTTTAGAAATAAATCAAATTTGTAATCTCATTGTAAAAGCTGAAAGGAGAAGGAGACCTAAAGGCCCCATTCAATGCATGAGATGTTTAGACTTTGGCCATACAAAAAATAATTGTAACCATAAAATAGCATGTATTTATTGTTCCAAAAATCATTATTCTGCAACTTGCCCCCATAAAAATGAACCATTCAAATGTTATCATTGTCAAGGAAACCACCGAGCAGACCTCAGAACAGTAGAATGCCCTTATTATAAAAAAATCAGCCAAAACCCTAACCTCAACAGTCCCCAAAATAGAACTAGAACCAATGAATCTTCAACAGCGCCACCCCAAAATACCCAAACTAACTTTCCCGGACTGAGAACCACTCAAAACATCCCCAATTTTACACACATAAACAACAGAAACCCAGCTCAAAATTTTAATCAGCGTAACAACCCCCAAAATCTAAACTCTCATGCACACACAAACGAGAACAGTTTTCTCAACTCCCTGATCAACACGATAGCTACTCACATAATCAATATAATCAACTCAATTATACCATCCATAATAAGCAACATACAATCATCCATCTCAGCATACATTAATAATAATTATGCAACAAACACAAATTAATAAGTTAATCATGCTCAATTGGAATGCAAATGGATTAATCAATAAAGTCAATGAACTAAAATACTTCTTGCAAGATAAGAAAATTGACTTTGCATGTATAACTGAAACACATTAAACAGCAGTGTAAAATTCACCATACCAGATTATAAAGTAATCAGGACAGACAGACAAAATAATAATGGAGGAGGAGTAATGATACTCATAAAGAGCACAATATCATGCTATCAAATAATACTACCACCAACCCCTGGTATTGAGACAGCAGCAATTAAGTTCAATAATAACAACAATCTGGAAACTACACTAATAGTAGCATATAAGCCCCCCAATATAAAAATCCAAAATACCAATCTCAGCAGTATTATTAATCAACACACTCCAACAATAATCTTAGGAGATCTTAATGGGAAACACATACAGTGGGGAAGTAAAAGTAATAATTCAGCTGGGACACAATTACTACAATTAATAAACTACCACAAACTTAATATAATAGCACCCAATGAACCAACCTACTACCCATATGATCACTCTAGGAACCCAGATATATTAGACATAGGTATAACAAATATACAACAAACATTTTTCTCCACAGTACACCATGAAATGGACTCAGACCATCTACCAGTAATAATAACAACACAACATCCACTCTCCACACACTCACCCATTCCTCAGATCAACACACACATAATCAATTGGCACAAATTTAAAAATAATGTACAAACATCCATCCCAAAATTTAAAATATTAAATACCCCTCCAGAAATAGACCAAGCAATAACAATAATCAATACTATTATATTAAGTGAACTACAGAACAGTAAATCAAACAAATCACTTATAAACACACACAATAAAAAAAATGAACTACCCAAAAGCATAAAAAAGTTAATCTACACAAAAAATAAAACAAGAAGATTATGGAATCACACTAGAAACCCTGAAGTCAAAAAGGAACTAAATCTATTAACCTATATTACCAAAAAAACACTTTTCACTCACAAACAGCAACAATATAACAACATGATCCAAACATTAAGCTCTAGTAACAATACATTGTGGCAATTCAAAAATAAAATACTTAACAAAAAGAATACTATTCCTCCACTTAAAACTAGCACAGGCAAAAAATTCTCACCTATTGAAAAAGCTGAAACCCTAGCAAAACATTTTGAAGATACATTCAAACCCAATGATTCCCACCCACACAACCTACATCAAACAATCACACAGATAGCTACATCTCCTAATTATGATGTACCCTCCAGAATCAGATTCACATCTCCTCAGGAAATAACAAATATAATAAAAGCACTCCCCAATAAAAAGGCCCCAGGGCATGACAGAATAAACAATAAAATACTCAAAAATCTACCAAACCAAGCCATAGCATTCCTAAATAATATTTATAACTCTTCATTAAGAACAGGATATTTTCCACTTTTATGGAAACACTCTATAGTAATACCCATACCAAAACCAAACAAAAATCCATCAAGTGTAGAAAATTATAGACCAATAAGCTTGTTACCCTCTTTATCAAAAATTCTAGAGAAAATCATTCAGAAAAGACTCAACAATTACCTCAACAAAAATGGTATCATCCCCAGACATCAATTTGGATTCACAGAAAAGCTATCAACCACTCATCAATTATTAAGAATCACTGAACATATTCATACAGCATTCCAGAGAAAATTACACACCATATCAAACTTTCTAGACATTTCCCAAGCATATGACAGAGTATGGCATGAAGGTCTCATGTACAAACTTAAAATTAATGGTACACCCAAGTACTTAACCAACATCATCAGTAGCTTCATAAGCAATAGAACCTTTGCAGTTTCAATAGATAAACATCTCTCAAACCCCAAACCAATTTTGGCTGGACTTCCTCAGGGCTCCCCATTGTCACCTATATTATTTAATATTTACACTGCTGATATCCCTACATCCAACACAATCAATATAGCACAATTTGCAGATGATACAGCATTGTATTGTTCTAGCACATCACTTGATATATTAAAAAACACAATACAACAATATCTAAACCAAATCAGTGCTTGGTCAAACAAATGGAAAATTAAATTAAATCCATCCAAATCAACAGCAAAAATCTTTTCATTAAAAACCATTTCAACACCGCCACCTCTCACACTGAACAATAACATTATTCCTTGGACTCCACAAAACAAAACAGTGAGATATCTAGGACTACATTTAGACACTAGACTTAACTGGAAAGAACATATAAACATTAAAACACAACAAACAAAAGTCAAACTAATCCAATTAAAACCATTAATAAACAACCACAGTAAAATAACAATAGAAAATGCTAAGCTCATATATACAACAGTAATAAGACCCCTAATGCTCTATGCCTGTCCTGTCTGGATTAATGCAGCAAAAACCAATATCCATAAATTACAGGTCATACAGAATAAATTCCTGCGAACAATAACCAATGCACCCTGGTTCATCACAAACAAACAACTTCATAAAGAAATTCAAATAAAGCCTATCATACATCACATCACCAAGTTATCCCATAATTTTTATAACAATTTACCATCAATTACACAACTATCCCAATATAACCTAGGCAAAGCACCCAGAAACGCAACCAGAATAAAAAATAGATTTCCCAAGCATGTTTTTTATGTACAATTTGCCAATTTGGATGATTCCTTGTGAGGTGCTCAGTGGGTTTCCTCTCCCTAATAATTAGTTTGTAAAGAAGTAATAGTTTTAGTTTTTTAACGTAGATATTAAGCATCAAAAACATGTGAGAAAGTTTGTATTGCTAAACTGAGCCATTTATAATCTTCAAAATAATAAAAATTATTATAAAAATAAAACCATTGTCTGTCACAGTTATTTTGTTTACATTATCTACAATTGAAGAATTTTAACATTTAATATGATTTATAATTTTCTATTTAGCCTATCAGAATTCAATGTTGCTAAAACTTTGAGAGACCACATCGTATTCGTCTGGATTTACGAAAGATTTATTGAGATCTTCGTACTTTTCCCAATTTTTAGCAAATAATACTCTTAACTTTATTCTGTAGATTTATTTGCATAATTACTCAGTAATTATATTTTTAAATTGGTCATCATTCAAAATTAAAATATCCCAAGTGGCCGTTGCGTGTTTAATTTTGAATGTTAATTGTTGTAAAAATGTTTTACATCTTTGTTATTAAAGAAGTCGCCCTAATAGAAAATAAATAAAATCAAAATCATTACACAAAGATGTAACTACTTGTTTAGAAAATTCCATTGAACTACCAGTAGCGTTAGGAAATATTACTCGAACGAAACGTTCTTTTTCTGATTCAAATGAAAACACGTGTTACATCAAAATCAAAAATGCATAGAACTTTTTCTCGAAAGCAGCCAGTCAGACAAAATATTCAGCTTATTTCGAAACTGTGCCATCAACACAAATGTATCTTTAGATGCCAACTATTTTTCATTCTATTCCGTTTCTGCGTCGTTCATACGAACAACGATTCAGCAGTCCTGCACCTGAAGGGGAACCTACGCGAGGCATGACATCACCGCCTGCAGATCGCTTAGTGCCGAGAAGAAAACGGGACTTGGCCTGAATAGAAGTAAATAATCTATTGTTACGCTTTCAGAAGGCTCATTATGTCAGAGTGCCTACGACTTCTTTCTTGTGCATTGAACAAATATTTTTTTCTCGCAACCATTGTAGAAACGCATTAATAATGTCTGTGTTACTCTATGTATGGTTGTCGCTCTTAGATTGCTAGTGCTCATTATGTAATGAACGGTCTGATGATTTAGAACAATGGAATGCATAGTTATCTAACCAGTCATCGTTAATGTTAATGCTTTTGTAGAATATGTTTTCTGAGGTTCAGATAGCTCATCTGTATTTTGCTCTAAGTAAGCTTTAAACTTTAAATTTTACAAACATTTTGTTGAAAATATATCAAAAAGTTTATACTGAAAACATATTGATTTCTTGAATTAATTTCGGAATTTATTTTCAATAGTTTTCTGGAATAGTTTTCTTTTTCTTTCTAGTATTTATTTAAATGTTTACTTTCAATAATAGTGTTTTTCTGAAATTATTTTATATAATACTTATACTTATTTAGTATGTATTTTGGTTTATAAATATTTTCAAAATATTAGTAATTAGTGTTAATAGTTCTCATATATTGCATTTCTAAGTAGAAATGTGCGTTAATGTTTCCTTGTTGTAATGATCAATGATTGTATAACTGCAGTTTTTGTTTACATGTCAATTTCCATTAAAAGTTAGTAAAATTTAATAAATGTCTACGATATACCAACCCGTGTACTTGACCAAGCCGCCGCATTCACACGAAGTTTTCTCATCCCTGCTTCCCGCCTGTGACACGAGAGACTACGCTAAGCTGATATCGCCGCGTGCCCCAAACCTTTGCGAAGGCCATTTGCGTGCTCGTTCGTCTGACGGCCCTGCCCCAGAGGAACACAGTGTCATTAATGCTAATAAGAAATAAGAACAGATACGGAACTTCCATGACATGTCTTTAATAAAGTGAATTCTCACTTGACTCGTGTACAGCTCGTTTGAAGTCTTAATTCGCTTGTGCTTAACCAATGTTGCTTGGGAAACCTAGGCGAATGTTTGGTCGCGTTTGTTGAAATCAGCATCCCAACTTTCACGTAATGATTCAATGTAAAAGTTTAACTATAATAGTTCTAGAAATAGTCCTAGAAAAAATAATTATTCCAACCTGTAATGGACATTAATACACTTGTATGAAATCCACGATTATCACTTGTTTTTCGCTCGTATCGTAATATTACTTTACACGCGTGTATTAGTTCTCATCGTTAAATAAACAATTCATAATGCGCTATTAACATTAAAATACAATAGCGTAATTTTAATCCAATGTAGTTTTCTATTACGTGCTAAAACCATTTATCTAGCTTAATTTCTATAATCTTAAATAAAGAAGTCTTTCAAAAGTTTTCTGTGAAATTGATCTTCAAACTGCACATTTCAGAAACGAACAAACGGATGAAAAAGGTTTTCTCGAAAAAGGCTCAACATTTTTTCATTTTTTTATGGATAGTGCTAAACCTACTCTCTGGGATGACATAAATGCCATTTTGATGTATTCCTTTTTTTAATTACAGAAATGTAATTTTGTATATCCCTTTTACTTCGTCAAATAATGCATAAGAATATTTATTATACATCATATTTACGAGCACAACTACTTCAAATAATTTCCAATGAAGTTTCTCGGAAACTAAAAAGTGTTCTCTGAAAAAGTACTTCAAATGTTTCCTATACAAAAAAGGTTAAACAGCATTTTCTCAAAAGCAGGTCTATATTTTTCAAAGAAAATTTCCATATAGATCGAGGTTTCTACTCTGGTTTAATATTGTTAAACTCATATTTATGTTCCACCATTATTAATTTTGATTGCTTTTGTAATTTTTTTTTAATTTTCTAAAATATAGAGAGTTTAACGAAAATGGGACCAGAACCAATTATTTTTACTTTTTTTTGCTACATACGAGGAGCAGGTGCACAAAAACCTATTTGACGCGTTTTTTAAATAGATTAAAAATTGCTTATATTTGACTCAACATTACGGAAAAACTACTCATATTTACGGTTAATACAAGTCAACAATGAAAAATCATCAGTAATAAAACTTGTGTGATTTACTGTTATCAAACCCTGACACCAAATTGGTACTAACGATTTCTCTATCATGTATCATTTTTGTGATAAGATAGTTTTTATATGGCGAATGTGCGAATTATTCCCCTCAAGAGGGATTTACTTAAACAACAATGAAAAATCATCAAAAAAGAAAATATGAGATTTACTACTGATACGATCTGATTCCAAATATGTGCTTAGATTTTCTCTCATTCTCTCGTCGACCGTCATACTGTGCGTATCGCACCCCACAGTGCAGCTCAGCTAGCGCCGGCCAACGAGGTTTCTTTACTCAGTTACGTTCCTGCGCCGAACGTAAAGGTGTTTGCACTACTGCGCGACGAGTATTTAGTCTCTTTCAATTAGTGTATTGCTCGATTTATTCAGTTCAGTTGTTATTTCCACTTGTGCCCAAAGTTTTCACAGTGCTTCGTAGAGATCAAATTCAACCCCCATAGGGGGGTACCTCGTCCCAGATGGCTTCGCAGTACATCATCAACTCTATTACGACTCAACCGTCAACAACGTTCAAGCTCGAAGGTCAGACCCGAGAAAACGCAGTCCCAGCAATCTCCAGGTAACCGGCGCCAAGCGCAAGGCTAATCTTCCCACAGCGTAATGGGTCTACCTACCAAGAACAGATTTATCCCTCTCGGGCACTTGGCGACCGCGAGAAAAATCCTCAAAT
Organism: Acheta domesticus; assembly: GCA_031308135.1. Lineage (NCBI taxonomy): Eukaryota > Metazoa > Arthropoda > Insecta > Orthoptera > Gryllidae > Acheta > Acheta domesticus. The sequence goes on along the minus strand of JAHLJT010009419.1, from coordinate 80,555,342 downwards.
CTTGATTGACCCTAGTGTGCCTGTGATAAAAAAAAACACCTCCAATATTTATCCACGAAATTACAAACTATAAAGAATTTGTTACTAAATTAACCTCAGAGATTGTAGACAACTTTATTACCCAAATTAAAGGTAATTCAATTAAAACTATTCTTAACTCAGTAGACGATTTTAAGAAAACTATTCACTTTCGCGATCAGAATAAGTGTCAATATCACACATTCAGAGACCCATCAGTCAATACCTTTAGTGTGGTAATCCGTGGACTGCCGATCGCTTACGAAGAAGGTGAAATTGCTGAAGAACATACCAAGGCTAATATTCAGAAAGAATCTTACGAACTGAACAAATATTTAATTTTAAATAGATTAGCTTAAATAGATATGCTTATTGATTCTACATATCTTATGGGGTGCAATTTAAATGTATTTGCGTTAATAGCAAAATGCGGTATGACACGGCATAAAGATACGGTGTATTTAAAAATTGTGACGTGATATGGCGTTGTTGTTGTGATATTCTTCACCTTCGTACAAAATTGAGTATGATGCGTACTCTACCTTCCTGGAGGTATAAATCTTGTTCCCTAGTGTGATTGGCTTAACCGAAGAAAGAAATATTTGGCAGTGTAAAAATCACGAAGTGGATTTATTTTAGGGTATTTTTAATGCATTTTAGGGCATTTTTGAAAGATTTTTAAGGAATTTGTATGTAGATTTTAGGTAATCAAAATCCTAGTCCTAGTCATAAGACTGACAGACTAAACGGAAACCGTTGACTGTGTGCGCAGTTACCCCCTCAAAAACGAATACCGTAATGAGAATCTACAAACTGAAAAATCTCTCCAATGCAATAATCTCCGTAGAAGAACGACGTCATATACCTGCACCTGCAGAGTGCCATCAAAGTCAAGTTTACGGGCACACTAAAAAGAACTTCGGTTTTCCCCGACCCTGCGGCAAGTGTTCAAGCCCACACCTTACTACTGACTGTTCAAACGATGTGATAATGTTTGTTTATTGCGAAAAGGCTCATCCAGCATCTAGGCGCAAATGCGAATCATAGGAATCTATTAGTGTTACAATAGAATCTAATGCCAATCACAGAAATCTATTAGTGTAGATATCTATTAGTGTACGTTGTCGCACTAATTTTAAATTTGCAAATTTTTGAAAATTCAAAGATCTCAACGAAAATGAGCCCTGTTCTTTTAAGCATCCCTTGTTCTTGTCCGTGGAAAAACTTTGGAGCGGTTTTTGAGGGGGAACATATTAAAATTAGGTCTGAAAATAAGATTTTTTCTGCCAAAAATTCGCCGTTTTGCGGCGCACAATTATATTTCTTTCTTATTTCCACCTATTTTATATTCTCTTCTTACTAAGTACCTTCGTAAGAAAAGGGCGGGGAAATAAAAGTTCTAACCAGAAAAAAAAACTTCCAACCCACTAAACCCTACAATATCCAACTTCTCATTCCATGAAATTCAGTACTCCCACTGCAACAACCTCCGTCGCACTCACTCCTCCCCCACGCCCCCCAACACGATACCAAAACCACATGTACTACACTCCAATCGACCAACCATATCAAAAGTAGCCCAAGCAAATTTACGCTCATTATATTAAGATTTTTTAAAACCTATTTATCACACAAGTATCCTTACCCAACCCAAATCACACAAATGATCTCTCGACAAATAGAACATTTCCTTACTAACCTTATAAATCAAATCCCCCCCATTCCAAAAAAACTCAATTTTTCAATATTTGAAATCGTACTATCTACAAAGTAATGTAGGCACCAGGCAACAAAAGAACTTTGTTTTGGTACCTGCAATTTTAAATTTGATTGTACGCATTTCAATGCCGCTGAGTCCAAATATACTAACCATTTGCCTCCATCAGCGCTAGTTTTGAAGATACAGTGTAAACAACGGTTTTACTTAATCAATAACTACACAGACCCCCTCCTCTTTGATGTGACAAAAATCAAGTCCTTAAGTGGCGCACGGATGAACATCCCACTCATGTTAAATGGTAATGGTACTCACAACAGCAAGAAATAAGCAATTTACTTGCTGTGTCTTTTGCTAAGAACTCCAGGTACTACAACTATGATGCCGATCTTCTCAAATCTCTTGAATCGAAATTTCTTATGCCTGAAGATATTATTTCTTCATTGGTTGGTTCCAACTATGACCAAATAATATTTTCACCGTGGACGAATTACTTTATGTGTTGAAGAAGAGTAACAATTGCTCACTGTCCTGACCATTTCCAACAGATGGCTTAAAAACCTACCAGTAAAGGCCCTGGCCCATCTTTATCAGATTTATGTCATATGGTCGACTCAGACTTTTCCGGATTAATGGAAATAAGCTATAGTTATACCGATTCTTAATCATAATAAGGAGATATGCCACCCATCTAGTTATTGCCCCATATCTTTAACGTGCAATCTTTGTAAACTTCTTGAGAAGATGGTGTGCAACCGTTTCAAATTGTTTACTAGAATCGAAATGCCTCTTGTCTCCTTTCCAAAGTGGATTCAGAACTTTCCGCTCCACCAGTGACCACTTAGTCGGAATTGATTCAGAAAACTGTGATGCCCTTAGTATGCAACATCGATCGATAGTTGTTTCGCTTGAACCAAAAAAGGCCTACGAAATTGTTCACAAATCTAGACTTCTGTCTATCATTTCCACACTGCCAATTAAGTGCAATATGTTTGCTTTTATAAAGACCTTCATTTAACACAGATTTCTCCAGGTCCGTGTTAAAGATAAGTCGTCACAGAATGTTGAGATGTCAAATGACCTTCCTCAAGGATCAGTATTAAGTGTGTTATTATTTATCATCGCCATAAACGAAGTGAGTAATATTGTTAAAAGACCAGTGAAACGATTCCTGTTCGCTGATGATATCACCCTCCTCTTTACCGGCAAAGATATTTAATTAATCACAACTATTTTGCAAGAATCCCTCAATTCAATTAATAAATGTTCTAAGTCGTTAGGATTCATCTTATAAAAATAAAAATCCGAATTTATGGTTTTCTCGAGGGCTCGGAAAGTTTTGAACTCGTCTTCAATAGTCCTGAAAATTGGTGACCGTAATCTAAGAAGAACGAATACCAGCAAAATTTTGGGTTTAACATTCGACATAAACATTCCTTGAAATTTCACATTTCTTCCCTCAAAGCTGATTGCTCTGTTAGACTTCACATGATGAAAATGTTATCTTCACATAAGTGCGGAACTGATTCCACTTCCCTAATCTATTGTAACAAATCTTTGATACAACCAAAGCTATATTATGGAGTCGTAGCTTATAGCTCAGCCAGCAACCATTTACTAAAAACGTTGGACCCTACATTCAACTCTGCATGTCGCGTAAGTTTGGGTACCTTCAGGACCAGCCCATTTACTTGTCTTCTAGATGAAGCGGGCCTCCTTCCTTTAGACCTCCGTAGAAAGTTCCTATGCCTAAAATTTGCTTACTCTATTCATTGATGTCCCCAAAATCCCACAATTATATCCGTAATCTCTTCAAGTTCTTCCAATTATCAAATGATCCTAAAAGGCTGAGTATTAGATTTGCTAAGTACCGTGTTGAACTTGGCATTGAATCTCATGATATCATGAAGAGGAAACTCAACCTCCTCCTCCCTTGGGAACATTTCTCCCTGTCAGTCAATAAGGAAGCTACTAAATTTACAAATCCTAATATCTCTAAACCTATCCTTATAGAACTAATCCTGGAGTTTAAGCCCAAATTTGTAAACCATAGCCAATTTTTCACGGAGATTCCAAGTCACAAATCAAGATCTAGTGGAGCTGTTATTTCCATTAACCCACCCCTTAAGTATGTTTATCGCCTCCCGGATTTCTATTCCATATTCTCATGTGAAGCTTGGGCTATTATCAAAGCTATTGATATTAGCATCCTAAGACCATCTAACTCAGATATTGTTATTTTTTCTGACTCACTATCTGTTCTGTCCTCCGTCCGCAACCGACATTCCTTAATTCCCCTGATCCAAAAAAAGTTTCATCACACCTTCTTTCAAGGATACATTTAAAGGATTTACATAGCTTGGCTTCCTTCTCACATAGGCATCCAGGGCAATGAAGAAGCGGATGCAGCACCAAAAGCAGCAATCTCTCCCCCCGAAATTTTAACTGAAGCTGGCGGCTCACTTCCTGACCTTAAAAATTACCTATTACTTGCAGTTGAGAAGGTTTAGGACCGGAACTGGAAAATATTGCCTTCTAAATTGCATGTAGTCAGGAAAAATATCGAGGAATCCACTATCACGTTAATTAGTCTTAGCAGAAGACATCAAGTGGTTCTAAGTAGAGACCGGATTTTATATAATTACATATTTTTGTCTTTCTACTTACCGTTCTCAAAATTGTAATCTTGGCAAACCATAGCTCTCCTAACAAAATATTGAATTTTTTCGTTACATGATTTTACATATTTAGTACTATATTACATATTTTACAGATTTTACTGTTTTCACAATATATTTTCTTATTTTATCAATTTTCTACAATTTAATTCCACATTTTTTATGAAAAAATGTTGCTTTTTATTAAAATCAGCATTGTTCCTACATTATTGGGGAAATCGACATTAGCTTAATTAGCTTATCTTTTTAATTATGAATTTTGGTGTATGATGCACGGGAAATTTTGAGTTTTTAAGTAGTGTCCAAAATATCACTGACACCACGTTTTGTGATGCGTAACCTTAATTTCCGAGAAAAATTTCCGATCGCTAACATGTAACACTTCGATGAAGATGCTAAGGTGTATGTATGGTGGTCGTATATCTCGCCAGTTCGTGTGAAGGCCTCTATTGCGATTACTCTGGCTGCTAAACCACGGTCCTGTATTGCAATAGATTAAGCTTTTACTATGGACGAGAAAGTTGTATGATGTAAAGTGGGCAGTTTTTCTAAATGTAATTTTTTGCTAGGTAAATGGTTTTTAATTAGAGAATTTTAATATTACATATTATTACATATAACATCCGATTTTACGTATTTATTACATACTCTTACTATTTTCATTACATATTTATGTACATATTTTGACGTTTAATACTACATATTTTTCCGGTCTCTAGTTACGAGACTGCGTATAGGTCATTTTAAGACGTCCTGGAAGTTAGCAGGTCCATTTCATCCAATCACAAAACTGCATAGCCCATAATGTTCAGCTATTTTGCCGTTTTTAAGATGTGAAAACCAAAAATTGATATCTCCATTCTTTCAAAAAATATTAAGAATTAAAAAAAACATTAAAGATACGTTCAATATAAGAGCGCAATCAAAGAAGTAAAAGGACGTCCCCCGTACAAAATCACACATAACAACTCATAATCGACGCCAAAATTTCACAAAAACTAGTGAAAAACACAATCTGTAACAAAAAATTTGCCGCCAACCGGTTAGACACAATTACCCGGGTTCGAATCCCAGATATGCACCTCTTAAATTAGCCCCATTCAGTTAATAGACGCATTCTCTAATAAACCATTAGCTTTAACAATTCATACTGTGCGCCGAAATTAGCACTAACCAAGTGGCAAACATAATCATTAATAAAATAATTTGCCGCGGATCGTCGAGTTTAAATTACCCGGGTTCGAATCCCCAAAACTTACATTTTGAAAGCCCCTTTCAAGGAAACGCGCGGTGTCTCCAAAACCATTAGCCATAACAATTCATTATGAGCGCCGAAATTAGCTGCATGAAAGTGTAAAATATAATCTGTAAACAAAAAATTTGCCGCGCACGGCTGAGTTATAGTTTCCCGGGTTCAAAATTCCAAAATTTTATCTTTGCGAACGGCCTCTTTCCAGAAAAGCGCGCAGTGTCTCCTAAACAATTGACCTTAACAATTCCCGCTCTGCACCGAATGAAGCTGTCAGTAAGTGCCAACTACAATATGTACTCCAATAATTTGCCGCGAACCAGTTAGTTACAGTTTCCCTGGTTCAAAATATCAAACATTTTACTTTTCGAACGGCCTCTTTCAAGAAAAGTAGGCCGTATCTCCTAAACCATTAACCTTGACAATTCCCGCCTTGCGCCAAAATTAGCTCTAGGCAAATGACAACCATAATCTGCAACCAAACAATTTGCCGCGGACCGGTTAGTTTCAGTTTCTCGGGTTCATATTTCCAAAAATGTACCTCTTCGAACGGCCTCTTTCCAGAAAAACGCGCCGTGTCACCTAAACAATTGACCTTAACAATTCCCGCTCTGCGCCGAAATCTGCTGTGAGCAAGTGCCAACTATAATCTGTAATCAAAAAATTTGCTGCGAACCGGTTAGTGACTGTTTTATGAGTTTTTATTTCCAAAAATATCTCTCTTCGAACGACCTCTTTCTAGAATAGTGCGCCGTATCTCCTAAGCCATTGACCTTAAAGATTCACATTCTGCGCCGAAATCTGCTGTGAGCATGTGCCAACTATAATCTGTAATCAAAAAATTTGCCACGAACCGGTTAGTGACTGTTTCTTGAGTTTTTATTTCCAAATATGTATCACTTCGATCGACGCCTTTCTAGAATAGTGCGCCGTATCTCCTAAACCATTGACCTTAACGATTCACATTCTGCGCCGAAATCTACTGTGAGCATGTGCCAACTATTATCTATAATCAAAAAATTTGCCGCGAACCGGTTAGTGACTGTTTTATGAGTTTTTATTTCCAAAAATATCCCTCTTCGAACGACCTCTTTCTAGAATAGTGCGCCGTATCTCCTAAACCATTGACCTTAACGATTCACATTCTGCGCCGAAATCTGCTGTGAGCATGTGCCAACTATAATCTGTAATCAAAAAATTTGCCACGAACCGGTTAGTGACTGTTTCTTGAGTTTTTATTTCCAAAATGTATCACTTCGATCGACGCCTTTCTAGAATAGTGCGCCGTATCTCCTAAACCATTGACCTTAACGATTCACATTCTGCGCCGAAATCTACTGTGAGCATGTGCCAACTATTATCTGTAATCAAAAAATTTGCCGCGAACCGGTTAGTGACTGTTTTATGAGTTTTTATTTCCAAAAATATCCCTCTTCGAACGACCTCTTTCTAGAATAGTGCGCCGTATCTCCTAAACCATTGACCTTAACGATTCACATTCTGCGCCGAAATCTGCTGTGAGCATGTGCCAACTATAATCTGTAATCAAAAAATTTGCCACGAACCGGTTAGTGACTGTTTCTTGAGTTTTATTTCCAAATATGTATCACTTCGATCGACGCCTTTCTAGAATAGTGCGCCGTATCTCCTAAACCATTAACCTTAACGATTCACGTTCTGCGCCGAAATCTGCTGTGAGCAAGTGCCAACTATAATCTGTAATCAAAAAATTTGCCGCGAACCGGTTAGTGACTGTTTCTTGAGTATAAAATGTACAACAGTATAACAATATAAATATATAACAGTATAAAATGTTAAGGGCTATGTTTTAGGCGCGTTTCCTTGAAAGGGGCTTTCAAAATGTAAGTTTTGGGGATTCGAACCCGGGTAATTTAAACTAGCCGATCCGCGGCAAATTATTTTATTAATGATTATGTTTGCCACTTGGTTAGTGCTAATTTCGGCGCACAATATGAATTGTTAAAGCTAATGGTTTATTAGAGAATGCGTCTATTTATTGAATGGGGCTAATTTAAGAGGTGCATATCTGTGATTCTAACCCGGGTAATTGTATCTAACCGGTTGGCGGCAAATTTTTTATTACATATTGTGTTTTTCACTAGTTTTCGGGAAATTTTGGCGTCGATTATGAGTTGTTATGTTTGATTTTGTACGGGGGACGTCCTTTTACATCTTTGATTGCGCTCTTATATTGAACGTATCTTTAATGTTTTTTTAATTCTTAATATTTTTTGAAAGAATGGAGATATCAATTTTTGGTTTCACATCTTAAAAACGGCAAAATAGCTGAACATTATGGGCTATGCAGTTTTGTGATTGGATGAAATGGACCTGCTAACTTCCAATGGAAGTTAGCAGGACCACTGATTTTTGGGGGAAAATGACTCGCGGCAAATTTTTGGTTTTCGCATCTCAAAAAACGGCAAAAAAGCGGCAAATTATGAGCTATGCAGTTTTGTGATTGGATGAAATGGACCTGCTAACTTCCAGGACGACATTTTAAGCTTGGCCATAGCTACCTGATGAAAAATACTACTCCTGATCTTTGCCAAAATTGAGGTCTGCCAGTATCGACTAAGCACCTTACTGTTGATTGTCATGCAATGACAACTGACAGAGCAAGTCTCAACATTATTAGTGGTTTTCATTGTATATTCAACTCCTACTCATGCCACATAAAGATTATTCACTTCCTTACCAAATTTAATCTTTTAATTGTAATTAACAATTGAGTGCTTTATTGATGATTTCATCTCCAATGTATGTGTGTGTTCCATGTAACTGCATGTGTGTTTGACACCACTGTATATTTTTGTAAGTAGGTACTGTATTTTTGTAACTGTGGTCGCCAATGACCTAGTTGTTTCTGGGGCAACCTTAAATAAATAATTTAAAATTTAAAAAAACGATTTTCTTCACTTTATGTATCACAGTTAATTTTGAATTAAGATGTATAATCTATTTCATTATTTTTCATTATAATCTTAGAAATTTGAATCCCCCACATCTTTTTTAGTAATGTGCACTGTTTCTTACTTTTACTACACTTTTTTAGTGCTCATGTCACGTATTTAGAAATAAAGCGTCGCATTCCTTAATCACATTCCTTTATTTGTTCCGAAGTGTCCATACCTGCCGTAAATTTCGTCACTTTACCTAGGTCTTCCACCCCGTTTTTCTAAAAACAAAAAAAGAATTGAACTAAACTAAGCAGCTTTTCGTTTTTGAGTTAATTTATTACACATGAAGTGAAGGCGGTTACATCTAAAATGAGAGTGGACAAATGGTACAAGAAGTCCAAATTGCAGTGTACCGATGGTTTGGAGTTAGCCTAAAAACCAAATCGATGATTGTTATTTTTGTTTTGCTAATATCAATGGTATTAATCGGAATAATCGTAGCAAATGGATGTATCGTGACCAAGATTCAGTTAGGAGGCGGGTTCCACACTCAGATGTCGCACTTGTTCCATCATTCAGAAGAGCTCACTGACGAATCTTGAATGTCTGAAAGTAATGAAAATGGAAATAGTTATTGTGATTTTGTAAGTACTTCATAAAAACCTGAATGTTTCGACCAAAATGAATTGATTGATTTTGTCAGGGAACTTAATGTTTCCAAAACTGCCTCTCCATTTGTCGCCTCTAGGGAAAAAATAATTTGTATGTATCTGGGACAAATATTACATTTTTTTATCAGAGAGAAAAGGAAGTGCTGTGATTCTTTGCGCACGAAGAAACCCTAGTCTTCTGCAACGATGGAGAAAGTCTTCTTAAACAGTTGGGTTCACAGAAAATATTAGATGAATGGCGACTTTCATTGACAGTTCAAAGAAAATTTTGAAGTGTGTTCTATAAGAGAACGTCTTTTAATAAGGTTGTTTCAATTGGTTACTCAATCTGCATAAAAGAAGAGTACGAGATTTTTTTTCGTTTAAAAAAAGGTGTTATGAACATCCGTGAGATATTTGTGTTAATCTGAAGATGGTGAATTTTCGTATCTGTCAACAAAGTCAATACACAAAAAATCTCTCATTTATTCCTGTGGGACAGCGGAGCCAAAAGTGAGCGTTGGTTGAAAAAAATTTGGCGTGTGGGAAAAGATATAGTTGTAGGGGGAAAGAATGTATTCAATTTACCTTTAGTTGCTCTAAAGAAAATTATTGTCCATCCTTTGCATATAAAAATAGGCTTGACGAAACCATTTATACACTCGAAGGTGGGATGATTTGTGCTTCCAGAGGTATATTACGTACATTTCTGGGAGTCACTAAAGTGAAACTGAAAGCTGTGATTTTAGATCCTCAAAAAAGAAAACTTATCAATGATTCATATTTTTTGGAATCCATTAGCAAAGTGGAATCAAATGCCTGATCACCTTTTGTTGTGAAAAACTTTCTAGGAAAGCATGAAGATGAAGCCTTTTTCACAATTTGTAGAAACACTGATTTCGAGTTTCCATGTGCTTGGCTTCAATATGAGTTTTAAAGAAATTATTACCTACATAGACACTTGAATTGCTTTCCAAATAATCTTAGTGGTCTAAGTGAAAAGCGAGATATTGAAACAATGGAAAAGAGACACAAGGGAAAAATAGGATATACACATTACGACAGACTACTATTGGAACATGCAACGAGATTGTATTTATCACTTAAAAATCTATTAAAACCACTTTTTGGGTGTTGAATATATAGTTGAATTTATGAATTAAAAAAAATTAAAATTATGGGAATTATCTACTTAATATATTTCATTTACAAAAACAAATTTATTTTATTTTACAACAAATTAACATAAGTAAAGTAAATATTTTGTGTCCAAATGCCATCGATGCTCCCAAATTCTAGCGCACAATGTGGAAGTGGGGTATATAATGATAATTTTGTATTTGCAAAACTAGAGCTGATAAGGAAAAAACTAATGCATTTTTTGAATCAGTGACTTTTAAATACCTAAGAAAAAGTTTAACATAAGAGGCACCAAAACGTGAGTTGACTAGTGTAATAGTTCCCAGTACAATATACTCCTTGTAATATCATGGAATGCAAATGTATTACGATTTAATTTCCATACATTGGCCAATTTTCTGTATAGTAATAAATCCATGTAGCTTGCATCCCAGAAACACACCTGAGACCCTCGATGACAATTTACATTTCACGATATTTGTATCATATCGATATGACCAAGAAAAAGGCACATTGGAGGGCTAGCGATATTTATTAAAAATAATGTATTACACCATGTACAATCAATGAGCCAAACCAATACTTTCAAAAACATAAGTGGAGTTTTACAACATAACACACATCCTGCATTCAAAATAATATCGAGTTACAAAGCACCAAATGTTTTGTATACATCAGGTGATATTGACCCATTCTACTTCTAACGAATCAACCCTCATTGTGGGCGACTGGAACGCGAAACATAGTCTGGGGCAGTAGACTGAATTCTACAACTGGAATATTATTTTTCAGTGATATACAATGACTAAACCTAACTGTTCATGCACCGGAAACCCCAACTTATTTTCCTTATTGTTCATCAATTCAGACCGACGTTTTGGACTTCAGCATCTCCAGAGACATCAATTGAAATATTCATGTTGAAACGCACATAGCTCTTCAACCAGATCTTCGCCTAATCTTATTCCTCTCGATACATCACCTCGCGAAATCCATCGCACCAAACAATTATAATCTCCAAAAGGTAAACTGGCCGTATTATCAACTCCTTGTCACACAACTCCTCCTCCACTACCATCACTCAAAACCACACTCTACCAAACAATGACACAACCAATATTATGTTATGCATCCCCAGTCAGGGCTGCCGCATCCAAAACTAATAGACATAAAATATAAACGTAAAAAAATAAACACGAATAATCAGAGAATCACACTGGTTTATCCCAAACTCTCAACGCCATCAAGAACTCCTATCACCCCAAGTATTTTTCCCTTCTATCCACCAAATTTTATAACACAATTTCTCGAATACCTTCATTTCAAACTAGGTAAACAGAACCCTCATAGGAAACTCTTCAAAAGGAAACTACTCAGAGAATTTGTTGACCCTCCTTAAGCAGATTGGAAACGATTTGCATTTCCATGAAATATAATAAGCTTCTGAAATGAAATAACCACGACACAAATTATCATGTAAACCTGCTCTATAAAAAATCAACCACTGTATCAGTGGTACACACCTACTGAGGGCCACAGGCCAAACGAGAATAAATATATTTTAAAAAAGTCTATCAATTTGCCCGAGCACATGCGTTAGCATTTTGTACGAGCAAATAAAAATACTTCACGTGTCAGTGGCGACTGGGGAGTAGCCTATTAAGAAGATATTCCGAAACGAGTGAAATCCAACAGTGATGAAGGGTAACGAATATGACTAAGGCGGGGTGATTCATTCCTCCCCATGTGCGTTCCTGAGACTACTCCTATCGCCAGCGCGGGAGCGTGAGATGCTGCTGTCCGGCGAGGCGGGGGAGCAACGAATAGAGAGCGGAGCAAAATGAGAAAGGGGCTGGGGCGGTCACGAAGAGGTGGCGGGGCGATGGCGAGGGTGGGAGCGGGGCTGGGGAGGGGCAGAGGCGAGGCGGAGTATGGGGGCGGGTGAGAAAGGGGCATGGTCGGGCGACGGGGGGTCGAAGGCGGAGTGGGAGAGGGGCGGCGCCAACGAGGGTGGTGCGGGGAGAGAAGAGCGTGGCGTGGCTGGGGGTGGAGGCGAGGCGGAGTAGGAGCTGTGCGGGCGGCGAGAGACGGGGCATGGGCAGGCGGGTTGGAGCTGGTTTGACGGGCAGTGCCGTGGGGGGGGAGGGTTGAAGGCGGAGAGAGTGAGGGGTGGTGCGGGGAGAGGGGCGTAGCGGGTGCGAGCGCGGGAGAGTGAGAGGGAGGGTGGGGGAGGGAGCGGTCGTGGGGGCGGAGGCAGGGGCGGTGGCGGGGGCGAAGGCGAGGGTGAGGGCAGGGGCGAGGGCGAGTGGCGGGGAAGGAGACAGGTGCGGGGGCGAGGGCGAGAGCGGGGGCGGATGCGGTGGTGGGGGTGAGGGCGGGAGTGGACGCAGAGGCGAAAGCCGGGGGCGGGGCGGGGGCGGGGAGGGGGCGGGGCGGGGCGGGGCGGGGGCGGGGGCGGGGCGGGGGCCGGGACCGGACGCGGGGGCGGGGGCGAGAGCGGAGGCGGGGCGGACGCGGGGGCGGAGGACGGGGCGGTGGCGGTAGCGTGGGCGGTGGCCGGGGCGGGGGCGGGGGCGGGGGCGATGGCGAGGGCGGGGCCGTGCCGGACGCGGAATTGAGGCAATCGGCGCGGCGCGGCGTTTGAAGGCCGCTGGGCCGCCCGCCCGCGCGCGCGCGTCTGCCGCGACCGACGCCACGCCCCCTCGCCGCGGGCGTCTTCGCGCCCTCGCGCCCCGGGGGGGACCGCCCCTCTGACAGGCGCTTTCTTGGTGCACGAGCTCCCTACTTCCCGGCCAGCACGGTGTTGGAAAAGAGGATACAGTTTGGAAATTACGCGCAAGCTTTCATTACAACACATGATAGTTTTTTACGAAATTATTATCGTAAGGCATCTCGTTACAATACAAGAAGAAGCATCAAACAATGCTGTTATGTTGAGTCTGATAACCAATCGAAAATTACATTAACACCTTACGATATGGAATTATTTGCCCTTTTACCCATTTGTAAAAATTGTAAGGTAGTCTACTATTTGTTCGTTCGTAATTGACTATTCTGCGGAGGTGGCAGAGTGACGTCCACAGTAGGTCGTAGATTAATATAAATTTTGTTCTAATAATACTAATTACCAAATTGGTTACATGCGTTAACAGTGGGCTATTAAAACTCAGGTCTTAATAACTTTTGTTACGAAAGTAATATCAATTTCCTAAAGTTTGACTTTTAAAAATCAAATAGATAAATTAATGATAACTCTAGAAACCTTTCAAAAGGGATGCTCATGACCCCCACATTAATTCTTATTTTCTATGCAAGCTCAGACTCTGCCCTCGCAAGGGCTGGTTCTCAGTTTTCAATTTATTTGTACTACATTGCTCATCGCAGTAGTAACACGCGGATTTTCTCTCTTACGTAAGTTGTGGTAAACAAAGAATTTTGTATTATGGATGCATCTTGGAATTGTTTACAATATTTCAGCGTTATAAAATATATTGTTTCCTACGTTTTGTTGCATTCTTTTAGTGATATATTCAGTGTCCTTGTACACCGTTTTTCCCGTAGAGATATGTGATAATAATTTATAATTTGATCAATAGATTAATATAGTGGGTTAAATATACACTGCATTAGTAGTTACGAGACAGTTACAATAATAAAAAAGACAATTTTGACGACCATAACTGAAGACAATCTTTTTCACCTCTATTTAGACACATATTCCGCTTCTACTTAACAGTGTTAACTTTCTCATAACGTACGTATGGTCTGAGTAATATACTGTACATAGTATAGAGAAAGTAATGTTAAGCTGTGGAAAATCAATTTCGAGATTTCATTGGAATACACCTTTTAGATCCCCTGATACCTAAAACTTGTTTTCAAAACGTCCGTCAGTCTGTCTATCTAATCTGTCCGCCTGTCTGTCTGTCTGTGCGTCCATCCGTCCCTCTGCTAAACTATATGAAGCTTCTGGGAATTTTGCAAACTTATCTCAAAATTAACTCAATTTTTTCTTTAAAGTCTTGTAAGAGTAGAGTGAAATACACTGATAAAGATGGCCTATTTTCAGAGTTAACTCTGAATTTTCGAAAATTGCAAATTGGGAGATACCGTAATATTGGTGACCGCAATTTTTTTTTCGAATTAAATTTGTTCCTCACAATTAGGTCTTTCATTAAGGTCAGGTTTCGTAGTTTTGGCGCGATTCTGAGTGAACATTGTCAATGTTAAAAAACTAAAAAACAATATTTTGACAAAGACGACTACAGATGTTTTCTTTAAACTTTTGGTAGGGATAATATGCACTGCACGCAATTCATAAGATTACATAAATGTCATTTTGGTATATTATTTTGTTTTTTCAAAAATTACACAAATGTAATTTTTTCATATCTTTCTCACTCTTTAGTGTTTACATTACCGACAATTTGTATGTATTTTCTGGCATTTGTGAGAATGAGTGCTTCAGATAATGTCTTACAAAGTTCTCGAAAACAAAAGTTTTGTGTGAAAATGATCTCCAAATTCCGCTTTTTCAGAAACGCTGAAATGTCGCTTTCTAAAAAAAGGCTCCTATTTTTCCTTCTGTCTTTCTGTGCATAGTGATGAATGCACTGAGTAACTTTACTTAAATGCCATTCGATGTATTCTTATGTTTTCTCTAAAATAAAAAAATGTTTTTGGAACATCTATTATGTCAATATTTGCTTAATGGGCATTTCGTTGTACAAATTAACATATTTTTTTGGTTCTATTTCTTCGAAGAATTTCCCTTGAAATTTCTGGAAATTCGAAATTTTGGGGTAAAAATGAACTCTAAAATGTGCATTTTCACACATTCGCAACTTAAAAAATCTCTCAAGTTTTCCAATGAAAGTTTGCATCTAAGATCAGATTTTACTCTTCTATAATATTATTAATACCTAAAAGAATATTATCACAATTTATACTTTCTTTTGAATCAAACCAGGACAGTCGTCTATTGATGATGTAATACTTATTTTTTTCACCCACATCATCCCCAAATTAATGTAAGTATGGAGTGCCAAGGAACAAATTGTTACCGTCAGTTCGTGTTTACGAAACAATGCTATTATATTTTAAACCTTACGTCATGTGTGATGCAAGTGTCTTTCTGTAGAAGTTACAATCGTTCCTTCCACATATCAATACTATGAAATCACGTGTATCTCCAAGAGGTGACTCGCTCTACCGATAGAGTTTAGAGTAAGTTAACAAATTAGTGGCAAAATGTGAATGCATGGTGGTTTGAAAAAACATTAATTGGAGCTAGTGTTATTTATGACTTCATTTCTTTATTGATCTTATTCCTTTTATTTCAACATGAAACACCAAAATTCCTTTTATTTCAACATGAAAGTGCCACCAGCGCGTCAGAGTACATACGCCGCATACGAACTTCCAACGTTCGTCGGAGATTTCAGTATTTTATATTTTATGGAGTATAAACCATGACAAGACTGATTTATTGCACTTACATACTTAATAAAGTGATGTCAAACTAATGAATGTATTTGGTACCAATTCTGAAATATATATATGTTCCCTGCTACAAATCCATCAAAAACCTCACTTCTTCGTACATTTTGTTACAAGACATGTGAAATAAGTTGCAATATCATACAACAAGAAAACGTGTACCTTGTTGAAACACTGATTTACTGCAGTTGAAAGTGTGTTCTGCTTGATGCCGACCGTGTTTAGAACCACGAGGAAGAGGCTGTTTCGTAAATAATGGCACCGCCAAGGCGCGCCAGGGCAGGTTCTTTGCAGCGCCACTGAGTAAATCAAACTATGTAAATACCGTTGATGTCACCGCCAAGTGTGAAAACCGACTCGTGCTATTCAACGTAAATGTACGGCATGTGTGGTTGATAGATAGGGGAATAAAATGCGATGGTGGGGTGTGGCAGGAAACTATAAGGCGAACGAAGGACATCTGGTACAATTCTACGCCTACGGAATAACCAGAATATATGTCATCACCGGATACGACTCTTCATGCTTCTTTTGCGGTGTCAGTTCTCTTTAAGACGCATCCAGAGTGATAAGTTATTCTGTTTTCTCTATTTGGCTATGAACTATCTTGGAACACATTCCAACTATTTATAGAGAGCGTTTGAAAATTATTTGAAAACAATATTGAAAATAAACGATTTTTGTTTAACAGAAAAAAAATGTATTTTTGCTATTACTGTGTTTCATAAAATGCATCAGATTTCAGAAACCTATTTTTTGTGGAAATTAAATATCTGAGATCGAATAAAATACTCGCTTAGTTATTAATTAGATGTGTAATCGAGAATAGATAATTCATCCTACATTATTAGTACTTTATTTATTGAATTACATATTTGAGGTTTCCTATTTTCAGCCACTTTAATATATCCTGTGATAATGTATCTAAAACTATTCTACTGAACATATACATTACTCACTCACTATTATTCTTCTGACAGATATAAAATAATCAGTTACATTAGATAGTTATAAAACAATGCTTACAGGTTTCGTGGTCCGTTTTCATTTTAACTGTATCTCATTACAACCATTTACCATCACATTACACCTTCTTACATGGCAGAAAATATCTTTTACGTTTTTCATCATATCGCATTACCTGTTATTTTTACAGCTCACCCCACTTTTATTACATATTATTCCCCTCTTTACACTGAATTTCATATTCTCAAATAACGCCTTTTCCTACTCCTTTCCTCAATTTACCTCTTCTTTCACAATGATACTCTCCGTCTTTGTAGTCCTTTCTTCTCCGTCCTATTTCTTCTTGGTGCACTTCTCCCTTTCGGGCTTAACCTACGAAGCAGACACCATGAGAACAGTTGTTCATCTGTATTGCTGGAAGGGAGGTGATTATAATAAAATGATGGAGATGGAGGTGATAGGCGAGGATGGTGCAAAGGTGGAGTGAAAGGCAGAGGCCACGGAATGAAACTCTGCCGCGAACCCCCGTTTGTCCCCAACAAATTCCCCTTCAATCATGGACCGAACCTGGCCTCAACTGAGAAACGTCAGCTGTCGCATAGTTTCAGTTGCAGCTTTCTCGATCTCTTCACATTATTTACTACGCATTAGCTTAGCCTCCCAACTCTGGTGGCGGGTACTATTCTGCGGTGAATTTTTGTGTGCTGATTCCATTAATTTTTTTTAACAATACAGTTAGGCACCAAATTCGCCTATCCATAAGTTTTGCATAAAAAAGTATCGAAAGAAATACTTATTTTAAAGTTTGTATTTTATTGTATTAATAGGTTTAACCATTACTAATATGTCGAAAAACTATCGTCAATATAATGATGTTCTGATTCACGCTGAGCCGGGAAGGCAGTGTAGTAATTCATTGTTTCTCATCACTGTAGGTGTCTTAAACCTCACAAAAACAATTTTTTTATGAATTCAACCAAAATATTCTCTAAATATTTGTCTAAAATCAAATCAAGTCGATTTGTCTAATTGAGAGCAATCGAATGTCAATACCTCTGTTGGTGATTTTAAAACTTCTCAAAACACGTTTTTAACCTGCCTGCAACATGCTTTAGATTATGTGTAAATTAATTTCAATATTTGGTTTAATTGTCGTCAATCTGATAAAACAACTGTAATTATTCAAGTAAATGCCGGAAAGAGAATATAGTAATTCCCGATGTTTTACTAATGTTCCCGGAGGTGAGTTGAAAGCATCCAAAATACGTATTTTTATAGAATTCATCGAGAATATCCCAGAGGAAACCAATGTAAATCGATTCGTCTCTTAGAGAAGAAGAAAACAAACATTTTATAACATGTAGTAAATCACCCAAAACGCGTTTTAAGAAATAAAATAAGCAAACAAAAACTCAGTTTTTAGAGACATTTCTTATAATCTTCTGAATTGATCCACAAAATATGATCAGTCATCATTACCTATATATCACATCTTGCGCACAAGTTTCTCTGAATGGAATGAATGAATAAATGACACAGATAGTTATTACGTTTAGAATAAATTAGTGATCGGCATTTCCATTTCATAGTTCTTGGGCGTGATGGTCGTTAGTTGGCATTTTAAGATACAACAATTAATTTTTGTAGACAACATTGTAAGGTGATCGACAAGGTGATGTGTGTCACAGCTCTTTCGCCGAATTCAACTGCCAGGTTCTGATGAAATGGAAGAAAGAATAGCGCGAGGAATAAATAAATAAATGTCTTTATTTGTGGCGAGGCTCAGGCCATTTAGCCTGCTCTTCCGTCTAAGCACTTTCAAAATTGTATTACATTAGTGCATACTAGAAGGAGGTCATTCAATGAAAAATACGTACGCAAATTGAGTGAAAGTTTTTTCACATAGAAGACAGGAATGAAAGCGAGGGAGGAAAGAGTTGGTGGAGGAGGAATGCTGTCACAGCATTTGTATGTTTAAAGTTATCAATTTCAAGTTAGGGATGCAATTTAAGAATTGATCCCAAATATATAAAGTTAAACACTACGAGATTTTACTCAAAATTTAGAGAAATTATCTTTATGTGACTAGGTAAGTTACATATTGAAGTGGATTTGATAGAGATGGTTTAAATCGGTGAAGTATTAATATGTACTTCTAATTGTTTCAAAGAGGTTTTAGTAGAAGCTATGATTGCGTACGTATTTCTGAAATACTCCTAAATGAAAACTAGAAAGGGAGGGAATCTCGTCAGCATACAAGCGAAAACACATCAAGTCAAAACGTTCAGGTCCTAAGAGAAACGGAGAACATTGAAAGATAATGGTAAAATGATTTTACGTGTATTTCATAATAGTAATAATAAGAAAGTTGGCAATAATAAAATAATGTTTTATCAATATATTTAGTAAAAAATATAATTAAAACGTGGGAAAGATCAATCCAGTTTTAGGAAAATGTTTACAATATAAAGATATTTTCCAGCCTAGAAAAATGGAAATTTTAATAATGTAGGAAAATGTTAACCATTTAGAATATTCCCAAGACTGAAAAACCGACCCGACATATCTCACCCGCAAGCCAACGATTTACGCTATATTTATAGGAATTGCAGAAGAATGCAGACAAGTGGAACAACTGGTACGAGAGTAATTGGGTGCAGTAATGAGATAAATCTGGAAGTGCTGAAGAAAGGAGATAAATGGGCAAGCGTGCTCTTGTCAGGAATGGACGAAATCAAAAGACAGCAGAAGGCCACATTTGAGTGAAGGAAAATTGATTTCGGGGCATGAACAACTCAGGTCATTAGTCCCATAAGTGTAGTTCATGCTGTATTGCGGGAGGTGGGCCCGCTGCAATGACAGCACTGACGTGCAAGTTTGCAAGTACATCCCAGTGACGAGAATATGGGATCTTAAACATTATCAAAGTAAATTGCAAACTTGCTCAAAATATTCAGAAAAATATACTTAATTTATAATTAGTTAATGTGAAGATAAAAAATTAAATAAGTTTGATAAACACGCTTTTGGAGTTAAAAGAAGATTTACAGTTTTTTCTTCTCCGCATATCTCCCCCAGAGAGACGCTGCTCCAGCCAGGACAAGTCCTAATCTTCCGACTTGCTTCTAGACATTTGAGATAGTGTAGTGCATTTGAGTGCAACAAGAGAAGAGGCAAGGGACAAGGATGAGGAATGGAAACTGTTGCGAAAAAATTGCTGTGGTATTCGCCTGGAATTGATCGGAGAAATCATTGAAAACTACTGATCAGAGCAGCCATCCGGTAGAGTTCTTTAGAAGAGTGAATTCGATCCAGTTCCATCACTAGCATCCAAACTCGCCACTGTCGGGACTCGACCTCCCGGTCAACGATTCTGTACTATATGCGCACTTTTTCTTGATACTCCACAGCGGGGGGAGCGAGGGGAGGCCGGTTCTGTTTACGTCACGGCAGTGCAGTGCTGTCAACATCCACAGGAAACTCAGCGTAAAAGCGCGTCTTGGACTAGATAGCAATGAGAAACAACTCAAGTTTTTTTTTAATTCTGAAGAAATAATTAATAATTGTAGAAATTGAGTAACGAAAAGGTGCACGGTACGCAGAGGTCGTTATAAAGAGAGAGCGAAAACTGAGAATTCCGAATTGTAAAGGAAGAAGTTGAACAGCACTGCAAAGAGAACCGTGACGTTCCGAGTGGGGCTCATGTTTTCTGCCGAGCCGTGCTGTGCCGGGCTGAGCGAGAACTAGGGAGCTGGAGGCTCAAGAAAAAGTGCGAGCATTTACATGTAACGGCATTGCTACTGAGCCATCACAGGATGATCGGAGACGATTACGGAAGGGCCGGGGCTGAGGCGGAAGGCGGCACCTGGGGGTTGACGGCAGGGGGAGCAAGGGGAGGGAGGAGCGGAGGCGGAGAAGGAATCCGAGGTGAGAGGGCGGGCCTCGCGCCCTCGCACGAGAATCGCTTTCATCGCGTGAAACGTCGAAAACCGGCCCGCGAGGGCTGTCCACGCCTTCCCAGCGCTTTGGGGTGTTTGCTGCCGGCGCGCTGATGAAGCTTGGCGCGCCATAAAAAACTACCTTTAGTGGATACAGTCATGCAATCCGCATGACAGACTTAATATTTGGGCAAAAAAGAATATTCAAATAGTTGTTGTTAGTAACTCTCAGTAATCAAAAAGAAGGAAGAATAATAATGGAAATAAGGAACATTGATTAGAAGATTCATCTTAATCAAAGTAAAGAAAGACTGCACAGAAACAACTGCAAGGCCATACGCAATATAGTTTTTTCTTTACTTCCTTTCTTCATTTTTTGGATTTCATTTTATCTCTTCAATACCATCAACGCATTCACAAATTTAGTTTCTGAAAAACTTTCTTAGTTTCTTTAGTAAGTAGTTATCTGAGAGAGAGTGTAGTAACACAAATGAATGGAATATATGATACAGATGGAAAACTTACCCAAGAATATTTTTCCTTTTCCGTTTTCTCCTTCCTTCCTTCTCTTCTTTCCCTCTCTCTCCCTCTTTTTCTTCCTTTATGTCTTTCGAAAAATACATTAAGTTCGTTAGAAAATTAGTTGTTCCACTTTTTGTTTCTTCTCAGTTCTGTTGGCTTGAATTAAAGCTGCTTAGGGTTTTCTTAGCAGTGGTGAAGTTATTAACAGCTTGTATTAAGTTGGACCAAGTTTGCTGATTACTACTGCCTGGTTTAACGGGAGCGTTGAGAAGAGAATGAGCAGGAAAACACTAGTTCGTAAATCATATGAAAGTACTTGGGATTAAACATTACATCATCAATTACTTATTAAAACTCGTTTAAGCCGTTTTTAAATAATGTTACAAAAGGATATCTCGTTATAATTCGTAATCACATTTCTTTCTGAAAAATGAATTCGAAACTGACCGAAATTCTGATCAGTAATAGTATTCATGCAATTATCAATACAGAACCGTGTAAATGTCACCGAGTCAATTTTATTCCAAAACAGCCAGAACAAGTGGTAGAGGTATGTAAAACAGTCAAATGTTTGTATAAGAATGCATATGTGATGGTAAATATATATTATCACACTGTAGATATGTGTGAGTGAGAATGGAATTTGATGAACAAGTAAGACCGTATGTGAGTGTAGTATCGTCTGGTGTGGTGTGTGGAGTGTGGGTGTAGTGTGTGGGTGTAGTGTGTGGGTGTAGTGTGTGGGTGTAGTGTGTGGGTGTAGTGTGTGGGTGAAGTGTGTGGGTGTAGTGTGGGGGTGAAGTGTGTGGGTGTAGGGTGTGGGTGTAGGGTGTGGGTGTAGGGTGTGGGTATAGAGTGTGGGTATAGAGTGTGGGTGTGGAGTGTGGGGTGTGGAGTGTGGGGGTGTGAGGCGTGGAGAGTGGGGTGTGGAGTGTGGGGTGTGGAGTCTGGAGTGTGG
Organism: Acheta domesticus; assembly: GCA_031308135.1. Classification (NCBI taxonomy): domain Eukaryota; kingdom Metazoa; phylum Arthropoda; class Insecta; order Orthoptera; family Gryllidae; genus Acheta; species Acheta domesticus. The sequence continues at coordinate 80,533,086 of JAHLJT010009419.1, read as the reverse complement.
GGTGTGGAGTGTGGGGTGTGGAGTGTGGGGTGTGGAGTGTGGGGTGTGGAGTGTGGGGTGTGGAGTGTGGGGTGTGGAGTGTGGGGTGTGGAGTGTGGGGTGTGGAGTGTGGGGTGTGGAGTGTGGGGTGTGGAGTGTGGGGTGTGGAGTGTGGGGTGTGGAGTGTGGGGTGTGGAGTGTGGGGTGTGGAGTGTGGGGTGTGGAGTGTGGGGTGTGGAGTGTGGGGTGTGGAGTGTGGGGTGTGGAGTGTGGGGTGTGGAGTGTGGGGTGTGGAGTGTGGGGTGTGGAGTGTGGGGTGTGGAGTGTGGGGTGTGAGTGTGGGGTGTGGAGTGTGGGGTGTGGAGTGTGGGGTGTGGAGTGTGGGGTGTGGAGTGTGGGGTGTGGAGAGTGGGGTGTGGAGCGTGGGGTGTGGAGTGTGGGATAGGGGGGTGTGGGGTGTGGAATTACGGTTTAGGGCAAGATGTGTGTGGTGCGGAGAGTGTGGTATGGTGAGATGGTGTGGTAAGTAGTTGTGGAATGAGAGTGAACGTCAGCGCGTGAGTGGTGTGGGTAGTATATGTGGGTGTATTAACGTTTTTTATGTAATACCAAATCTGACAGTAGTAAGCTTAAAATTTTCGAAAGTACTTTAATTATTTGAGTTGAAGACATTCTAGAATAATTTTCTTTCAACGCAGACCGAATATTTCACCCATATACACCCCTGTTGGTCATTCATAAATGAAGAAACGCAAAATGTCTTTCAATTTCAAACAAACCATTCACAAATGCGAAATAAGGAAATTTATAGACATACGACATTTTTAACTATACAAATTACAATATTTCTGCAATTTTATAGTACTAGTTGACTCCAGTTTTAACTTTCTCGTCCTAATTTCGTAAGAAGGGAAAGTATTATAATCATGCGCTAGGAAACGAATTTTCGTTAGAGAAACTTGTATAACCGGTCCCTGGTAACGAAAACGTGGATAAATTTTCTTCCTGCATAGAATTGAATTACTTCCTTTAACGCCTTGTGTAGTCAGAATCCATGTTTTGTCGGTTTTTGATACCAAAAAATCGACTGGCGGCAAATTTTTTCTGTCCTTCTGTCCGACTGTCCGTCCGTCTGGTCCACGCTATCGCCTAAACCGTTCAGCCGATTTTCTCCAAAATTTATTTTCTTTTTTTGATGTACGCAAAATCTGTTCTAAAGGATAAAATCTTTAAAAACGATCACGTAAAAGTTTTTGAAAAAACTATGAGTAATAAGTATATTCAGTAATTTGTGCTTAAAATTAATGCAATTTATAAAAAAAAACATTTTCTCAAAACCCGAGTCAAATGTTTTTCTTCACGTTTTTCCACAGATAGAACTCGAAACTCTTCTAGAGCTAACACTTCTTCGCATTTTCGTTATTTTCGTACTTACTTCGTTATTTTCGTACTTGTGCAGTTGTATATACCTGAGAGAATTTATTGTGAGGTGGAGTAATTTATTTTGTATTGTTTCACGTTCGTATTTGTTTTATCTATACAATGTCAGCATGTGTAAAAACTCAGAAAAGAGAAAACCTTCTGTTTTCCAACACAACAATTTTCTTAAGTAGATAGAATGAACCATTTGAAGACCAGACTAAGTGCTACTTGTGCGAACTCTGCTTAGTCTCTTAGTAGTTATTGTTTCTCTTTTTCCCTCTCTCTCTTCCCCTCTTTTCCCTCTCTTTCTCTCCCTACCTCCCTCCCTCGCTCTTTCTCTCTCTCTCTCTCTCTCTCTCACACACACACGCACAGACACAAAGATAATAATGACCTAGTCGAGACCACGAAATCGAATGAGAAGAACCCCTATAAACTACAGGCTACGACTCTTCGATCTTATACTCCTCGACCACTCTTCTTCGAACGAATCACAATTTCTTTCAAAACGAAACTGAATTTCTATGGTAAATAATTCAATTAATATAATACTTAATTTAATGCAATTTCAATTAATATATTTAAATAAATATTTAATATGACAGTTATTATTTCAGTATCGAAAAATATTATAATTACAATTTACATCAGTGGTGGTTTATATTTAATTCCAATCATCGGGAAAAAATTATTATCGGATGAAGGCAATTTTGATGGGATGGAGTCTAAAAGCTCGCATATCACAGTCCATATTAGTGGCATTTCATACACAAACTTGAAAATCAGTTTTTAATCGCCAAACATTTCCATATAATCAATCTTTAATTACTGATAGTGAATTCTGAACGAAACATTAAATTCCTAAGGAGTAGAGATACAATAAAGCTTACATAAACTGATTAAATTTATTTATTTTGCCATTTTTTACATTTCAACGACAATATTTTTCATTAATACTCACTTTTAAGATCAGTGCATTATTAAGAAGTATTTAAATTCGTGCACACTCTTAAGAACTCTAATATGTATCTAAATATACATAAAGAATTTTTCCAAAGTTTGGAACGTTTAAACTTTTTGTTTATTCACGAACTCGCCCATGAGATGTTAGCAACATGTTTTGAACGCCGTCTATACTGTGAAATCAAGATAAAATACACAAAGGACCCAACTTAAGAGCCACTCACCTATGTTTATGTAGTACGTACTCTCCATTTTCTGAGCCACTCTAAAAGCACCGATTTGGACGAAGTTGATTTTGAAGTGTGAAATCAACCAAGAACAAAGGTAATTAAGAAGGGGTATAGACACACCACTTACTAGAGAATGTTTTACAGTATAGCGAGCAAGAATATCGCACTATCACTTTTAAGCGTGAACTTTTCAATTTCGATCACATTGAGGTGCCATTTTGTTTAAAACGCGAAAAACGTTGATCAGTTGTTAAGATTGTTTTCTTGTTATTTTTCTCTTGTAATTTTAAACGTTAAAATTACTCACGATTTTTCTTTGCTCCAATTACATTTTCATCTGAAACCTGTAATATTATATAAGATTCATTGATGAAGCTTGGTAGTTTCTTGACCTCTTGCTAAGAATTATTGGTTGGGTGGAATGGTTCCTGAGACTTGCTTAGGAATATAACACATTAACGTATTGAACCGAACCTTTCAGCCTTTAACGGAGCCTTTATCAAGTCTTATTAATTATTATCAATGACCTTGATCATCCTATTATCATTATTCACGGAGATCATTAATTATCAGTCTCTTCCTCTTTGCCTTCGGAGATTGATATTAGTTATATTAATTTTAATTCTTGAGATCACAATGCACTCCCATTCATTATGCTAATGCGCTTCTTGTCACGATGAAGAAAATGACTGACACGTGCACATATTTTTTAGAAATCAATACAAAATATTTATTTTGGTTCTTCCTTTCATTTAACAAACAACACACACGCATATACAAAACCTAAGACATTAATATCATTGATACCAAGAAATAAAACTTCTATTTTCCGATCTCATACATAATTTGAATTAAATTGATAATTCTTTTCAATATTGATTTCTGGCCTTCTCGCAATATCAAATATGCAAGCACGATAAACGTACTGCACGCGCTCTTCCCCGACTAATGCCCCTCAGACTAAGTCACACATTAGCCCAAAATTATGGCGCAAGAGGTTTTTACTTTTGAGAAAGTGGGGGTGCTAGCTTTACCGACGTAAGCAACATGTAGTAGAGGTAGAAAGTTGCGTAGCTAACTTATTTGAGGGACTTATTTTGGACTCAAACATTTATTATCACCTGAAACGAAATGGATTTCGAAACTAATATTATAATTCTTTGAATTATTTGAAGAATGTCATTTATAGTTTCACATATAAACTGAACAATTGATGTGCCTATTTTCTGTGAGATTTGTGTATTGACCGTCGCAATTGTCAAAAGCCAAATGAATGAATTTGCACTGTGTCCCTTCGTTGCTGCACTTACTTAACATTCGTCTTTTGGCGCTCTTAGCTATTATAACAACCCCCATCATAACTCGCTACCTCGTCTCGTCGTTCAAAGAGTAACCTCCATGCTTCTGCTACTTGCAGTTTACCGTATAAAATCCATGTCTACGTGCTTTCCGAGAGCTTCTTGCGTATTTTGAAAGCAAAATACGAAGAATTTCGCATGAATTTGGCGTGCGTATTTTCTTTAATATATGTTATCCATAACTGTCGAAAATGCTTACCGACTTCAATGAATAATTTGCACTAAGAATGCAACCTGTGCGCAGTACCACGGCAATTTATTGATATTCTGACAATGAGGTTTAAAATTATCATTAATGTAGTGAAGCAACACTTATACAACACACGTATACAACATTAACGCTGGATGTACGCAGGATAACTGGACAAACAAAAAATCCTGAAAATCAATCCAAAGTGAGTTTTTCATACAAGCATGTGCTCATACGTATTATCAGCAAATAAATCCTTTACCGTTTTAGCCTCGGAAGCATAGATTCCTGTAGCAAGTGTTTCGTGATTATTTTTTAATTTCGTAGAAGGCTAAATATAATCGAAAATGTGTATGCATTTCCAAGACTCGTAGCGCTGTTGATTCGGGAGGTCATTTGTGTCATTTGAAAACAGTGAGTGCACTGCAAGTCTGACGGCCACCGGGGTTGGTTTTTTGGCAAATTTTAGATTTGTGAGTACTCATAGGAACTACTTGTTCATTGATGCCAGGCGATTAAAAGTGTTATGCTGTTCTGACCAACAATCACAATTTTGTAAAACTGGTAAATTATCTACAATTGAAAAAATACTAATACTTGTATAATTGTATAAATACGTGAGCACATTTAATTTGTCAATGATTTAAATTGTTATATTGAACCATTTAAATTATTCAAAACCCAAATGGAATGTCCAAAGGATGATGTATAATTCGTCTGATTATTTCACTGTTGTGATGTAGGTTGATGGCGTGTATACTTGTATCTGGATGATTGTGTGGTCTTTGTACACATTTTTTGCTACGTCCAATTGGGTGCCTACTGCATATTCCCACTAGGAATATCAAGGTCTTTGTTAGAAATATTATTTTATTAAAGACGTTTTTTAACCTCCTTGTCTTGTGTCCAATGTTTTAACGTCTGATATGGTTTGTTTGTGACCGCAAAAACCCACAATGAAAATGTTTGTAAATGTTAAAACATGAAATCATCTGATGGTACACTTAGACATACAGTATGTGGCCAGTTTATGTTTACGTCCCAAACGAACGCTGTCCTTCCATCAAGCAATCTCTAGCCCGATGTGACACCGATGTCCACATATTTCCTACGACTTTCCTCGTTTTTCGAACACGGAGGCTGCGACCGTATGCGGCCATGGGCGTATGGCCTCTCCCTTTCTTCCCACAGCTTTCTACGGCAAAAAAGAAATCTCTAACCCCGTGACACGATCCTGGGTGATCAGGCTTTGCAGGTATGTTTTTTCACTTTTATTTCTTTTTCACGTATGTTTTGCCAGTTCAATTTTAATTGCAAATTACTCGTATTAAACACGTCCATTGTCACATTAAATGCTGTCCCTCGCGAGCATTTAATGTTAGAAGTTACTAAACCAGTTTTAAAACATCCAACTTAAAAAACACGGTTGGCGTTTGTTCCGTGCATTATTAACATCGATGGCGCATCACTTCATTCCCATCGCTGCCGACTGAGCCCGTAGCTCCTGAGCCGCTCTCCTGTACACGTAGCAGCGAGTAGTAACTCAGTGAGCCCATCCATCGCAACAGCCCTCCGCGGCGAAGGGCGCGCAGTGGGCGGCCCTGGGCCCTCAACACCTGCTAATCAGATGCGGCACGCCACCGGCGCCCGGCGCGCCGCCTTCATTTGCATGGGCGGGCCGTAAACGGGCCCCGCCCCGCCCCTGCTGCTGCCCGCGCCCCGCGGCGCACGCTCTCGGGAAACGAGAGCGCCGCCCCGCCCCCGCCACTCCCCGCACCGCCCTCCACGCCACCCCTCCCCGCCGCCCCGCCAAGCCCCGCGACTCCCTCCGCGCCACCCACTAAGCAACCCTCAGTGCCGCCCCTCGCGTCGCCGCCCCTCGCGTCGCCGCCCCACGTCGCCGCCCCACGTCGCCGCCCCACGTCGCCGCCCCTCGTCGCCGCCCCACGTCGCCGCCCCACGTCGCCGCCCCACGTCGCCGCCCCACGTCGCCGCCCCACCACGCCGCCCCACCACGCCGCCCCACGTCGCCGCCCCACGTCACCGCCCCGCGCCGACCGGCACATTCTCCTCTCCGCGGTCGCTCTGCGTGCGATCGACAGGGTGCACAAATTGAAAGAAAACGGCAGCTTCCGGACTTGTGAGAAGTGTCTAAAGTTTCGCCATTTGCAGGAACTCAAAGGAAAATCCAAAACAATTAAACATTTTCCATTTTCAAAGAAAAACCCAAGTATTTGATTGTATTATTTTACGTATTCTTTGTCACTGCTTACTCTCATAGTCACTGCGTAACTGCTTACGGCAGATGAGTCATGTGTCAGCGAGGCTCCAAGGAACAGGCCGCACATCATTCAATATTTTTATTTACATTTTGATTATCTTCGTATGTAAATAATTGTTTGTAGAGTGCATCGGATGGCTGGTTATTTGAGAATTAACGAAAAGTGTGTTAAAATGTTAAATTCAGTACATTCAGTGATATCTTTTCGATCCGGCAATGTCGTATCTATCGAGGAGATATAAAAAGTTAATTACTTTGCTTCCTACCACTACTGCTCTAACCTCCGCCCACATCGTCTTCGTGATTGACGTGGTTGACTTTCGTAAGTTTATTGAATGAGTGAAATTCGCTGATGAAATATTTATTTATTTATTTATTTATTTATTATTTATTCCCCATATTTGATACTGCTACCAGATTAGACGAAAGAATGCAGGAAAATTTTGCCAGATAAACTATGTTACATTTTTTGTATGTTTAAAGAATTCGATCTATTACAGATAAATAGTCAGCTATTGTTTCTGAGAAATCTAACATTAATTTTTGATCGTGCATCACACAGCATGCTTGCAAACCGCATCATTGCTTTGAATTTGCGAGTGTTTCGTTGCCTAAAGAGGCCAAAATAAAATCCGTTATTTTACTTTAACTTCAGGAATTGCAGAGAGTTTCGCTTTCAAGAATTAAAATCCTTTTCTCTTTGATTGATTACACTTTTTTCTACACTTTTTCTTTCTTTTTGACTTGCAACAAAGGAAGAGGATAGTCTATTCTTGCTGTCGACGAACAGCCTTGAGAAAACAATGCGTAGTTATAAATGCATGGTCTTTGCTCTGCTGTCTCATAAACTGAAGGAAATCGTGATTGCATCCCACTCAGATCCAAAAAATGAACACCGCAATATTTTCGCAGATGCTTTTTATTATTAATACTCGTATTGACGCTGTTTTTATTGTTAAGGAAACTGTTTAAAGGACTAGTCATCTCGGACGCGAATAGTAATCGGAGCACTTGATCTGATTCGACCAATGGTCAATGCTTCAAGAGATTATTGAGCGTGTGACATCCAGAAGAAAAACTCAAACAAATGGTAACCTCTTGATTCATATAGTGCTTTTTCTCTTTCGTTTTCAAAATGAAAACGAAAGCAAGTGGCTGCTGACTGTCGAAGGAAGGAAGGCGATCTGAGTGCCGGTGGCGTTCTCCTTCGTGTCCTTAGCCCTTCGCACTTGGGGTGATGGCTGCAAGGGCTCCCCTCGCCCTTGATCTCCCGCCCTCGCCCCCCTCTTGCTTCCGCTGCACAGGGGCTTCCTTGCCAGGGTTTGGACTCTCTGTCCGGCGCGGCGCAAGGGGGTGGAGGCTGGGTGGGGCAGGGCGGGATGGGGAGGCGCCGCGGCGTGGGGCGGGGAGGAGCCGCTCCAGACGCGGCTCGTTGATTTACAAATGGGGAAGGCTGCAAATGCATTGCATTACATTACATTACATTACAGTGCATTGTATTTGTATTAATGATCAGTCTGATACAGATTTAAGGGAAGTAGCGCTCCTACGGCATATTGGGAAAACTAGTTGAAGCGCAGTGCTATTCGCTGAGCTGCCTAGTCCTGCTATCTGGTGATCACGCCTTTCAGACACTAGACCCCACCCTTGAAGGCTTGCCTGGCTGCAGCCTTCGTCTGCAGGTAAGCCTGTGCATAGAATGCATGACGTCACGTCTCGTTTTACACAGGCCTTATGACGGGATGAAGTGGGAGCCTACCGCTTCTCTCTTCCCTGTCAACAGCTTCAAATGCGTTACAACTCAGAAATCCATTATTAATAATAAATAAATACATTTATAAAACATATTTTGAAATTTCTTTTGGAGACGATTTCCCTAGAGTGGCTCGCCTATACAGTCTTTAAGGACGAGCCGCGCCTGGGCTGCTCCATTTGTTATAACACGTTGCTCCCTACCACTCGGATGCTCTCACCGACGAACTTAACCTGCTACTGCTTCCGAGAAGGTTTTTCCACATCCGGAACTAATGGTAGGTATTATGTCAGCTGATCAAGCCTTTAATGATTTGGAAAGAAGTAGCTTGATTGACTAAATTACTTCCCCATATTTTCAAAGAAGAGTTTGGGCAGTGCGATTTGAGAACTTGGAATGATGGTGTAGTTTGAAACTTCTGTTCAAAAAAATACAATCTACTCTACTATAAGATAATTTTCGCTACTCAACTCTGCCAACTTTTGGCTGTGCGTTTATCAAATATTTCTGTCAATCAATGATGTGTCAATCAAAGTGTGGTGAAAACTGCTAACAGAAAAAACTTACAGTTTAAAAAATGCCATGAACTCGACTTAAAACAAAGTGAAAAAGTTAAATGAATATTCTGCTAGAATGTGAGTCACATTCGCAAAGTGGAGTAGTATTGTCCTAGATCTACATCGTCCACTAATAGAACTGAATTTTAACCATTTTTACTTGCCTGTATACTATACGCACGTATGGTTGTACATGCAGTATAGGGAAAGTTATGTAATGCTACGCGAAAAAAACGGCGGATTTTCGGCAGAAAAACTCTTATTACAGGGCCCTGGCGACGAAAAAGTGGATAAATCTAGTTGCTAAATTAAGAAAAAAAATCGAACACGTGGTGCAGACAGAATCCCGGGGTTGTGTGTCCTCGATACCGAAAAACCAATTGAAAGCAAAAGTCTAGCCGTCCGTCCGTCCGTCCGTCCGTCCGTCCGTCCGTCCGTCCGTCCGTCCGTCCGTCCGTCCGTCCGTCCGTCCGTCCGTCCGTCCGTCCGTCCGTCCGTCCGTCCGTCCGTCCGTCCGTCCGTCCGTCCGTCCGTCCGTCCGTCCGTCCGTCCGTCCGTCCGTCCGTCCGTCCGTCCGTCCGTCCGTCCGTCCGTCCGTCCGTCCGTCCGTCCGTCCGTCCGTCCGTCCGTCCGTCCGTCCGTCCGTCCGTCCGTCCGTCCGTCCGTCCGTCCGTCCGTCCGTCCGTCCGTCCGTCCGTCCGTCCGTCCGTCCGTCCGTCCGTCCGTCCGTCCGTCCGTCCGTCCGTCCGTCCGTCCGTCCGTCCGTCCGTCCGTCCGTCCGTCCGTCCGTCCGTCCGTCCGTCCGTCCGTCCGTCCGTCCGTCCGTCCGTCCGTCCGTCCGTCCGTCCGTCCGTCCGTCCGTCCGTCCGTCCGTCCGTCCGTCCGTCCGTCCGTCCGTCCGTCCGTCCGTCCGTCCGTCCGTCCGTCCGTCCGTCCGTCCGTCCGTCCGTCCGTCCGTCCGTCCGTCCGTCCGTCCGTCCGTCCGTCCGCGAACAACGCTAGCGAATAAACCGTTCATCCGGTTTTCTCCAAAATTGATACTCCCCGATTGATTTGGCTGATCTCGTGGACCCTTGAATTTGAAACCAAAATTTTAATTTTTACATGAAGCCCCCGGACATTTTCAAAATGTGTAAAAAAAATTGCTCCAAACTTTTTCTTTAAATTTCTTGTAAGAATAGAGTAAAATGCATTTATTAAGGTGACATACATCTGATTTCCACAGATAACTGAATTTTTGAACATTGCGAAAGTTTAAATTTTATTCGGAGTCTTCCTCCAACTACAAAATTGCAGATATTCTTCCTGCAAATAAAATTTGTTCTTCATAGTGAGTTCTTACATTAAGGTTATGTACACTTTTTTGAAAAATTTAGTAGTTTTAAAAAAAATTTAGTAGTGCAATATTGCGTGCAATATGTGCAATGTTTTAAAAAATTATAATAACAAACTTTTCTCGAAAACTGCTCCAAATTTTTTCTTTAAATTTTTGGTAGGGATAGTGCAAAATGTACTCTATAAGATGACATAAACGCCACATTGCTCTATTCTTTGTTTTTTCAAAAATTTAAAATGTATTTTTTTTACTAATCTCTCACGTTGTTAAGATCTACATTAGCAACGATTTGTTGACATTATTACATGAATGAGTAAATTTGCTTTCAATAATGTCAAATAAAGTTTCTCGATAACTCAATCGTTTTCTCTGAAAAAAAGCTCAATATTCCGGATTTTCAGAAACCCTCAAAAGCCATTTTGTCATTTTCTTCAAACTTTTGGAACGGATAGTGCTAATTGCACTCTTTAATATGACGTAAAGTTTATTCTGAGGTAATTTATTGTCTTTTCAAAAATTACACAAATGTAATTTTTTGAAAGATCTCTCACAGCTTTAATATGCATATTATCAGCAATTTGTAAACATTATTATATTTGTGAGTGTAAGTGCTTCAAATGACTTCAAGTGAAGTTTTTTGAAAACTCAAAAATTTGCTCTGAAAGAGAGCTTCAAATTTTGCATTTTTAGTAGCGCTTGAACGCCATTTCTTAAAAACGGCTCCAAATTTTTAAAAGAAAATTGCCATCTAGAACGGAGTTGTAGTTGTTCTACAATATTCTAAAATTAGTATATCCGTTCTACCATTAAGAAACCGAAAAATTGAGAAAATGTCAAAAAAGGGTAGTGTGGGCGACGATAGATGGCAGCTGTTTTTCTCAATCAAATGTATTTATCAAAACTACATCTTGAAATAAGGTCATGTTTAATTTTTTGAAATATACGAGTAGTTTTTCTATAATTTCGTGACAAACATAATAGTCTTCTACAAATTTACTGCACTTGAGACAGCCGTATGCGTCGTAAATTATATGTTGCAATTTTGTGTATTATTTCTTTGTTCGTTTCTTACATTCGCCTTTTGTTATTCATTTACACATTAATCTTTTATAAATTATTTATTCTGAAATATTTGAAATAAAAATTGCTAGCTCTTTAAGGGAATGTCGACAATGCAGGGAATGCAGTAATGGAATTCCCTTTCTTGGTCGCGAATTTCGGTGAAGTACTTGTCATTGTTGTGACTTGATATAGCTGTTTGCAAGGGGGTTACAATGGTCATTATGTTGATATTTGCATGAAAATATTTAGTTTTCGCACTATTTGCAATGAGTAAAGTATTTATTGCTTAGTTTTGGAATACTCTTCTCTAACCGTGGCTCTATGAAATGCATTTCTATATTGTCCGGATTATCACACTTCTTTTTCCAATACAAGTTGACAAAACTTTTGAATTATATTTTTATGCAGTTGTAGAAACCACATAGTGTTGACAACACTGCAATGGAAACAGTGAGTTGTTTGTTCTAGGTTGAATTGGATGTTTTCAAATGATAGCCAAGATGCTTTTAGTTCAGAAAGTGCAATATTTCAACACTACGTAGCTATTTTCAATAATGCGGGAACGTTTGTGCTGTTGTAGCACCCCTAGGTTACATTTAAAAAAGGTTTCATCCCTGTGATATGGTCTAGAGATTTGTCAACCAATTTGTTGTGAACTAATATATTTTATTGTTTGATTATGATTTGCATAAGTAATATTGGTTTTGAGGTGAAATGTCGTTGGCATTTAAAATGAAATGATCATAGGTGTTGTCATTGCCAACAATACTGTTTATTTCAAGAGCAGCTTTCGATGGCTCAGCAATCATCATTAGAGACTGGATTTTTATTAATTACATATTTTTTGTCTTTCTAATTACCATTCTCAAAATTTTAATCTTGACCGAATTGTCGCCGTCCTAACACAATATCAGATTTTTTTCTTTACATATTTTTACATATTTGGTACCATATTACATATTTTACATATTTCGGTATTTTCTCAACATACTTTTTTATCAATTTTCTTACATATTTTTATGAAAAGAAGTATTTTAAAAAAAAATCAGCACTTTTTCCTACACTTTTCACTGCCTACTCCACTCGAGTTTACGCTTCGTGAAGACGTGGTCGATTTTTCTCAGTCAGACGTGCCTGCATCAGGTTATCTTAGTGGCGGGAAGTGCGCGTCAGCGACAGATCGTTCTCACATTTTGGTGTGAAAAGTATCATTGACGCCGCGTTTGGATGACCATTAACCTCAATTTACAAGAAACTGTGTAGATTGCCGTCATGTAACACTTCGATGAGCATATTCCATGCCGCAGTGATTGTTGGCTGGTCGTAGATTTCGCCTGATTGTACGATGGTATCTCTCGCGTCTAGTCTGGCTGCTAAACCTACATTCCTGGATAACAATTTGTGAAGGTTTTACTACTGATGGGAAAGTTGTGTGGTGCAGATAGGCATCAACTTGTGTACTCCAAATGATTTTTAAAACGTTTGCATTGTTTTTTAAAATTTGTATAGGATTTTTTAAATGTAAATTTGTATTATGTAAAGGGTTTTATAATTAGAGTATTTTAATATTACATATTATGTCCGATTTTACATATTTATTACATATTCTGACTGTTTTCATTACATATTTATGTTCATATTTTGACATTTCATTCTACATATTTTTCTAATCATCGTCAGTTTCTGCTGTCTGGAAGCCGCAGATGAAACGAGTAGTCGAGAAAGCTGCTTTTTAAATAAACAGAATTGTTGGCACTGACAACATCCTATGATCATTTAATTACATAAGTAAACCTTGAGAAAGAGTTCCGGAGGAAGTTTCGAAACGTTGGATAAACTTATAACAATAAATGTGCCAATAGAAATAAAACTGTCTATAAATAAATAAATCCTCGTTCATTCTCCTGGGAATATTGTAACTTTCCTTCCCTGATTTGCTTAAAGGTTTTTGTCGAGCTTCTCCTGTGTAATAATTTAACTAGAGCGTTAACATCAGACTCCTATAGATCTTCCCTGTGCTAATTCTCAACGATAGTGAACGTACAGAGAAATTTCTAATACAGAATTGAATACATTTGTACGAAGTCATTGAAGAATTTTTCTAATCTGGTGTCACAATAACTTTGAATCTAAATAAACTTCCATGCCTCAATCTCTTTTCATTTGGTAAAATAAAATATTTGAGTTTGATAAAATTGAGAAAAAATAAGAAAAGTTATCTTACTATACAAATGTACTACTTTGCGAGATTTGTTTTTTAAATCGATATCTAAGCTAATTCCAAACTTGCTGAAAGTCTCGTTTGGGTTTATTAATAAGTAATTTTTATTTAATAATTAAACAACTTGATAAGCCTTTTCGCGTCTTTAAATAAGCCACTGAAACAAAAGTTTTACTGAATGGATTAAGGCCATGTTTATTCTTAGCCACATCCTTTTAGTAATTAACCAAATTACTTTCCTTTTACAACTTCTTAATATCCTTGCATCTATAATAATAATAATAATTATTATTTGTATTTAAATATTTTTCTTTGATAGACCAACTTGATATATGAATGATGGACCAACTTGTAATATATAATAATAATTATTATTATTAGTATTAGTATTAGTATTACTATAATTATTACTAATTTCCGATGTCCTCAGAAATTGAAAGAAAATTTCTTTCATACATTTAATGTATGCAACCTCTCGTCATGGAAAAGAATTTTCTGGTTTCCTTAGTTATTCAGAAATTCGGGACACGTAAAAAACAATAAAATATCTTTGATTTTCACTATAAAATGCAAATATTTGAATGTGCCATTCCGCATATTGTCAGGATATGCGTGCCAGTTGAATTCTGTTACTCAGTCATTCCATGTCAAAACACACACTCCCAAAACATCACTATTTTATAGCAACTTGAAACTTTTCTTAAGTTTTCAACCCTAAACTTAAAAACTTTTTTTAAGTTTCGAGTTACTTTCCCGTATACTTACATATATACGGAGCAATATACGTAGTATAGGGAAAGTTATGTAATGCTGCGCGAAAAAATGGCAAATTTTCGGCAGAAAAAAAATTCGTTGCCGGGACGTGATAAGGAAAAAAGTGGATAAAACCAGTTGCTAAATTAAGAAAAAAAATCCCCTAACACATGGTGTAGTCTGATTCTCTGTTTTGTTGGTGCTTGATACCGAAAAACCAATTGAAAGCAAAACGTCCGTCCGTCCGCCCGTCCGTTGTAACACCTAGCGCCTAAACTATGATTTTTTCCAAATTGAAGAAATGTCCATCTGGCCTAAGTGGAAGCTCAGAGATTTTGAAAAAAAAAATTTGGGTGATACTTTACATGAAGCTCATCCAAACATTTTCGAAATTTTATTAAAAATGGCTTGAAAATATTAGTAGTTTTCGAGCAATATTGCGTGCAATAAGTGCAATTTTAAAAAATTACAAAAACACGACTTTCTCGAAAATGGTTTTAAATTTAATGGTTTTCTTTAAATTTTTGTTAGAAATAGTATATGTCTCTAAGTATTAGTGCTAAATAGTCTCTATGAGACTATGTTTCAAAGGAATAGAGCAATAAACGCCATATTGTTCTATTCCTTTGTTTTTTTTTAAATTGCAAAAATGAAATGTTTTTGACATGTCTCTCACCTCGTTAATATTTACGTTAGTGGCAATTTGTTCATCTTATTATATTTATGAGTGCAAGTGCTTTAAATAATGTCAGATAAATTTTCTCGAAAACTTAACCGTTTCTTGTGCAATCTAGCTAAAATTTCCGCATTTTCAGAAACGCTCAAACGCCAATTTTCTTACAAATGGCTCCATATTGTTTCTTCAAACTTTTGGAATGTATAGTGCTAATTACACTCTTTAGTATGACGTAAAGTTTATTTTGAGTGTTTTTGTTAAATACGCAAATGTAATTTTTTTGAAAGATGTATCTCGTGTTTAATATGCTGAATACCTGCAATTTGGAAGCATTATATTTACAAGTGTAAGTACTTCAAATGACTTCAAATAAAGTTCTCTGAAAACTCTGTGAAAAGGAGCTTCAAATTTCGCATTTTCAGTAGTGGTGAAGCGCCATTTTCTTAAAAACGATTCCAATTTTTTTAATTGCCATTTACGAAGAGGTTTTAGTGTTCTTTAATATTCTAAAATTAATAATTCTGTTCTACCATTAGGAATCCGAAAAATTAAGAAAAAATGTACTTTCGGCGGCGATAGATGTCAGCTTGCACGAGTATGTGGCAATTCCAAATAGCTAGACCAGACCCAAAGAAATAGAAAACTAATACGAGAAAGTCTCTGTCATTCTTTAGCACCAATACCTTAAATTTTATTGACTTGAATGTATTGCAAAAATACAGCATACAAAATTGCGCAACAATGATTTCTAAAAAAAGTTGTGTGGCATGCTCGTGTAAAATGTGTGGCATGTTCAACGTTCTAAATTCAAAACAACACACGCGCCACAGCACAGAACTCCGTCTACCGTTGAGAACTACTACAAAAAGCAAGCGACATTACCGGCTCGCATTTCGCAAAAGAGCTCTAAAATTGGCTAATAATGGGCAGCACAATACAGCCACAACAATGGAGACAGAACGTTGTACAAGTATTTAATCAGTATTAACAGAATGCGCAGAACCGCCGTACAAGTATAATCAAGCCCGTGCGCGGAAAGACGATGAAACGTTCGCCCGAGCTATCCCCGATGCTTAAGTAAAGTCCATGTAGTCAGGCTTGGGCTTCAATGTGATAACAAAGAAAACTCGTATCTTTCCTGTTTCAACAATCGTTTCAATAATTACAGAATCCTTGACCACTACATGTTCGGTCGAGATAGTCACCAACGCATTTCCACAACAGCCACCAAATACACCATACATCTTCGCCATTAAATAAATGTTCGTAGGATAATTGATAAATTGTAATACTTCCTCTCCGATGAAAGCGATCAATACCGCTTCTCAATTTTTTATTAGTTCGTAAACTTTTGATTTCTTCTTTAAATGTTCAGTTAACTGTCAATATTAGTCGATACTTACATTTTTATTATTAATAATTTCCCTTCAAACAATGAATACTTAGATCGAACCGAAAGGTGGGTGAGAACGATTTAGACAAATAACCTAAAAGAAAAGTTTATTAACGCATTTCGTATTATTTCCATTCTTCTCTTGAATACAGCACACTCCATTACGTACACTTCTCGAGATTTGACTGGAAACAAAATGTCCATAGCCTTGATGTTTTTTCGCGATTTTCCGCAGGAACTTCAATCTTCTTCCATCTCCAAGGAAGAAACATACCCAGAGAGTTTTTGATAGTAATTACATACTGTTTTATCTGACGCCATATTGACAACTGACAACTGCAAAGCTTCTTTTTTCACTTTCGATGCAATACAAATTTAAAGACTTTTCTAATTCACGTTTGATTCAGCAAAGAACTGATAAGCCATAAAATGTTGTTTGCACTACTGACGTTACTCGATGCTTTTTACCCTTGGAAGACTTCCTTTGAGCCTTTGGCCCTCTGGCTTGGAAGTCTAGGGTCTAACACACCTATCTCGACACAAAACTATTGTGACGCACTAAGTTTATTTTTTTCTCAAATTTTTTCTTATATTATAAACTCCCGCCCAAATGGACCCGTCCCACATCAATGACATGAAGCAGAAATCAGCGGGGTTATTCTGCCTAGGAAATCATGCTCCTCCCTGAATCGCTTTGGAACAGAAGTTGGCCGTTGAATTGGCCGAAAGGCAGCTTCACACTTGCGGCGAGCGGCCTCTCAACGCATCCGGAGGATTTAGGGGTCGTCCATAAATTACGTAACGCTAAAGAGGGGGGAGGGGGTTTGAGGGAGCGTTACGCTGCATTACGTTGTGGTAGGGGATATTCGTTTAATGTTACGTAACATTGATATTTACTTTTTTACATTTTTCAATATTTGCCGAAAAAGATCCTTTTTTGAGACTTTTACTAAAACATTAAAATATTAAGTAATTAATTAAAAACAAAATACATTAAAGTTATAAGATCTATATTGTTACAAATGGAGATATTTGTTATCAATTTTTTATTGAATAAATAAGATTGCGAAGAAAATATTCAAAACGTATATGTAGTTTATTCTTAAATCCATTTAAATTGGCGCAGTAGACACTCGCTCATGACGGCGTGTGCATGGCTTGTTATCAAAAATTGTCTCGCCTATGCGTACTTCCTTCACTCACAACTTGACCCACTTCTTGTATTCACAAGGGGTGGTGTTGTCACAAGCGTTACGTAATTATTTAGGTGGGGGGGATTCAAGCGCACGTTACGGGTGCGAGTTACAGAGGGGAGAGGGGATATTCAAAATACTCCTAATTATAATTGTGAGGTTCATGAGTTTGGGTCAATTTGATAATAAGGCGTCTTACATTGCCGACGTTTCGGTCGTGTATTTGACCTTCATCAGGGCTGTAGCATGGGACAAGAAGAAAAATGATAATTTACATTCTAGCTGTGTCCCCATTCTTGTAATTTTCAGGAATGGTACACAAATACATTATAAGGTTCATCACGCAACTGTTGTGTATACACAGCTGATAGGGTGGCGTCGATAGGGTGGGGTCATGGGAATTCCCGAGCGCCGAACATTGTGTTCGCCCTTCCGGCACTGTCGGACTCCTAGAGAATAATGCTCCAGTACTCGAGCTGGGTATTGGAATACCACATGGTCTAAGTTTTTAGGTTTTTAATTCTCAGAAATGATGTAATTGCAAACCAGTTTATGTATTCTTTAATTAAGCGTAAAAAACACATTTTGTTTTTTGTAATCACGGAAGTGTAGTTGCAAGCTGTAGCTTTACAAAGCTGCTTGGGGTATCTGTATTTCCGGCACGATCTACTGTGTAACTTTATGTTTCAATGCGGGTGCCCGGACGCGGGTGCCCGGCGGGATTCGAACACGCGACCTCCTTTTCCGCAAGCGGCAATGCAAGCACGTCCCCATCGTGACACGCGCCGTTCCGTTGTTATATTATTCTACTTTAGGTACTAAGCTGCAATGTGCACTCTGAATAAAATGGCGCTGCACCCACCAGGATCGAACCTGCCGCCTCCAAACGAGAAGTAGGCACCTGACCACTGCACAGCGCGGGCACGTACGGGCTTTTCAATTTGATATTTAAGATGTTCTAATTTGTAGACACTTGAAACACTTGAAGACACTCTCAGATTTACACAAATGGCTGAACCCGAAGTTCATGTACCTAGATGTCAATCTTATCGGACTTGAGAAGGGTTTACAATATTAGATGCTGAAAAAGACCCCCGAAAATATTATTTAAATGTAATTATAAAAGTAAATGTACCTCACTTACGTACCTCTGTTTTATAAAACTATGTTTTGTACCAAATGCCTTCCCTTTGTTGGCAACCCTCTTCCATTTTCCTTGTTATATTCAGGAAATACTTAAATTACTGTTTGTTTTGTTTGATTATATTCATTGTCGTTTCCTCAGGTGGAAATTCCTTATGGACCGTGGAAATTTTGACCCGTTTCATGAAACGTCTACGCAGGGTACGATCCCAGTACGTACAACAAGGTTCATGGTTATTGTTCACGACAATTCTCGCCCTCACACAGCTAATATTGTCCAACAGTTCCTGGCAAAAGAGGGGGTGGTGCAAATTAAACATCCACCATACTTACCTGATCTCAATCCTCCAGACTTCTTTCTATTCCCACGATTCAAACTCGCTTTGAAAGGAAAGAGATTTGACAATATGCCTGACATCCACCAAACGTGACGACGCTTTTGAACTCCGTCCCAAAAGGAAGCTTCTTGCAACCGAAACATGAATATGTTGTATCACTTTTGATACATCAGTAAATAATCCAATTATAACACTTAGTAATACATACAATTTGCTAAAGAGAAATGTGTAAAATGTTTTCTTATTTAGTTTAAGCTACATTCTATTTATTTATTATCATTTTTTATTATTTATATTATATGTATAAAAATAATAAATTAATTAGTATATATAATTATATTATGTATCTGTACACATTTTTTGTTGTGTTTGTAAGAGTAAAAATATTTTAAGAAGTATTTGCATGTATCTGATGCCATTAATAATTAACTATTTTTGGATTTTTCGCAAGGTAGATGGGCAAAACGAACAAAATAAATATTATTCAATAAGTTCCAACAAACTCGTTATTTGAAGATAATATTAAAAGAACCAAAAGTTTCATTATACTTCTTACTACATTCACTTCTTGAAACAAAATTACATACATTTGCTTCGTGTCTGTGTACAGCAAGGGGACGGACGTCCATCTGACTGGTTCCCTGTTTGTCGGTGTTTGAGGGGTGGGCAGGGTCGCAGTAGAGGAGGGGCGGGCGAGAGAGTTTCTGGAACTTTCGCGCGCGTACTGGAACCGGAGGCAATACAAGCGGCGTGGTCGGCGGCGAGGGCGGCGTGGCCGTCATGCGAGGGAGCCGGCGGCACGCCATCGCCTCAAAAACAAACGCCGGTAACGAGGCAGCCGTTGACGCGACGAGCGCGGGGTGAGGCGCGGAGGAGGCGGGCGGGAAAGATCTGGGCGAGGCGGTAGCGGGTCAGTTGCGGGGCAGGAGGTGGAGGCACGGGGGCAATGGCGAGCAGGAGTTGCTGAGGATGGCGCCGGGGGCGGGGGTCGGAGGGATCTGGACAAGGCGGTGGCAAGATGGAAGCGGGGTGGGGACTGTGGGCAGTGGTGGTGGCGCGGAGGTCGAGGAGGGGTGGAAGAGGGTGGAGCGAGGGCGGGCCGGAGGGGTCGGAGTGGTGCAGGGAGAGGTGTGGCGGGTTGGGCCGAGGGCGGAGCGACGGGGAAGAACGGGGCGAGGTGGCTTGGGGTTGGGGGCGCCGCGAGGCCGGAGAGGTGGGCTACAATTCGCCTTGGCGTCGCGCCCCGCCGCGGAGAGGTTTCCGGCCTTTTGAGCACGGAACCCTAGGAGCGACCGCAAAACACACAATGGAAGCCCGACGCGAATGCGGCCGCCGAGAGTGCGGCTGGAAGTAAATGAGTCTTAAGCGCAGCAACGACCCCGGCGCGTAATGGAGCAATAACGTGGGATGTTCATTTCTGCCTTGCGATGTGCTCAACAACACTTATACGACCACTATCGCGTTTCTATATTGACGCGTACTAATTCGTGTCTTCTCAATATACTTATCTACTTGTTTTTAAAGTGATTCACACAAAATGTTGTAAAGGACACTACTTCGTCGCAAGTATTTTTATGAGAGAATGAGATTATTACTATTGCATTTTAACTCCAAAAAGGTACGAATATTTTTTTCCCGGAGTGGATGGGTGAGTGAAAGTGGTGCAAATAAATCATGCTTACCCTCATTTATGCCTCTCTCAGGAATCTCCTTGCCTCCAGCGTGTCAAAAACTGGCTGAATGTAATGCCCACAAAAAATTACAATCAATACTTTTTTTGGTTATAGGCTGTGATAGCGATGTGACAATTGTCACTCTACTTCCCCTGTTTTAGCGCGAAGACAAGTAGTAGAAACACTGTCAAACCGTTAACGCCTGTGCTCAACAGCAGAGTAGTGGAAATGCAAAACCTAGTTAAGCTTTTCCTTCTTTTGTATGTCATTATTCAACAATTGCAACATAATAAAATGTGCATGATATAATTTAAAAATCTAAATTTCAAGGATGAAATGTATTAAAAAGAAAATACGTTGTTTCGATATAGGAAGTGAAGGACAAATTCGAAAAATATTACAATTTTTGCTATTGACAAAATTTTAGAGATTTTAAAGAATATAAAAACTGTACCGTTTTTTTAATAAATGCACTTTCCCCTATAAGAGAAAAAAATTGCAGCAATTTTTCAGAAATTTTTTGAAAATGTCATTGGGGTCTTTTATTAAGTTTACCCCAAAATATCTTAATGATTATCAAAACGATACAACTAGATCTCATCTTTGACATATCTACCAAGTATGAACTCAAAAGCTTCTAATCTGACGAAGTTATGCTTGACAAATGCCGCCTCCGTCAACTATTCTTCCACACATCCCTATTTTAGGGTACAACATTGCATGTAACTCCTTGTCAATCTTAATCACCATACTGATAGACCTATATTCTGCAGTGTATGAAGTTACAACTCAAAAGAACCCTAATTATGTACACCTGGACCGAAGGTTAGAAGTCGTATTGTCGAGGCAATTTCTATACTTTCCCTCCCTACGGAAATGAAATCATAAGGAAAAAAAGGACGAACACAACCATCGGTTACCCATCCCTATCTACTTCTCCCTCTTAGCCGCAAAATTCTATTCTAAAATATCAAAGATCCCTTCAGCCATTCACTTTCATATAGGTAAGCAAAATCCTTATCGCAAAAGTTTAAAAAGAAAGCTACCAAGAGAATTTTTCGATCCCCAATAGACTTGAACTGATCAGTCTTTTCTCATGATAAATCATATAAGCACGGTATTGTATCATATCTAAAACTAGACTTTTGTCTATGATGTATCAAGTTGTTCTTGTATATATCTCATACTAATGTGTGTATATATATATATATATATATATATATATATATATATATATATGTATATATATCTTACTTGGCTGCAGAGGGCCAATGGCCAAGTTAGAATAAATAAAAAATTTAAAAAAACAAAAAAAAATCGGTGGCCATGTGCAAGAGCACGACGGCGGCGGGGCGGCGGGCAACCCAAGCACCGGACAAGGAGGGTCTTCGAGCCGAGGCGTCGCGACGGCGGCGTCGGCATCGGCGTCCGCCACGTGGCAGCGCTAGAGGTGGCGGGCGGCTGCAACTTTAAATACCTGACAGGGATCCGCTTTTAGCGTAATAAGGCGGCGGTCTTCGGGCCTCTGAAATATGCAACAGCGCGCGGGGGAGGCGAGGTCAGTCGGCGCGGCGCGACGCGGCCCGTGCGGCAGACGGCGCGGCGGCGGAGGGCGAGCGGACGGGCGGCGGCGCTGACCTCTAGCGGCGGGGGCGGGAAGCTCGCGGAAGCAAGTGGAGGAGGGGCCGCCAGGTGGCGGGGGTGGGAGCGATCGCATTGGCGCGGGGTTGAAATTCGCGGGGAGACGAATCGCAATGAAATAAGGTGAGCATTCAGTTCAGTTCAGATAAAGATAATCTTCTCTGTATGGAGGGAAAGTATAGACATGACCTCGACAATACGACCTCGTACTTTTGTTCCAGGTATCCGTAATTAAGTTTCTTTTGAGTTGTAACTTCATACACTTCAGAATATAGGTCTATCAGTGCGGTGATTAAGATTGACGAGGATTTACATGCAATGTTGTACCAGAAAATAGGGATGTCTGGACGAATTGTGGCGGCATGTGTCAAGCTTCGTCAGCCTCCCAAAGCCTCGAGTGCAGTCACATTGATCGGGTAATATCAATTTTCGAGAAAATCAGCAGGACGGTTTAGGCACTAACGTTAACTAGTAAATAATAGTAAACTGTAATTACAGTGTGGTACAAAGTGAGGGCAAGTTTATATTGAATTTATTAGGAATACAGTGAATATAAAGGAATACAGGAATATAGGAATAAAGTGTTGCGTTTTGTAATGGAGGGAAAGAAATGCGAAAGAAATGCATCGCAGTTATGTGTTGTGAAGTGCAGTAAGTGAAGTGAAGTAAAATGGATAGGAGTAAGGCGTTCGCTGTGAAATTATGTACTATTATTCTTAATTATTGTTTTTTTAAAATTAACTACCTCTTGTAATTTATTGTTAGTCAATGGAAGCTTAATTTATGTCAAGTTAAGATATTCCGCCACCAAATTATATTTAATTGCAGAATTAATAATAAATATAATATTTGTTTACTTAAAGTTGATTAATAGTTTTCTATACTTGATGTAGAATCTTTACGAGAAATAGTACGGAGCAGTAAATCTCTCTGCATTTTATCAGTTCTGAATTATTTGTGAAGTGTAAAGATAACATCTCTTTATACAAATGACTTTATACATCTTGAAAAATATGAATTCTAGTTATTTTCAATGCTTGTTTTAGGTTCTCAAAGAAAATGTTTCTTAAGATACGATAAATGTATTTAACCCGTAACGACAGACGTGAATTTTTGTTATATATTATCTTGAATAGTATTTGTTTACATCTTCGGATTTTTAGGCCAAATAGAGCAGTATTTGTTGTAGATAGTTTTTCGTTCTCTTTTGTTCTTTCCTTCCATTCTCTACGTATTATTTTCTTAACTGAAATTCTGATGCCTTGTCGAAGATGTGTGATGGATAATTCCCATTCTAATTCTTTGGTAACTAGTCCCTTAGCTAGACTTTTATAAAATCCATCCTTGTTACTTAGACCATTAGCGCTGTATGAGAAAAAGAACGAGATAATGTCTAAGATAGTGCTTGAAAAACAAAAAAGATAAATACAATTTATTGTATTTTGTATATAATTCGCATAACAAAAATATTACATACATACCTGCCTTCCGTAGTATCAAGGAATATTTTTTCTTGTCACGTGTTCACAAACGAGTCAAACTGACTCCGTTAGGCGCACAGTTACTTTTATCAGGAAATAAATCTAATAAATCAAGAATTGTAAAATCAACAATTCGCATACGCAACAATGAATAGTTAGTTACTGAAGTCCTGGTGGAAATATCGGAAGCGTCAAAATAATAAAATAAAAATTTAGAAGAGACCGGAATTAATTTGACTTCCGTCTCCGTTACGGGTTGGGGTGTAACTGCAATTTGGTTTGGAGAATAATGGTTTGCGGTCCATAAAACGGTTAAAAGTCGGTGCCGGAACTCACCACTAACTGGGGTATACACCTCCACTACCCGGGACGAAATATACACTACACTATGGGGACTAATAGTCATAGCGGTTGACGTTCACGGAAACTTGTATTATAAAACGGTTATGGAACCACTATTAGTATTGTGACCATTATTAGTATTGTGATAATTATTAGATGCATTGGTTTATAGTATTCGTATTGACGTGTGGTGACGTGTTGTGAAGTGTAGTGCTATATAGAAGTAGAAAGAGAAGTGAAGTGAAGTGAAATGAAGTGAAGTGAAGTGTATAAAAAGTCGTATATTTTAGTATAAATTATCTGTACAGAACCACCATAAATGTAGAATTAATGCGGGTATTGTTATTAATGCATTTATTGTTAACATTGTTATCTTATTATTATTATTATTATTATTGTCTTAAAATAATTTTAAGTTACATTGTATTTAATTCATAATTATAATATGTAGATATTATATATAAATTTTAGTGTTCCGCCACCAGGTTGTATAAACCTACCTGCGGAAATAATATCTATCTACCACTGGTCACGATCCCATGCTGACGACCGTCGCGAACAGAGGCGGCCGCGCCGTAGCGGGACAACCCACCCCTCTTCCGCATTGAGACAATGTCGTCGGGAGCCGCTTCGCAGCGACGCGATGCTTCTGGCGCCCTCTGGCGGGGGGGGGGACGGCGCCTGAATATTTAAGGAAGTTGCCGTCGCGGGAGGGGCCCAACTCTCTCTACTCCTTCGTCATCAACCGCACCGCCGCGCCCTCGTCCTGTGCAGCGCTCCGGCTGCTCTTAGGCAGAGAAGCATCGTAATATTAAACAGCGATGATAATGAAACACATTGGATTCTCTCTTTTTGACCACCGTACCTTCCGATGTGTGCAGTCATCCCCACTCCAACTGAGACGTAGATCCAAGCAGAGGCGTATCTACGGTATGGTAGACATGGCAAGTGCCATGGGCGCTACTCACAGATGGTGCTATTTAGAGTATACCCGCTAAAACAAATAACAACAACCCTCATTTGAAGTATCCTGACAAAGGAACAAATTCTATGTTTGCCATGGACGCCTGAATTCCTAGATACGCCTCTGGCTCCAAGTACAACCGCATGGTTACTTTACTTTCAGTGACTCCTCAACATTTACTCACGCTTTGAGTCACGACGGTGCAGGATTTTCGACACTAGCTACATAGCTAAGTCGAATTCGACCGGTGTTTGGAGGAGAATTCTAGTCGGCTGTTCTGATCGGTAGTTTTCTATGGTTTCTCCGATCAACACCAGGTGAATGCCGGAACAGTCCGAAACAAACGGTCTACGGTCCGCGTGCAGTCTTTTGACCTCCTCGTCCTATCATCTCTCCTTACACTTTACATGCACTATAAGTGTCGGGACAGCAGTCTGAAGCTTAGAATTCGTTCCGTCTGGGGCGGTGTCTCCATGGGGGAGATGCCTGAGGGGGAAATCCTCCACTAGCTGAAATGCAGGTCGGCGCCGGAAGTCACTACTAACTGGGGTAGAAACACCTTCACCACCCGTGTTAAAATATACACTACACTATCGGTATTAATGATCATGGCGGTTGACGTTCCCGGAAACATATTAACCAATCAATAAATTCACGCTGACTTGATCCATAAGTCCCTATCTAAGAACTTTATTTTCCTTAACCAATGCAGCTCGTAAGCTTGTCGGTGCTAGGACAGGTTTAATGGAAGTGAGCTAGGTGCACCTAGATGACGCCTCCGCGCTGGCCTTTATGCCTAATAATTTACTGGGTTAGGGGAAGCACGAGGTTTCAAGAGTGGTGGTGGGGTGGGGGAACAATTTCACGAGAAATTCAAATTTATCAACTATTGTCTATGATTTCGAAAGCTTATAATTATTATATTACTTAATCAAAAAGGGAATGTTAAGTGTTTTTTCCTATCAACTGGCAGCGTTTGTTTAACTACTTAATTTTGATTTATTGGGTAGGAAATATTTTAGAAATTTGCTTAGTTTAATAACTTTCAAAGGAAACTCGCAATAAAATACTATATTGCAAAAATCTATTAACAGGTTAGCTTTTCCTTAGAACTCTCCTTTAGCTGCGCATTGGGGATAATGGATGTAGAGGCTCTGGAACTAATTAGCAAAATCGTTGGCTAAAATATTGAGAACAGCAGCCACATTTGCTTCATTCAAATATTTATGACTCCCCACCATTGTGAGCAGATTGAATATGGGAAAGCGCAGAAGTTCCATGGGGCGCTCTTTTGGTAAAAACGGAAACAAAAGAATGCCAGTACAGGCTCTTTGTTGGACAGAAGCCCTTTCAAATATCTCGTAAACTTTGAAAACAAATTCTCTCAAACCTGATAAAAACATCTACAGGACAGAATTTCCACGTAAACCACCCTGCCAGGGGGCACGAATTTCCGATAGAGAATTACTCTAAAATATCATTGCTTCTGCCTGTCACCCATTTATTTGCACGAAAATTGTCTTCTAGGGACCCATGATTACTCCTGAAAATTCCGCATGCAAGAAATCTAAAGAAACAGTTTTATTCGCTTTGCATCATTTCGTACGTTCCCCATGCGGTTTGCTACCTTGAAAACAAACATCAATGCAGTCTATTTTAATCGATTGTATAAGATTTAAGGCAAATAAAGAGACAGATTCTGTTTTCTAAATAGGTCTAATTGAATTGCCCTAATTAATTGTCTAGATCCGCTCTCTTCTCCAATACCAAACTTAATAATTGGTAAATTATTGAAAGAAAATAACATTTGGAATAGTTTTCTTGAATTTCTCTCAGCTTTTCCCAGTTTTTCATCCACCACCAAGCAGCGCCATTTTTGCGTTGATGTTCCCGGAAATATGAATTAACCAATCAGTCAATTCATGCTGTCTTCATTCGTAAGTCCCTTTTTAAGAACATGATTTTCCTTAACCACTGCAGCTCGCAAGCCCGAGCAATTTCGCGTCTGTTGGAAGCATCTCCTCCGGGCCGGGCGCCGATCGGGCGGAGGGGCCGATGGCCGGGAACTTCGGCGGCGGAGGGGACGAGGGGGGGGCGGAGGAGGGGCGCGGGGGCGGGGCCCGGGAGCGTGTCGCCTGTCGCGCGGCCGGGAATTTATACGCGCCCGTCGGCGCACGCACAATGCGCGCGGCGCGCGGGCCTTGTTTACGCGAGCGCGGGGTGCGTCGGCAATTGTCGCAGCGCCGGCCGCGCATCGCGTCGCGTCGCGTCGCGTCGCATGGCGAGGGAGCGCTCCGGGTGCCGAGCGGTCGTTCAGCGCCCGCCGCGCCGCGCCGCGCTACTTCGCTCTACTGATTCGCATGAGACGCCTTGCGGCGCACCTGCGAAGGTGCTTACAGCGAGGGAGCGAGGAGGTTGCTGCGATGATTTCCTAGTAGCCTGCTAAATGCTGCAGGTTGATATTGGTGGTACTTATTAGGGATTGTAAGAATGTAGGGTCTTTCTTATTATTATCTTTATTATTATTATTATTATTATTATTATTATTATTATTATTATTATTATTATTATTATTGTGGAGGCGGGTTAACAGGGCTTGGTCAGTGCTGAGCAGAATTAATTTACAACATTGTGTTTACCAACGTTTTGGAAAATGTATTACCTTCATCAGGGCATACAATATCCAATTGACTATACACATACTAACTGCTACATGCTGTGGATCCTGAGTTGCCCCACACGTGGTGAGGAACATTCACACGTCCAAACATCACAACAACCATATACCATGACTTCAACCGTAGAGTGAAGAGTGACTAGTGTGAGTGACTTTTTCCGAAATGTTGGCAAACAACAATGTTGTACATTAATTCTGCTCAGCACTGACCAAGTCCTGTTAACCTGCCTCCACATTTATAGTTATGGTCAATAAGCATTCTTCATATTATTATTATTATTATTATTATTATTATTATTATTATTATTATTATTATTTATTCGCGAATAAGCCGTCTCGGACCACGCATACATGCACCTGCATTTACCGCGGGTGAATATCATTTTATCTTGGTGGCAGCTGAATGTGATTTATCAGGGGATCAACATTATGCTGAATTTGATTTTTAGTCGTGGGGAAATGGAAGATGAAATGATGATTATTATGAAGAGTGAATGAACGACACACATACAGACATACCAAACACACCCATTACCGAGCCTCTACAATACTTTGCACAAAATATGGGCTGTTCTCAATAAAGCAATATCTTGCTCTTCCAAATCTATTGAATGACCTGGGCTTTCGGCCAAGTTATTACACAAATTTTGTGAAACAAATCCCAAAGCTCCGAAAACTATAGGGATGACCTGTGCTTTTACGCCCCACATTCGCCGATCTCGAGCTACTGTACTGTAAACGTTTGCATTATTCTTGTTGTTGCAATCACAACAGCCTAAAACACTACATAGTAAATAATCATTATTGACACAAACTCATTTTGTCTTATCCACGATATAACATAGTCAATTTAATGGCACGCTGCACATATATATATATATATATATATATATATATATATAAAAAAATATCACACGCGAGGAACAAAGTCATGCACAACTTAGTTAATAATTCCTCTGAAGAAAGCAGGACAGATAAATTCAAAGCGTATTCAGTCTTATACAGTTCCTATAATAATTTCATTGACGGACCAGAAAGATTCACATGTGCGAACCGAATGGTTCATTGCTTCGTTTAGAATTTCCCAAATAATGGAGAAAATTATGGTAATAAATCTCATTCGTTCTTTGTAATACAAAGTCATGCTTTTAATGTTTAGTACATAGACTTATTTCCTCTCGTTATATTTTAGTAATGTATTGGATCTGCTTCTGTCAGTCTAGAAAACCCGAAGTATTTATTAAATTCCTGTGTCCTGAACTTTGTTCATATTCGAAATTTCAGTGCGTAAAATGGCATTAATTGAGAATACGGTTCCCGTACATGGGTTTGAATCGCCATAGAGTGGATTCCATCCATTTGTCTGAGTCATCCTCACCATCTATTGTCTAAAGCAACGCCTCAGTACAATCTCATATTATTTTAGTATGTGCTGAGAAGTACAATAAATTTTACAGGCGATATATAGAATGGGTGTAGCTCCCAAAATAATATAATGTAGTATTCACTTAATTTTTATTAAAGACCATCAAGTTGAGACAAATAGATCAGAATTGATTTTGCAACTACTCTGTGTAGGATCTGGAGTTGTAATGAGAAATAATCATGTGTAGGTGAGCATTAAGGCACCGTCTCAGAGAGTTTGCTTTTACCAGAATAATGGTGTGTATGCTTGATCTGTGAATCTTGATATTTTATCTTCTTTGTATGTATTATTTTTTTATTGGAAGGCGACTCATCCTGCACTGGTTTTTGGCAGGTGTACAAACTCTCAGAGAACGTTCTACAACAGGCTGAACTCGTGTACTTGGCAAACACCAGTGCCTGATGAGAAGATAATATATTATATTGTAACTCATTTCTACCACAATCTTCATAGTTGTACATAATACGCCAGATACGAAAAATAAATTGGTCTCATTTAGTTTAATGTATGACTGGGATTTTTTCACACGTTCTTGAATTCCCTAAAGAAAATTGTCTGGGAGTTTTAGCAAAGACCTAGGAATAATAAGTACAAACTGTAGCTAATTTTTGAGGGGTTGTATTTCACGTCTTATTTGGCTTTTATTTTCTAGAGATGGAATGAATGTAGAGCCTTTCTTTCTTTCTTTCTTTCTTTTTTTTCTTTCTTCTTCTTCTTCTTCTTCTCATTCTTCTTCTTCTTCTTCTTCTTCTTCTTCTTATTATTATTATTATTCCTCTAATTTTCCACCAAAAATGTTATGAGACAGATGAATATAAAATCTACTCCGGGTTGTTCCCAGCTTTCTGAGGAGCAGATCTATGGACTGTCGGTGCCTCGACAATACTTCGCACAAAATGTGGGCCCAATAGTCGTGAGTAGGCTAGATAAAACACTGATTTGAAGTCAGGATAGTGTCTATTAAAACAGCAATTTTTATCTACATTAAAAGGGAAATCTAGGAGAGCATATATATATCATTGACAGGCACACACAACGCTGACTGAATTTATCAAAGAGAAAATTATTATTCTAATAAGAGTACATGGGTCATCTCTTGACATATATTTATGATTATACTATATAGTCCTCATCGCCTTCCCCAGGCCTCAACCGCAAAATGGGAAAATGGGACTGCTCGTTTCGGGCAGCAGTTACGTACACAGTTGGAATACACAAAAAACGAGAAGCCTCCGAGCATCGAAGCGCCGAGGCATCCACAACGGGTCCCATTGAGGGTCCTGCGCGTAGGCCGATCAAGGGAGCGGCCGGGGCCCGCGGAGGCATCCCACCGAGGGAGGGACGGCCGATCAAGGCGGGCTCTGTCGCGAAGCGGCGACATCTCACTGCCCCAGCGACCGCACACGCCAGCGCCCCCCTCAAGGCCAGCAGCTAACGCTCCCAATCACTGACTTCACAAGGAATCCAATGAGATGGCTCAGTGCAATAACCATCCCGTTGCAGCGTTTCTTACAGGGAGGTCTTAGGGTTCGAGTTTGTCGGTAGAAGAATTTTCGACACTGGCTAAATAGCTAGGTCAAATGCAGGTGGTGATTAGAACAGAATTGCAGCGTTCCGTCGTTTTTCTTGGGATTTCCGGATAGTGGATATAAGAGCAGCACTCTAACAAACGGAACGCGCGGGATCATTACTTGCTCCTCCATGTTACCTTCTCTCTCATTGCTTCTACCCATTTCAACTCTTAAGCATTACGCACTCACACCAATAGTAGAATATGGGGCTTAGAGCTTACTCCGGCTGGGGCTGTACCCCACTAGGTACATTTTGGGGTGGGGAATCCCCAGCAAGCCAACCTATAGATCGGCCCCAAATCTCACGTCCGAGTGGAAGAGGAACACCACCACCTTCCAGATGTAATATGCACTACTAACGGGACTACTGACCAAAGTAGTTCATGCACCCGAAAACACGAAATATTCGCTCACAAATAATTCAACTTTCAACATATTGGACTTATCCATCCACAAACTTTTTCTTCAACTTCAATTATTCTCCTTTGCAGCATTCAGAAGCAATAAAAATGTAGCCGAAAAATTACAATAAAACACATATCTTTTCCATATATTCCCCAAGAAATACTCGAATTTGAATCTGCCTAGAGAACTCAATTAAGTCTCAAAAAGATTCGTCGCATAATGTAAAAGTTTTAAATTTTGAGTTTACTCGTAAATTAGTAAGTCCTCAATACATAGGTTATGTTAAGTTAAAGATAAACTTTCTCTGTGCAGCAACCAACAAAGAACAGACAATAAATTAAAACGTTGACATTCATTGCTTGCATTATCACCCTCTCTGCAGTATCTTTTACAGTCGTACAAACGTATATGAAATAAAATTATTGTAAATGTTGAACTATAAAAGCGTTCATATTTCACAAACTGTTCTTTCTAGCAAAATATTATTCACCGTTCATGAATTAAATTGACAAAAACATTGGAATATTTACTGTGATGACAAGAAACATTACATAATTGTGTTAACAATTATTAAATTTAATATCTTAGTAATTTTCTTGACCTTTGGTAAAACACCTTGGTTAATTAAATAGTTATTTCAGATAAGCAATGAACGTTTAAGACAATTAGGACTATAAAATTAAATTCTTTTGACATTAATTTAAAAGCTATTTCATTACACATTATTATAAAATTTGAAACAAATGTACTTTTTCCTTTCTTGGATCTCACCGCCGAAACGCTGGCTGCATGAGTGAGAAAGTGCGTGGCTCAAATGAGCATTGCAGGTGCAGGATTGCTTTTCACTTGAGGATTTGATTGGTTCCGTTACCGGTAGTCGCCCGAAAACAGACATTGATGGCGGAACCCATGTTGCCTTTTCCGCAACCAGTTATCAAATCCTCTGAAACCTATCTCCAAAGCATACATCGAATTCGACCACCTGCTGTACTGATCGTTATGGTGAATCCATTACTAGTGTGGCACGACTCTATTTCCTTATCCACGTCTTATGACATAGATGCCAACGTTTCGGCCATGTCATCAAGTAGATACGGTAGCGGAAGCCTAATACAAGACCCCTTACATAATTCTTTACAAACCATAGCATACATAATCAAGTATAGCACTAATATGTGCACATAAATGTCTTAAAGATAACAATTTGGAACACCAACATTTGGTAAAAATATAGATTTTTAATAATCAAAAACGCCTCCGCGTCTGAAAAACTGAATAAATAATTTTATTTGTTGCACAATGGTTTTGCACCTTATGACTCGCCATAAAATGTTTGACATATTTTCCGTTTTTAAATATAATTTCTCCAGTGCGTATTGCAGAGAGTGTTTTCTTCGTTGTGAATACATAGTTCTATTTTTCTGAGCTTTCTAAATCTCCTGTGCAATAGCATAGTTAGTTTCTCGGATGGCCGAAATGGCCCTTACTGCAAAAATGTGAAATTAAGAGTTTTAAATCTAATTGGTATAAGAATATGGCTGGTGTAATATAGAAAATAAGCGGGAGTGCGATTTGTTTCATTCTTTGCCGATAATCGTCCGCAGGAACCCTTATGAAGGGCTTTTTACTTTGGGGGACCAGTTCATTGGGCCGGTTGCACCACCTACGCCCCTGATCCTAGGATGCACGACAGATATGAAACAGAAGGAGCAATTCGTAATTAATTATTATTTTTTGTTGCTCTATAGCAGAAATAAATATTTATCAAGTTCATTCAATATTTTTCTAACCATTGTGATCTTGATTATACCTATCAATTGCCGATTCATATTCGGCTGCAGACTTTTTCTACAGACTCTACCCCTGCTCGGCTACAGACTCTACTCCTTCGACATTATTGACCCTTTTCAAAATTTCATCCCCCCCAGAGGGTCAATAGGTATCCCATTGAGAACCTGTGGTTTAACCTTTTCATGTACCCCGTGTCTCTACCTGCGCTCCAGCACGCTCTTACTCGACCACGGTCACAAGAAAATTGACGACGGTCATAAGACAACTCAACTGGTATACCCAACCGATAGTGGGCGAGAAAGTAAAAACCTTGCACGGAGATCAACCCGGATGACGACGAAAGGGAACTCTTTTACACATTATCAAAGACTTCAACTCGAGTGCGCATTCCCCGGGCAAGCAAACTTACTGTCTCATATCAAGGTGGAAGATCCAAAAGGTTTTTCAAGCACTCATCACCATGTAATACATCACTTGTAATACAGTGGATAACGAGTTTTCTCTCAATTCAGATTCATCGCCAGTAGTAATGAAAGTCATTAAGAAAGAAGTAAAAATCACAATAACAAACAAATACGGTGAAGGAATTCCTTTCTATGGTTTCTAGATGAAAATATTCAATTTAGAGTATCCGTGACCCCCCTCCCCCAATGAATTGGAAATCAATACTCAACGTTTTTTAGATGATGTCCAAAATGCAATATATGCAGTGGCATCTACTGTCTCAAAGAGAGTCACTACTTTCTCTCAAAGGGTACAATTTCTCAAAAAACATAAATCAAATTGCATAAAAAGAGCAAAGAGGATGAAAACTGTCTTAAATAGAATAACTAATCAACTCAGAAACGAATTTCCGGACGGAAATAGTACTACTATAAGGTCAGATGTCCATAAACTAAAAGGATGTAGATTTTCTGATAACTCTCTACGAAATATGACCAAAACAATGAAGAGACAAATTTCCCAAAATCTCACAAATGTGACAAAAGCAATAATCTTAAATAAAATAATGTTTTGAAAATTTAATACAAAAGTGTTTCAAATCATTTCGAAGGCACATTCTAACAACATGAAGGCAGACAAATTCGTATCAACCAGAACATAACTAAACAAGAACAGTTAATACTTCATCATGTATCAACTAAGCCGCATTAAAAATAAAGACAAATATCTCCAAAAACATCCCAAGGTTGACACAATTAATGAAGAGATATTAAAGCAATTACCTCGAAAAACAATATGGCAATGAAAGAAGCAGAACACTTGCGATTCCATCACAGAAAAGAAAGAATAGTAGAAAAGGTACAACCAGAAAGAACTACAAATGTTCCGTATGGAACATCGGAAGCCCCAGAAATATTGTTTCACGTTCTTATTCTCGAAAACTAATGAAACGAGGTGAGGTTAAAATTCCTCCAACAATAGAATAACTATTCTTTGTGAACACAGGCTTAAGTGAATTTCGGAAAAAGTAAATGAAATTAATCTTTACTTAGATATATATGTATATGAATGCTATAGTGGGTTATAATAGAAAATCCTGCTCTTCACCTCAACTTAAAAACGTAATGTATCACTTATAAATATAATAACTAAAAAGCTTTTGTAAAAAGATACATGTGTCACACGATTGCGAGATACTGCGTTTATTTGTATACGCTCACCAGCCTTTTGAATGCAAAGGTTAGTTCAAACAACAAACTCCGTTTATAATAGAGTCTAACTTATTTTTTATTTATTTTAACTATTTGTAAATTATTTTCAAATATTTGAAATAAATAATATTCAAATACTTTAACTTTTATTTTTATTTATTTATTTTTAACTTTTATTTCAACAACAAATTATTTTCTGACAGTTGAAAACAATTTTAGCAATTTAACAATATCGTCAATACAAACTTCCCTGATACGAAAAAAAACAAAAACTCAACTTAAAATATGCTTAATTGTAGAATTATGATTTTAACAGTATTTTAATTTAAAACGTATGATTTCTTAAAATCAAATTTATTGATCTAATTCGTTCATCACAGTTACGTCGTGCAGGAATGACCTGATATCTTTCGGCGAGATAGCATGTGAACTGAACCAAAATAATGGCCTCGAGTTGGCAATACGAGCATTTCAGTTCCTCAGGTTTCAGCTTGATGGCGCAAACGCATGGCTATCTGAGCGAAATCTCACGTTGCTTTCCTACTGTCTTCATGTTTTCCACCCACGTTCCTAGATGCCACTGGACGGCAGCTGGCGCGCTTTTCGATTGAATCAGCGCCGTCTTCGGGACAGCAGCAGCCATCTGGCGGGGACAGAGCAAACTGTTTGGTGCTCTGTTGCGGCCACTGGCGCGCTAGCAACAGTCGACGATCGACTGTCACGCCGAGATATCGCGATTGATTTACCGCGTTTATCTCTAGGAATACATCATCCGCCTGTCACTTTTTATCTCGTTAATGTTATTCTCCAATTTATACTGTGTATCTCGACGTTCTATCAAACCGGACGAGTGGAGTTAGGTACAGAAACCACTCTTGACTGTGTCAGCAGTACTGAAATGTTTATTAAGCAATCAAAGACAGAAAAAAAAAGAAAGTAGATGAATTATGGTTCTTAAACACGTAGATCAAGTAGGACAAAAAATTATTATAATTAAATACAAAATCAATTAATTACATTACATTTTGCCACGTTCATGGTAAGTTTGTGCAAGAATGTGCAATGTTTCTAGTGAGTTCCTACTAAGTTTAATGAAGTAATAATTATCTTTATTGATTTTATTTTTAACAAGAAGTATTTCTTAAATTTTTTCACTTTTATTGACATACTTTAGTTTAACGAATTTCCGAGTACATCACATTTCATCACTTCCGCAAATTTTTCATCAAACTGTAGAACATAGAAAAGCACGAGAAGTCTCATCCGGCGCGTTTTTAATCAAAGAAGAGAGG
Source organism: Acheta domesticus (assembly GCA_031308135.1). NCBI lineage: Eukaryota > Metazoa > Arthropoda > Insecta > Orthoptera > Gryllidae > Acheta > Acheta domesticus. The sequence continues at coordinate 80,497,320 of JAHLJT010009419.1, read as the reverse complement.
GAAAAGGAGGATTTACTGTAGCAATTGAATTAACCATGTTTTTGTGATGGCAAACAACGAACGACACCAGTATTTAGTTCAATGCGACGCGTTTCGTGTTTCATTGAATCAGAATGGAAACATGGTGTTTTGCCGTGCTGCAGTACTCGAGTTGGGGCACAGACATTAACGCATTTATCAAATTATCAATATTCTTTAAGAGTGGAAAAGTTTCAAGGGCTTTCGGATTTTCTCGTCAACCATACATTTCAAAAAGATCATATAGTTGGGGGAATTATGGTTTTACAATCTACATACCTAGAACTTCTCAGGAACGTGCAGCAGAATTCTGTGTCAATTTTCAACATAAGAAGGTATGGAAAATATGATTTTTGTTACATTACCTGTAAATCACAGAGGACTGATATTGTTTCTGACTTACTGATAGATCAGTCAGTTTTGGCCTTATTATTAAAAAAGTAAAGACGACACTGGACAAAAGTAATAGGAAAAGTCGCGAAGAAGAAAGAATTTTTAAAATAAAAAAAAATTTAACGGGGGGCCGTTGTCTTTAAAAATTCTAATATATAATAATGTATATTATTATTATAAAATGAATAATTACATGAAATATTATAAAATGTTACATGTGTGTAATTATGACAGAGGACAAAAGTAATAAAAAAAGTCGCGTACAAGCAAGAATTTTTCAAGTAAGAGGATTTCATTGGAGGCCATTATCTTTTAAAAACCTTTTATTTTTTCATTCTTTTAATTACAAGACGTTAACAAGGGCTTTTAAGAGTTTGTTTGACGCTTGGTTTAAGATAATAGGTAGAGGAAAAGATAAGAGAGTGATAACATATATTTGGAACGAGTGTATCGTCAAGATTTATTAAATATTGTTTAAGAAGGTTTGATTGTGGAAGAAATTTCATACCAACGGATTCCTTTCCTGGTGGGTGTTTGTTTTCTTAGACTGAAACGTAAAGCTTGAGCAATGGGCAATTTTAACTCTTTATCCTCCAAGTCCTGCCTGAGTATTCGGCAAATCACTTACCAATCCACATAACCAAAAACTGGGAATTTTTTCACATTGTTTGGATAAATTAAAACAATCTTCACGGAATTGCAGGATTAAAGATGTTTTTCTTCGTCTTTTTGATATAGTATTTTGTAAGGTATAGATTGTCGTTCTATTAGTACTTTACGTACAGGCAAGATCCAAAAATATTTCTGACAATCGCCTAATTAAATTGATTTTTATTTAACTAACCATCATACCTGGCATTTCAGAGGTTTCTTTTCTCCTTTACCAGGCAATGGAAATACGTAGACCAAGAATTAACATCTTTCACAAACAGCATTGCAGGTTATTGTCACAATATTCTTAAAATAAAAACATACATATAATACACATTTTAAGTGTTAAAGAACGAGAATTTCTGTTGTAATGTCTTGAAGTGGTTTCATTACTCGATTACGACTAAGATCGTCATCTACGTAAACTAAAATAGAATAAAATAAATAATCTCTATAAATGTGGCAATATTATAATTGAGATACAACAAAATTTAAGATCATATGAATGTCGTCACAATAAAATTAAAATATATTAAAAACTCTACCTGAGTAATACCAAAAACTTCCTAATACTATCACCGCATTAAAATTTTTCAAAACCATTAAACAATGTTTACATCACTTTCTGATTTCTCAAAAATCATTACATGACACAACATTACGATTGTGAGTGCGAATGACAATTCGAACGGGGGAGCACGTTCTTCTAAACGTAGTTCGTCTTAACTTGGTCGCAGGCGAATTTGGGTCGGGACTGGTTCGTAAAGTGGCAGAAGCTATTAGAAAATTGAGGGAAGGGGGGGAGAGGATAGGAGGAAGCTATTAGAAAATTGAGGGAAGGGGGTAGAGGATAGGAGGAAGCTATTAGAAAGCTTGAGGGAAGGGGGGCAGATGGATACTGTGGAGGGGAGTAGGTGTGAAAGGTAGGAGTTACTCCTTTTGGAAGTTGACTAGAAGATTATCATACAGATTTTTAAACGTATTCTTCTCTGTTTTTGTGTACGTCGTGTTACGAATTTCAATATTCAACGTTTCGAGACAGTCTTGCATAGTAGTTTGCCTCCTGTTTAAGTATTATTGGATTATGGACATACACATAGTGCAATTTCTCGGTACGATGTTTTGTCAGAGAGATGTCGGAAGGAAGACTGATTGATATTATTGATATGTACATGTATTCTATCCTTTACTTCACGCTTAGCTTTGCCCTATGTATACTTAAGGGCAATCTTTACATAAACAACCTTGGACTTCTGAAATTTTGGAAGATTATCTTTTGTGGGAAATGAGTCTATTCTTATTATTAATTTTATTATGAATTTACAGTCCACATCTGTATTTCAAAATCTGTTTTAACTTCATATTTAATTGCGGTGCATATGGTAAAATAATTGTTCTAATAGTCTCATCAGAGTTTTTGTCATTTCTAATGTTTCGGCGTGTACCCTTCATACGGATAACTATTAAATTCTGGCAGGTAACTCTTCCAACTAACCTCACTGTATAGTAGTTCCGAATAAACAAACTAACAAAACTCTTTAAACAAGTTTGAGGGCCAGAAGATTTTATCAGAGATTTTGACTACTTTCGCTAACGTATTCGTAATCAATGTTGTTTTCATTTAAATGGATGACACGAATGAAAATTATCCACTATGTCATCCACTAAAAATGAAAACATATCAATAATAGCAATCAGCCATTCTTCCGACAAAACTCTCTGAGAAAACATCGTACCCGGGATATTGCCCCACATATATTTCGATAACCCAATAATACTTAAACAGGAGGTAAACTATTATGCAAGAGTGTCTCGAAACGTTGAATATTAAAATTCATAACACGATGAACACAAAAATTGAGAAGAAGAATACGTTTACAAGTCTGTTTGGTAATCTTCTAGTCAACGTCTAAAAGTACCCAGAAATTGCACCACACAGATTTCAATCATTCTGTCCCGCTCATCGCCTTCCCATTCAGTCCCGCCCCTTACGGTCTTCCTCCTTTTCGTTCCTCCCCCTCCAACACTCTCCCCTCCGCCTTTCCCGTTCCGTCCCCTCGAGATTAGTCCCGCTTCGCTCTGTCCACGTCCGCTCCACACCGATCCTCGCCCCGCCCCGCTCACTCCGCTTCATTTCGTGCCACCGCGCTCCGCCACTTCCCACTTCGCCTCACCCCGCTTCGACCCCTCCCGCACCGTCTCCCCCTCATGCTACCCCTCCTCCTACCCCTTCTCCTCCCTCCCGTGTCGCGCCGTGCCGTTCCGCCTCGCTCCGTCCCTCCGATTTCCGCCCTTTTCCTTAACCCTCTACCTTTCTCCGTCTCGCCATGCCACACCACGCTGTCCCATTTTGCCTCGCGCCGTTCTATCCCGCTCTGTCCCGCCATCCTTCGTCCCACTCCGCTCCGTCCTGCTTCACTCCGACCCTTCCTGCCCCACACCGTCCTACTCTCTCCCGCTCTGCTCCCTCCCGTTTCGGCGAGTTCTTTCCCCTTCCACCTCACCCAACTCCCTGTCTACCTCGCAACGCTCGATTATGCCCCGTTTGCAAGCCGGAATCATTGCCTGCTCAAAAAACACTTTCATATTTTCCCAATGTTCATTATGGCGTAGCATCTTCCTTATATTTATGGGTCTGTAAAACAGCCAGCCGACCAATCAGCCAACCAGCCACCTAGGTAGCCGAACACCTTAGCAGCCATCCAAACATCCACCTATCGGAACAGCCAGTCAGACTGAGAAGTATCCAGCGATTTAGTCTTTGTAATTTTATACATGCCGTTCATTGATTGATTAGTGTTTCCGGGCTGTCAACTGCTAAGGTTAGTAGTCGCGTGTCTGTATGTTTTTACCGCGGGACTTGACAGTGATCTTCCGACGTTTGATGGTGACATCCGGTGCCGACCGTCGGCTTGAGGGGTTTACCCTAACCATATATCTCCCACCAACGGAGCACCGCCCCAGCCGAGAGAAGTTCTAATTACCCGACCGGTCTGACGGGATGTGTGGAAGTGTAGTGCATGTAAGTGTGTGTTCGGAAAGGTGAGGATAGAGCAAGGAAGAGGAAGGAAACATTCCGTCTGGTCCGTCGCCTCTTCGGCATTCACTTGGATACGGGATAAACCAGAGAAAACTACCGATCTGAGCACCGACTGCTAGAAGTCTCCTCCAGCCGCGGCCGAATTCGTCCTATACTGTGATTTTTCTAACTTTGCCACTCAAGGTCCGCCTTCACAATGGAACATGTCACGGTATTTTGCGTCTTTCTCAGTCGTGCCGCTATGACTCTATCGCATTATTGCGACTGTTTCAAGTAGTGCTTGTGATCATGCGGCTTCTAGCGGCACGACCAAGAAAGTCGCGAAATGCTGTGTAATATTCCATCGTGGCCTTAGGGGCTCGAGAGACAGAGTTAGGAAAATAGCACTATAGCCGTCTAGCTAGAGTCGAAAATACTGCCACCGTCAGGAGTCGAACCCTAGGATTTCCCAGTCAGAAGCACTGCAGTGATATCAATTGATACCCTGAGTACTTGTGGTTGAAAACGCGTTTACATTTCAAACATTCTATTTTCTTTCAACTTTTTTCAACTTCAATATACTAAAAGAGAAATTGAAACAGCGATAAGGACCGGTTTTCGCAACTAACTTCGGCTCGTGGACCGAAATTAAAACCTACAAATAGCAACATTTCTCTGTGGAACTGACACTCTGGACCCAAATGAAATTTGTGGGGAATCACAGATTCAACCAGAACCAACAGGCTTCTTTCAGGACCGAAACTCTGCCTAATAAAAGAGTCTGTGATAAGAACGTGGACCGTTTGCAACGATGGGAGTTTCGATCCGTGGATCTGAACCGAAACTCATCTCGAGCCATATCCCGGGCTCTATAAATTCCGTCTGTTCGAATATGGATTACAGTTTATTATTGACCAATTATAATTAATTTAAGAAAAATGTGTAGTTTCATTATTTTTAACCATTAGCTACTCGCTCCATATTTGAGAACGTCAGTAAAAGCGGACGACTGAGTTTGCAGGTACCCAAAAGTGGAGAAAGGCGAAGTAGATACGTCAAATAAACCAGGCTATAAAAGGAATCTAAGTAAGAAACAATGTGTGGTGTTACAGATCTTTTAAAAACAACGGAAATATAACAATAATTTAGTACAAAATAATAGGCTAGTGGAATTTGAATATCTGAGAAGTAGTGGTGCAATGGCAGCTTCTGTTTTTAAATCGGGCTCCATTTTTCGCCTTTGTAGACGTTTCCGGTTTTATGAATTACTCTGCGTTAAATTATTTTAGCTATTTAAACTAAACCGCTTTGCATTCAGTATACCCTGGGCTACAAATAAAAGTGATATTTATCTACCTAATATGTTTTTATTTACGCAATAGTTGCAACCAAATCTATCGAAAGCAAATAAAGGAATTTCGATTTTCTTACAGTAATTTATGAAGAATAAATAGTGTTGCAACGGTAATTTTTCTGTACTTTCACAAATAACAGTGTAGTTACTTTACGTAAAATGTCAATGGCAGGTAGCGTACCACTTAAAAATGACGTAATGTTAAAAATTGGAATTTCGTATATTTTCAGCATTTTTAACTGTAATATCTCTATTGAGGGACCAGAAAAAAATTTTAAATTATCATCCGTGAAAGATCGCTATAATTTCCAACATTTCATGATTCCAACAACCTACTTTGATTTTTGAGTCAAAGTGGGTTTAAAAAAATCAAAAATTTACGTGCAAAGTGCTTCATTGGCACACTTTTTTTAATTCTTTCTAGTTCAGCAGACATTTTAAAATTATAGGCTAGTTGATTTTGAATTTCTGAGAAGTGGGGGTGCCATGGCAAACATTTTTGTTTTAAGGCGTATGCAATTTTTCGCGTGTGTGGACATTACGATTTTGTAAGTTGCTAGGCGCTAGTTTGTTGTAGCTTTTAAAAAACTGCATTGGTTTCAGTAAACTCTAGCCTACATATCAAAGTGATATTTATCTACCTAATACGTTTCTATGTCAGCAATATTTGAAAATAATATCGAATAATAAATCATTTCGAAAGGTTATGATGAAATTTTGATATTCAGAAAAAGTTACTTTAAACAAAGCCTTATTTTGTTTTTGTGCGCGTTTACACATTTTAGGGTAGTTACTTTACATAAAATATCAATGATAAGTAGCATACCACTCAAAAATCAATATTTTGTATATTTTCCAAATTTTCAACTGTAATATCTTAGTTGGGGCATCAGATAAAATTTTGAAACTATCAGATGTGAAAGATTACTATGAAACCAAATTAAAATATAAATGTCAACATTAAGATTTGACTCAAAGAAGATTTAAAAAAGGCGAAAAGTGTTTTATTGGCACCCGTTTTTACATTCTTGCCCTTAATAGGGAATGTAAAAACGGATTGTTACCTATTGCTGATATTTTATTCCTGGAGTTCAGAGCAGTAACTTCAGGTTGTACATAATGAGCAGTTCTAGGGACTGTCGGTGCCTCTACAATACTTTGCGCAAAATGTGGGCTCTTTAAAATAAAGCGATTTCTTGTACTTCCCAGTCTTTTGAATGAGCTGGGAGTTTAGCCAAGTTCTTATACAAATTTTGCGGAACAAATCCCAGAGCCTCGATGACTATCGGGACGACCTGTTCTTTTACGCCCCATATTTGCCTGACCTCGATTTCCAAACTCTTGTATTTAAAACGTTTCTCTGCCTCCTTGGTAACGACGTTTTGATTGCAAGGTCCAGCAACATCGACAGGTAGGCACATTTTTTTCTCCAAATCCCGGATAAGGACATCCGGTTTGTTTGCCGCCATCGTGTGATTGGTTTTGATTTGTTGATCATACAACATTGCATACAATCCAACAGACGTCACCGGATTTGGCGAGTGTTCGTACCACTTAGGACATGTGTTTCGAACTTCGAGGGCGGTACAGATTTGCCAATGGAGGTAGCTACACACCCTGTCGTGTCTTTTCAAGTATTCGGTCTTTGATAGGATTGGACAAGCTGAGATAATATGATCAATGGTTTCTACGTGTTCCTGGCATATGCGGCATTGGGAAATTTTGAGAACCGCTTTATTATAAAGAGTTCTCAAGGCCTGCTCTTGGTCAGCTATTACAAGTCCTGCTGATTCCGGCTTCGTTCTTCCCCTTTTAAGCCACATAAATGATTGATCTTTATTGATCTGTACCCCGTCCATTCGTTTCAAATATTGTTCGTGGAATGGTTTGTCTCTTCACGATTTCTTTAACATTTTTTGTCTCATATTTCATGTTAAGTATCATTAGAAGTTCAGTGTATGTCATTCTGCGTCATAGTCTTGTTCGCAATGCATCTTGCTACATTTACAAGGTCTCTGTTTCCCATTCTTCGGTCAGATTTCATGACCTGCCTCATTAGAGGGTCATCTAGATGGCTGACTACCTACTTTCCCAACACGACTGGTGAATTGTGCCAGGAGGCCTCAATTTGTCTGAGGCCTCTTCCTTACGTGACACATATGTACATCAGCTCGAGGGTGGGCTACATGATGCATGTTTTTTCGGTCCATGATGCGAATTTCCTGCTCAGTCCAATCCACTAGTCCGAAACTGTATTCGGTTACAGGCACCGCCAAAATATCTGTTGTTGATATTTTATTCCTGGAAAAGTCACTTTTTATACCTAATAGTGCCTAATTTCATACTTTTTTCTATTTCAGGGGCCTAAATCATCACTTTTTTGTGACTAAAATTCCGAAGTCTACTTATAACGTATGAGTAGAATATTTAAAGAAAAAAAAATTGAAGCGATATGTGAGGAAAAAATGTTTACAAATGTTTGAATTACCTTATTTCTCGCAAAATTACACGAAAAGTACTTTTTCGAAAAATAGAACTTGAACTTATTTAAAGATTTCTATTTAAGGAACAGATCTTAATAAGGAAAAAATCTGTATCTTTAATATTGTAGTTGTTGGAAGATGCCCCAAACAAATTGGACTTTTGAAATTTTTGAAAAATCAGGAATTTTAAGGAACATGAAACCTGCACCATTCTCTTAAGCGTCCTTATCCCATCCAAGGACAGAATTTAATAAAGATATTTGGAGCCATGTTTGAGAAAAGTTTGAAAATGTTTTCTTATATAAAGTACTCTCAAAAATCAAAATATTGGTTTGAACTCTTAAAGCCTCGAGTTAATTTATATCGATCGAGGAGTATCAATTTTGGAGAAAAAAGGCTGAACGGTTTAGGAGCTAGCGGACACAGATGGCCGGACGGACGGGCGGGCGGACGGCCAGACAGTCAGACGTTTTGCGTTCAATTGATTTTTCGGTATAAAGGGGTCACAACATACGGATTCTGACGACACGTGTTAGAGGAAGTAATTTACAATACTAATAAAATACATAGCAACAGAATGTATCCACTTTTTCGTTACCAGGGCTCGGCAATACGCGTTTTGTCCCGAAAATTCCTCGCTTTCTTGCGCACGATTACTTAATTTTCTTTTCTAACGAAGTGCCTTCGTAAGGGCGTGAAAGTAAATAGTATCTATTCCGGCCATAAAGGTGCAGAGTTGCTATTTTTCGCATGTTCCTTTTTATGACAATCGCCACACGTTTATTTCTCTCTTTCCCCTGTATCCTCTGCGTGGGCCTTGCTTGGCAAGAGGTTTCGTAAACGCGCCGCTGAGAGCGCTGCCGTCTCGCGGCTGGCGGCCCCCGAGGGCGGCCAAGAAATTAAACCCAGGTACGAGTTATGGCCAGGGAACTGACGGCCGAAGGCCCCCCTCCCACCCGCCGACAAATCACAGCCCAACTTCCTCGATAGATCCTGGGGCATCTTCCCCAAGAATCGATACTGCGCCGCGCGTTCGCTAGCTTGCAATAGTGATTTACGGTTCGACGTTACTTTCTGTTGCTTATGAATACCATATCAGTTTTGAAAAGCCCGTTTTCTCACCAGGAATCAAGACATATTATCTTCCATCAGAAAATTTGGAGATACGAATTTTCACTAAATTCGCTTGGTTGGCCTAGTAAGAAAGTACGGTGGTACAAGCATTAAAATTAAAATAAACACTGAATGCAAGCTCATGCAAAAGTGTTGAAAATAGACTCTAGTATTAGGAAAAAAATAGATGCAGATTTATTTAAAAAATTATCAATTGGCAATATAAGTTAATTAAATACTCTAACGAAGTATTAATAAATTAATTATTTCAATAGATACACATAATAAACTGTTCAACGCAATAAAATAAATAGAAATGAGACATTGAATAGTTTTGGATAGTAATGTTGTTTCACTGGAAAGGATGTAGAAATGACAAAGATATTTATAAAACCACAGTTTCCATAAAGCCTTAATATGAGATTTCACGATTTTTTAATCTTACAAGTAATTATAATTTCCTGTAACGTGATCTACTGCATTATAATTATTCTCCACTTATGCTATTCAAAACTCCTAACAATATTTTCTTGTAATACCAAATTAATTATGATGAACCTCTGCCTACATTTCTTGAATTTTATACAAATCCTAATGTTTCTTTTGTTTGTTAAAGTACATTTAAAAAATATAACATGAAAAACTGAATTGTATTTATAAAGTCTACATAAACTATGGAGTAGTAAGTATTTATTTTATTGGTAATTTTTATTTATAAAAGTCAGCCACAAGAACATCGAGCGCCAAGTGAATGAACGTTCAGTGACTTATGGCGACTTTCAATGACGCCTCGTCGATGAAATCAGAGCAGATAAAAGACAATTTCACAATAGTAAATAAGATGAAAGCACTGATAAAGTTTTTTGAAATTAAATATTTACGACTAAATTATTGCTCATATCTTCCTAACAAATTGAAAATACAACTTGCATTTCTATTTGTTGGAATAATATAATATTAATCAAAATCTTATGAAAAACTATTCATATTTTAATTTGTTTTCCAGTTTAGGTACCAGTAATGAAAGAAAGAAAAAGTTTCAAAAAAATTTAACCGAAATGTCCAACAAACAGCCTATAAAAATATCCGCAATACCTGCAGCATTCGGGATGAGAGCACGTTTGCGACCGGTTCAATAAATCCTCAGGCATAAAACGCCAGGTTATATTACGCCGTTCTGGGCGCGAAAGTAGGTCACCAGCCCGCTACCCGGACCAGGTGCAAAGGTAACGCCCACTCGCCACAACGATTCAGACCTCAAATGTCTTGTTGGATGGGATACCTACGGAAAATCACATAAAAATCTTGCACAGGTTGCAGTCAGAACTCTCTGAAGTTGAAATATTCGTATTTTTTAAACAAAAGGAATTCTCCTTTTTATTTACAAATATTACAAAAAAATTTTAAGTCACAATCACTAATTTTGGGAAGTTTTGACTCCAACTGTTATTAATATTTTCGAACAAGGAGAAATACAAAACACAATTCCCGCGTATTGCCTGCAGACTACTCCTTCCCAAACTGCCTGGTGGATCTGCGTACCAAAATCTCCGTAATAACGGTTTTGTAAATGCACAGGAATCAAAAAGCGATTTTAGAAAAAAGTATATCTTATCTGAGCAATGGAATTTACACGCTAATAAATCACATTGAGGGCAAATATGATGCATTTCAGTTTCTCACATACTACTCGTACATTCTAGTAGTTGAGTAGAAAAGCGAAAATATTAAATTCCTGCAGCGGAAAGTGGCGTCCTTCGGAAAAACTCGTATTGTGAAAATCAGATATTGAAAATGGGCATAAATATTGTTCCAATATGTATAAAATCACCTCCTGTTCTCTGTGTACTCAGATTCACGTTTTGTGAGTCCTTGCTAACGGGTCAATCCATTTTAAGTGGTCCAGTATTGGTCGCTCGACCATCTCGAAAAAATTTCATATTTTGTACATAAATTTCCTTATGTTTTGGCTGTTCAAAACCATCTTTAACTTATTTTTAATGTACCTGGTATACAAATGGCGGCCATTTTTGTTTCGCGCCGTGCGCCATTTTTCCCGTTCGCAGACATTTACTCTTTCCTAAATTGCTCAGCTCTCGGTTGCTCTAGCATTCTAGAATAAAAAGCATTCAATTCAGCATACTCTGGCCTGCAAATCGAAATATTATTTACCTATTTTCTATGTTTTTATTTGGGAAATATTTGCAACCAAATCTATGGAACGCGAATGAACGAAATTCGATTTTCAGAGAGTAATTTTTCAAAGAAGTAATAGAATCTAAGCCTTAATTTTTTCTGTACTTTTACACACAAACGCAAAAACATAAACAAAACGCTGAATTTATTGAAAGCACAGAAAAAATTAAGGCTTAGATTCTATTACTTCTTTGAAAAATTACTCTCTGAAAATCGAATTTCGTTCATTCGCGTTCCATAGATTTGGTTGCAAATATTTCCCAAATAAAAACATAAAAAATAGGTAAATAATATTTCGATTTGCAGGCCAGAGTATGCTGAATTGAATGCTTTTTATTATAGAATGCTAGAGCAACCGAGAGCTGAGCAATTTAGGAAAGAGTAAATGTCTGCGAACGGGAAAAATGGCCCACGGCGCGAAACAAAAATGGCCGCCATTTGTATACCAGGTACATTAAAAATATGTTAAAGATGGTTTTGAACAGCCAAAACATAAGGACAAAATATGAAATTATTTTGAGATGGTCGAGCGACCAATTTATTAAATTCTGGACCGCTTAAAATGGATTGACCCTAACGAAAAATTGGTTTACGGCAAAACGACTGTCCGTCCGTCTGTGACCAATGCTACCACCTAAACCTTTCAACAATTTTCTCCAACACTGATAAACCCCGACCAATCCGAACGAACTCGAGGCCCTTCGAATTTGAACGGATATGTTAATTTTTGGGGATATAGTGTACAAAGCCTTAACATTTTCAATTATTTTTTTTTCAAAAATAACTCAAAGATGCCTGCGCTATGTGAAAAGACAGCATATTACAAATGACAAATTAGGAAAAAAAGACGGCAAATAGAGGGTTCATTCTATTAATTTTATGATTTCATTAAAATTTAGTATTCTTGCTATACGAGTAAAAGTGGTGAAAAATAGCAAGCTATAACACATCTGCGGCCCACCTTTCATTTGAAGCCAAAAACAAGAAATTTGGTTCAGTAAAAAGCTTAGTTTAGTTTAATTAATTTGTAAACGAAAATACTTGGTGTTATAAATACACAAATGGTTTAGTCACACTTCATGAAAACCAGTGAAATTTTAACAAATTGTTAACAAAGTTTTACACTTGAAGCACGAAGTATTTTCGTTTCGAAAGTTTGAACTTTCTGCTCAATCAAATTTTGTAATTTTTGCTTTAATTGAAAGGCAGTGGCTCCAGATGTTTTATCGCTTGCTATTGTTATAGTGAGTTTTCCTAAGTTAGAACGGTGTTTTTAAATGCAAAGATTACTGAGTGTTAAATATTAGTGTGACATATGTGTCCGTCCGCAAAAAAATTATCGTAATTACGTACGGTGTATTACTTTTTTAAGATAGGATAACTAGCAGGATTTCATAGCTGTAGTTCCCTAAAACGTGCACGTGCAGACCTCAGTAAATATAAAACATATCCATTACAGTTTTTGAAACATGTTCACTTCTGTGTTCACAGTAAATAATGATTTATTGTTGCAGCATTTGTAAACCTCTCTCATTTCATTAGTCTTAATACTAAACGATACGAAACAACTTTTTGGTTTGTTATTTTCCATATAATGAGTTGTAGAACATTTATAACTTTTCTACAGCCATATCCTACACATGTAATTTTCAGCGTGCATCTTTGGTGCTCGACAGTTTTAGTTACGTCTCAACTTTACAAGCCATTTTTGAACCATATTTATACTTGTTCCTTGGATGTTTTTTACGTAACTGCATTGAATTCTAGGCCTTTTATTGATTTCTTGCGTTTTGTTTAAATAGGACTAAATGTTGAGTAATAACACAAAAAGAAGGAAAAGTTTCGGAATGTCACGCATTCTTACTAGTTGTTTTACGTTTTGGAGATTGGATATTTTTATTCTGAGTTTTTCAAGTGATGGGTAAGGTGTTAGAAATTGCAATACTGCAATATTACAATATTAAGAAACCAGAAACAATAATGCGAGATGTGTGCTGTTGTGGAATCACTAGTTTTCTTTACTTCTCTTGATCAAAGTTGCGGAATAAACATTAACCATTTTTACATTCCCGTACGGAGTATATACGTAGTATAGGGAAAGTTATGTAATGTTGCGCAAAAAACGGGGGATTTTTGAGAGAAAAACTCATATTACAGGGCCCTGGTAACAAAAAAGTAGATAAATGAAGTTGCTAAATTAAGAAAAAAATTCATAGCACGTGGTGCAGCCAGAATCTCTGTTTTGTGGATCCTTGATACCGAAAACCCTAAATTTTGTTGGATAGTATGAAGGTCATTTAAGAGAATGGCGTAGGTCTCATGTTGGTTAAAATCTCTGATTGAAAAATTGAAAATATTCAAAAGTTTTCGGCATCTTCCTACAACTACAACTATGATGATACATTTTTTCTTAATGAAATGTATTCATAAAAAACAGATCTTCAAATATGGTCATGCTCAGTTTTTCAAAAACATAAGTATTTTTTGCGAAAATTTGTGTCAAACATAGACTTTTTTTATTTTCTTTAAACCATTTTTTCTTAAAAACTGCACAACGTTTTTTGATTAAATTGGGATCTGAGATAGCATAAAGGAAGCTTAAGAGCATGGTGCAGGTTTCATGTTTATTGATAAGCCTGATTTTGCAAAAAAAATTTTAAAAATTCGGCGTTTTTCTACAACTACAATTGTGAAGATAGAATTTTTTTCTTAATGAAACATGCTCATCAAAAACAGATATTCAAATAAGATCATGTTCAATTTTTTGAAAATATTAGTAGTTTTTCTATAATTTCCTGACATACATAATAGCCCGCTCGGAATTCACTGCGGTTCGTTTTCGGCGTCTCTAATCATGGCCCTGTGAAATACATTTCTATATTTTCCGGAGTATCATGGCTTCTTTTTCCAATACAAGTTTACAAAACTTTTGTATTATATTTTTAAGCAGTTGTAGAATTTGCATAGTTCTGACAACACTGCAATGGAAACAGTGAGTTGTTCACTTGTTGGTTGAAATGGACCTTTTTAAATAATAGCTAAGATGCTAGTAGCGCAGAAATTGCCATATTTCAATACTACGTAGCTGTTTCCAATAAAGCGGGAAAATATGTGCTGTTGTACCACCACCAGTTATATGTTAAGAGTTTGACGGTGTGGCTTTTTAGTAGGATAATTATCAATAAAATATTGAAGCATTTAAATATTTAGAATGGGATGAAGTATATTCTTCATAATATTTTCAGAAAAATGAAGTATTTCAATATCTAAATATGTAGTACGAGTACTAGACCAAGAAAGAAACACGAGAGATATGTAAATAATTAATTTTCTAAAACCTGATAATTCGAAAAATATTAATTCTGAAAATTTTTTACTAGTATGAAGACTTGACCGAATTTCTCTTTAAATTTCCTGGAACAGAAGTTATATCCGTTTATTGATATAGCAGCGAAATCCAGTATCAGAATATTTATCTCATGTTTACCTATTGATGAGATCTGCTAACAGAAGAGATCAATGTGATATGCCCGTACTCGGAGTAGTAGTCTCACGTATCGGCCGTTTCTTACTTATATTGTGTAACACTATATCCAAGATTTATGTGCTGAGGACCCGACCGATAAGTCTGCCCGGCCACGCGACTTAACTCATTTCCCCTCCACAAACTGGTTGCGTAATTTTAGTGGGCTATTAGAAACTCTGAGAATGATTAAAGTCAGTCTCAACCAACTTAAAAAACATTTAAAACACTTACTCTACAGCTTTATTTGGTAGTAAGGTAATAAATAGAAAGTATTGTAATGCTCGCATTGTCAGGCTCTGACAACTAAAAAACTGGATACATATTGTTCTGAAATATGCAGTAAATTACTTCGTCTAACAGGTTGTGAAGTTAGAATCGGTCTGTCGGTCCGACCGTCCGGCGATCCGCAATAAAATATGTTATCAAAACATAGATCTGGAAATAAACTTTGCGTGAAATTTAGGCAGTTTTTAAACTATTATTTTTTCAAAAACGGCTCCGAATTTTTGCTATACATCCCCCCCCCTACGATAGAGCAATTAAAATCTCTGAATTGTCGAAAATTGCAAAATTTAGAAATAATGCGAGAAAGTATGTGCTATTGGAGCATCACTAGTTTTAACCATTTCTTCTAGATCATTATTAATTAATGAAAATAACAATAGTAATAACAATGGAAACTAGTGAGACTACAACAGCACATACTTTCTTGCATTATTGGAGACTTACGTATTACACCATGTAACACAATATTGGTTTCGGGGTAAACATATTTTCTTATTTTTTCTATTATAAATACATGAAAAAACTTATTTCATTGCAAAATCTTTGCTTTTGTTGTCAGGGGAACGAACAGTTGAAATTTGAGTAATCATTAAGAAAACGTACAGTTTCGGGTTTTAATTATTTAAAGAAGAAAAGAGAACGTATTTCAAATCAATAATATTCTTTAAAAAAACATAAATTGATGACAAGTAGCCTCGAAATAATTTTTTTGTGAGATTTGTGAGAGTAGGTCATATTATTTTCAGGAATGAGTCCCGCAATATTGTCCCCATCATGTGTTTGTTATAGATTCCCTGGTAGCCACGTTCAAAAAGTTACATGTTCTGATGAAAGCACTCTCCTTGATCCTTGGAATAGGGTCCCTTGGTCTCTTTGATGCTATCAAGGTGGGCATCAATGATACGTATTTTGAGACATCCTGCAGCCAATTTTGCTGTACTTTTAACCGGAGTCTCGACCAATTCAAGATAGTACTCAGATTTATATTTTCCAAAGGAGACTTTAGCCTCAACAAAACTTATCGATGCCTCATTGTACTTTGCTCTGAGAAACATGGGAAAATCTTGACACTCAATAACTTTCTTCATTTGAAGTGAAACGAAAATGCCAGCTTTAACTTTTGCTTCGGAAAGATTTGGGAAGATATGTTGTAGGTTGTTTAATGCTGTAGATTCCTTGTCCAACACTGCCACAAATTGCTTTATCAGTTCCATTTTTATGTGCAAAGGTAGCAGTTGTACCTTTCGAGAGAATTTACAAATAACTCCCATTTAATTTTGTGATACCTCACACTGAAATCAAACGGTTCTTTGTTCACTTAAGCTCTCAAATTATTTTTGAATATCATCATGTGTATAACCATCTCTTTGTGTGAAGTTATAGTACACGTAGAGAATATCACTTAACCCACAAAGTAATTTAAATCTGTCTAAAATCTAGTGGTGCTAAAACAATACGTACTTTCTCGCCCATATTTTCACGCAAAATTACAAGAAAAGTACTCAAATTTTCGAAAAATTGTACATGACCTTATTTCAAAATATATCTTTAAACAACCTATTTCATTAAGGGAAAATCTCTATCTTCAAAATTGTAGTTGTAGGAAGACGCCTTTTGTTTTTAATTTTTGCAATTTTCGACAAATCAGACTTTTCAACGAACATGAAGCCTACATCATTCTCTTAAACATCCTTCACACTATCCAACAACAAAATTTAATAAAAAACGACGGCAAATTTTTTAATGTCCCAGGACTTTAATGTTAAGTACACCCCGAAAATTAAAATATCGGTTTCAAATTCAAAGCACTGCGACATTAGCCAGATCGATTGGGGAATATCAATTTTGGAGCAATTCCGCTGAACGGTTTAACCGCAAGCGTTGTTCCCAGACGGACTGACGTACGGACGGACAGATATTTTGCCGTCAATCGATTTTCCGGAATTCAGGACCCCCAAATATGGATTCTGGCTACACCTAATTGTTAGAGAATTGTTTTCTATCGTTAGCACATTTATCCACATTTTCCTTACCAGGGCCCTGTTGTAAGAGTTTTTGCCAAAAATTCGCCGTTTTTTTCGCGCAGCATCACATAACATTCTCTCTACTGCGTAAGCGGTAGAGAGAAAGTAACAACATGCAAAAGTTGTAAAGTTATGTAAATATCATTGTGTTGTATTATAATATTCAATTTCTGCTCTATTAAAACATCAGCCAACACTTGCGAAAGTTCACACCATTTCAAACGAGGCGCATTCTGTGCATTCAGGATGTCCGGACAGGAAACGTCGAAACTTCGCAAAGGAGCTCGTAAGATAATGTTAAGCATATTTTGTCCAATATGCTTAAGGAAATTTACCCAGAAATAAAAAGCACCCAATTGACACAATTTTACTGCTTTTTATATTCCTCGGTCAATTTTTTCTGAACTTATATTTTCATTTCTTTTGTAAATAATGAACAATTTACATTTCAGGAGTGTTTCTATGCTTCTACAATGCAAATATTTGCCTAGAAATCATTTTTTCAAACCAACATTTGAGTGATTATTACAGTTCAGCCATTCGGAATATCGAAGTAGTTTATAAGACAAAATATGCTTAAAATTGTCATAAGAGCTTATTTTCGTCGTTTCCTCCCCGGGGACCCTATATAATTATTTTTATAGCCAGAAACAGTAATTATATATCACTTCTATAAAAGAAATAAACATGAATATATTACGCGAAAACGCGAAAAATTACTAAAACACAAACGAACAATTACGCAAAAACTACACATTTTTTCGAAAAATTGTACATGAACCTACTTTAATATCCGTCTTTGAAGAACAGACTTTATTTAAAACTAGTGGTACTACAACGGCACATACTTTTCCGTATTAATGGAAACAACTACGTAGGATTGAAAGATTGCACTTTCCTACTAACATCTTAGCTATTATATGAAAACGTCCAATTCAACCAAGAAGCGAACAACTAACTGTCTCCATCGCAGCGTTGTCAAACTATGTGAATTCTACAACTACATAAAAATATAATACAAAAGTTTTGTAAACTTGTATTGGAAAAAGAAGCCTGACACCATACGGCTAAATCAAGTCACAACAATGACGCGTAATTCACTTAACTTCGCGACAACGGAACGGAATTCAATTGTTGCATTCCCTGCATTGTCGATACTCCCTTAATGAGTTGGCAATTTTTATTTCAAATATTTGAAAATAAATAATTTCTTTAAAGATTAACGTGTAAATGTGTAATAAAAGGTCGAATGTAAGAAACGAACTAAGAAATAATACACAAAATTGCAAATTCAAATTTACGATGCATCCGGCTTTCTGAAGCGCATACATTTGCAGCGGGCTATTATGTTTGTCACGAAATTATAGAAACACTACTCGTATTTTCAAAAAACTAAGCGTGACCTTATTTGAAGATTTAGTTTTGATAAATACATTTAATTGAGAAAAATGTATTTTCACAATTGTAGTTGTAAGAAGACGCCGAAAACGAAGCGCAGTGATCTTCGAGTGGGCTTCTATGTTTCTCAGAAAATTATAGAAAGACTACTGGTAGTTTCAAAAAATTCAACATGATCTTATATGGAGATCTGTTTTTGATAAACATATTTCATTAAGAAAATAATTGTATCTTCACAATTGTAGTTGTAGAAAGACGCAGAAATTTTTTTAATTTTTAAAAATTTTTGCAAAATCAGGGATATCAATAAAAATTATGCATAACCTGATTTGAAGATGTGTTTTTGATAAATATGTTTTATTGAGAAATGTATTTAATGAAATTAAAAGAAATATATTTAATAAATAATTAATTGAAATATATTTAATGAAATTAAATGAAAATTGAATTGAAATTAAATGAAATATATATTTTATTCAGCAACCATCTATCGTCGCTTACTTCTATTTTGACTCTCCTTGGCTGTCGCTACTTCCCTAATCTCCGTGCTAACATCTTCTGCATCACTAATGAAACTACCATTCTTGAAACATACCAGTCTTATACTTATCTACATTTACACCGCCTTCCGGTAGTTCCTCACTAGCTACATGCTTATCTACTTCCGAGCGTTCCCTAGTTCCCTTTTCATATAAACTTTGCTTCAATATTGTGAGTTCACTTGACGAACCGCACAAAAGTTTCCATTACACTCTTATGACCACTTTCTATTTTCCTTCTAGTGTTATCACGCTTTTGCCGTCTACCACTGTCTTTTTGACATCGACATACATTTTCGTAACTAAAACCTTCTGGCCTGTCATTGTTCCCTGAAGCGCGTATCCTTTGTACATTTCATGATAACTGACCGCTCCCAACAACATTTGCCTAATCTCACTTATGCTAACTCGGGTCACGCTTGCCCTTCCGATGCTGCTTACCGCGCCGTCTTGTGTCGTGGCCACCGCACCGCTCGCTGCCCTGCTCTGTACCTCCAGCTCACCAGGCCGCCTGCTCGCCCTCGCCGCGTTATCAGCTACGAGGCCTCTAGTCGTACCGCGCTGTGCCGCCCTCACGGCGACCTTCTCACGGCTATCCCGCTGTATGCTCGGCCTCATTGCTGTCGCGGCTTCTAGCCGACTGAGATGCAACCTCGCCGCCATGGTGGCTCACTGCCCCAGCGCCTCCTGCAGACTTACTGTTGCCTTTCCGACGACCGTCGCACCGCGCCGCACCCCCGTGCCCCTGCCGGCCACTATCGCACCGCCCCGTGTCCAGGGACCGAAAAGGTATTGAATACCGGTAAAAATACCGGTAAAATACCGGTATTTTTTCATACCGGTATAAAATACCTTTATTCTTTTATACCGGTAAAATACCTTTATAGGACGTCTATACCGGTATGGACGTCCATAAAGGTTATACCGGTATTATACCGGTATTTTCAATGGAAATAGTGCCGCGTGCCCCACACACGCGCCACAAACGCGCACGCGCCACAAACGCGTGCCACACGCGCTAGCGGCAAACCCACGCGCGAGCTAACCACACGCGCGCGCCCACACACGCGCGCGCCAAACACACGCGCCCCAAACACATGCGCGCGCCAACACGTGCGGGCATCAAACACGCGCGCCGAACAAACGCGCGCGCTGAACAAACGCACGCACCGAACAAACGAGCGCGCCGAACAAACGCGCGCGCCGAACAAACGCGCGATCCGAACAAACGCGCGCGCCGAACAAACGCGCGATCCGAACAAACGCGCGCGCCGAACAAACGCGCGCGCCGAACAAACGTGCGCGCTGAACAAACGCGCGCGCCGAACAAACGCGCGCGCCGAACAAACACGCGATTCGAACAAACGCGATCCGAACAAACGCGCGCGCCGAACAAAATCGCTCGCCGAACAAACGCGCGCGCCGAACAAACGCGCGATCCGAACACACGCGCGCGCCGAACAAACGCGCGATTCGAACAAACGCGCGATCCGAGCAAACGCGCGCGCCGTACAAGCGCGCGCGCCGAACAAACGCGCGCGCCGAACAAACGTGCGCGCCGAACAAACGCGCGCGCCGAACAGACGCGCGAGCCGAACAAATACGCGAGCTGAACAAACGCGCGCGCCGAACAAACGCGCGAGCCGAATAAACGCGAGCGCCTAACACACGCTTGCACCTATCACACGCGCGCTACACAAACGCGCGATCCGAAAAAACGCGCGCACCGAACAAACGCGCGATCCGAACACACGCGCGCGCCGAACAAACGCGATCCGAACAAACGCGCGCGCCGAACAAACGCGCGATCCGAACAAACGCGCGCGCCGAACAAACGCGCTATCCGAACAAACGCGCGCGCCGAACAAACGCGCGATCCCAACAAACGCGCGCGCCGAACAAACGCGCGATCCGAGCAAACGCGCGATCCGAAAAAACGCGCGCACCGAACAAACGCGCGATCCGAACACACGCGCGCGCCGAACAAACGCGATCCGAACAAACGCGCGCGCCGAACAAACGCGCGATCCGAACAAACGCGCGCGCCGAACAAACGCGCGCGCCGAACAAACGCGCGCGCCGAACAAACGCGCGATCCGAACAAACGCGCGCGCCGAACAAACGCGATATCCGAACAAACGCGCGCGCCGACCAAACGCGCGATCCGAACACACGCGCGCGCCGAACAAACGCGCGCGTCGAACAAACGCGCGCGTCGAACAAACGCGCGCGCCGAACAAACGCGCGCGCCGAACAAACGCGCGCGCCGAACAAACGCGCGCGTCGAACAAACGCGCGCGCCGAACAAACGCGCGCGCCGAACAAACGCGCGCGCCGTACAAACGCGCGCGCCGAACAAACGCGCGCGCCGAACAAACGTGCGCGCCGAACAAACGCGCGCGCCGAACAGACGCGCGAGCCGAACAAATACGCGAGCTGAACAAACGCGCGCGCCGAACAAACGCGCGAGCCGAATAAACGCGAGCGCCTAACACACGCTTGCACCTATCACACGCGCGCTACACACTTATGCGCTATACACTCACGCTCTATGCACCCACGCGCTATATACACTCGCCCTTTCTTTCTCTCTTTCGTTCTCTTTCGATTTCATTCTCTCTCTCTCTCTCACATACACACACCGTACACATTCGGCAAAGCGTTTGTTGGGGCCTACGGTCAAACATCCTTCTCTCATATTTCAATTCTACTCACTACGAAAAGAAATTAATAGCGTGGAGTATATAGGTCGAGTGCGTTATCCTCTGCCGAACCGGAGACGCTCCTGGGTCGAAACGCTGACCTCCGGAAACTGCCTACGCAACGGCGCAGCCCTCGCACTTCTTACAAAGGGAAACTGATTCCGAGAATCGGAATGCGCCAAGGAACGTTGCGTGAAGTCTTATCAACCGATGTCAGATTTCTATCGCCTTCGTTCTTTCACAACTGATGTCGAAGGTCATATCCTGGCAGAGGCCGCAGGCCCGACCACGCACGGCGATGTCTGCACTTCGAGATCTTTCCTTCCTCTTGTCCTATCCTCACCCCTTCACTTACACTTACACTAACATGCATTACACTGTCATACATGCCGGAAGACCGCGCGGGAGCTTTTGCCGGCTGGGGAGGGGGGCGCTGGTGGGAGATACCTGGTTGAGGGAAATCCCGCTAATCGACGGTACGTCGGCGCCTGATCTTGCCATGCAATGAGGAAGATCACTGCCACCTCTCGTAGAAAACGCCCTGCACTTACGGGGTTAGCAATTGCCGCGCTCGGAATCACTTATAATCATTCAATCGTTAATAGGAACACACTCTGACTAGTCTCCTGAGGTCTAATAGTGTAGAGCGTGAAAGAGTGTGTATTTAAGGCGAAAGGATTAGGAACAAAAGATAATGTCCGATCAGTGGCCCGTTCGGGCTCCCACACGCGTGCGTTCTCGCCCAACCCACGCGCGTTCGCGTCCCCACACGCGCGTTCGCGCTCCCACACGCGCGTTCGCGCACCCACACGCGCGTTCGCGCTCCCACACGCGCGTTCGCGTTCCAACACGCGCGTTCGCGCGCTCACACGCGCGCGCGCGACCCCACGCACGTTTGCGCCCCGACACGCGCGTTCGTTCCCTTACACGCTCGCACGACTCCACAAGCGCGTTCGCGCTCCCACACGCGCGTTCGCGCTCCCACACGCGCGTTCGCGCGCCCACACGCGCGCGCGACCCCACGCGCGTTTGCGCCCAGACACGCGCGTTCGTTCCCTTACACGCTCGTACGACTCCACAAGCGCGTTCGCGCTCCCACACGCGCGTTCGCGCGCCCACACGTCAGATTGTTTCCCTTCGAAACCTGTATGATTCTACTGAAATACCGGTATTTTGTCATGAAAATACCGGTATTTTCATGAGAAAATACCGGTAAAATACCTCTATTTAGAGGTATTTTACCGGTATAGACGTCGAATAAAGGTAAAATACCTCTAAAAATACCGGTATTTGACGTCTTATACCGGTATTTTTTAAGGTATTTTGAATAAAGGTATAATAGAGGTAAAGGTATTTCTATACCGGTATAAATACCTTTACCGCTATTATTTCGGTATTCGGTCCCTGCCCGTGTCTCCTGAGCAGCGACCCGCAGCGCTTCAACTCCAGTCGCACCGGCCTCGTCCGACGCGTTGCGTGCGCATGCCTGCTGCGGCGTGTCTTTCAATCATAACTGGACGCAGGGGCGGCTCGTCCTAAGGGGCCACAGGGGCCGGGCCCCACCAAGATTTAATAAAGCAAAAAAAAATGTTTTTTTATCTTTATCGTAATCTCTTTGTGATGATTGTAGTACTTCATTGGAATTCTTTATTCGTGAAGATCGACAATTCGTCTCCAGAACTCATTCCAAGTCCCAATAACCAGGAATTGAGGGTCATAGTTACTTGCCGCACTCAAAGATAGCGTTAGTAGCATTCAAGGGGCCGGCCTGCTTGGAGCCCCAGAGCCGGTAACACCGCTCCGTTTACAAGGTCAACGCCCTTCCGCACTGGGCCCGAGTACTGCTTGCTAATTTTAGCAGCCCATGGGGCCCGCACCAAGGTCCATCAAGCTGGCCCGCCCACCATAGCAGAATCAAACCAAACTAGTACCAGAATTTTTAACTATTTTATTACTAATTTATTACCGCAAACCCGATTTTTTTACCACTCATCTTCACCCAAAAACCGGGTGGCGGGCCAGCTTGATATCAAGCTGGCCCGCCCACCATAGCAGAATCAAACCAAACTAGTGCCATAATTTTTAACTATATTATTACTAAATTATTACCGCAAAACTAATTTTTTACCATTCATCTGCACCCCAAAATATAATTTTTAACTATTTGATTACTAATTTATTAGTCATGAGGGCGGCGAACCCGCCCTCTCCCTTATAGCGTCCGGTTCTAACAGTCTTGCTGGTTTTTCCAAAGCCTGCCCGAGGGTTAAATACCCGGCGGGTCTTGGCTATTTTTGCCTGGGACAGGTATTACCGAAGCTTTGCAAATGGAATTATACTCGTAGATACTTCGCCAATGGATTTGGTATAACAAATATTATTTATGGTCGTTGATATTCAGTTACTGGTCTAAAATGTCCAATAATTGCAAATCGAGACTGCCGTTGGAAACATTAAATTAACTTTGAAATTTCCAGATATCTGGAAGATTCTGGCATGCGATGAAGGATTCATTCGTTGGTTTTGTTTTGTTCTCCTTACGAAGTTCATCGTAAGAAGAGAAAGTTATGCAATCGTGCGCCGGAAAACGTAGAATTTTCCGCAGAAACACTCTTATTTAAATAAAAGTTTATTAATTTCAAACATTACGTTGTGTACATTGGATTTCCACATCTCCTGAATCATCCTGACGGTAAAGTATTGTATGAAGAAAAACAGTTGTTAACCTTAATAAAAGAAGAAGAAGACGTTGTGTACAATGATGAAACGGAGATCCTGTAATTGGAAATCTAATACATCTACCGAGTATTATTTTCTGTGCGTACTTCACGAAGAGAACTTACCAAGTAAACTATCCAATTTAAAATGCTTAATATAAAGAAAGTTATGTAATACCGCCACAAAAAAAACGGAATTTTTCGACCCAAAAAATCGCATTGTGGCCCTGATTCGGAAAAAAGTGGACAAATCCTATTACAATATGTAGTAATTTACTTTCTCTAACATTTCTTATAATGAGATTTCACGAATTGCGGGTCCTTAATATGTTTTTTACTTCCTTGAATACGTATGTATGTGTATACGGTGTACTATACGTAGAATACAGAAAATGCACAAATTTGTTTCGACGCCAAACACGCAGGCGCCTGCCTTTCTATTTAAACTCGTGGTCTCGACGATCACAAAAGTTTTTGTGTTGAAAAATCGCCGATTTACGCTACCCCATCACAATAATTTGTCTTTACTATGTACGTATTAATGAGAGAAAATAAAAATATCTGATAAGTGTAACGCAGATATTTTGTTTTCATGTGCAACATGGTCTTCAATTAGCTTTTGAGTTCATTTCTGTAAAGCGATTTTTGAAAATTATACTTCGAATTTCTTGTTGTACTTTCTAAATTATGTAATGTGCTGAGCAATTGAATATTCCTGTCTTCTTTTTCTGAAACAATCCTTTACAGGTCCATTGGAGCGTCTTAGAAATATTAGTGTATGAATGAATGCTGAAAAGGCATGGTGCCTGATCCGCTCTTTCCGTTTCCGCTAGGGGGAGGGTCATACAATTCACCCCCAGGTAAACAGCTTGCCTTCGCCGGGAAAAACCCACTCCTTCTGAAGGGACGGTGCAGGCATTTAATTTCCAATCTGCAGGCTGCGGGGCCAAGTTAAGGAATTCACTCTCGTTTCCCGAAATATTTTTTTCTCCAAAACCTGTATTTCCGTTTAGATCTCGAAATTGATATTCCCCAGCAGCATTTTCTGTATTCTACGTATAGTACACCGTATACACATACATACGTATTCAAGGAAGTAAAAAACATATTAAGGACCCGCAATTCATGAAATCTCATTATAAGAAATGTTAGAGAAAGTAAATTACTACATATTGTAATAGGATTTGTCCACTTTTTTCCGAATCAGGGCCACAATGCGATTTTTTGGGTCGAAAAATTCCGTTTTTTTTGTGGCGGTATTACATAACTTTCTTTATATTAAACATTTTAAATTGGATAGTTTACTTGGTAAGTTCTCTTCGTGAAGTACGCACAGAAAATAATACTCGGTAGATGTATTAGATTTCCAATTACAGGATCTCCGTTTCATCATTGTACACAACGTCTTCTTCTTCTTTTATTAAGGTTAACAACTGTTTTTCTTCATACAATACTTTACCGTCAGGATGATTCAGGAGATGTGGAAATCCAATGTACACAACGTAATGTTTGAAATTAATAAACTTTTATTTAAATAAGAGTGTTTTCTGCGGAAAATTCTACGTTTTCCGGCGCACGATTGCATAACTTTCTCTTCTTACGATGAACTTCGTAAGGAGAACAAAACAAAACCAACGAATGAATCCTTCATCGCATGCCAGAATCTTCCAGATATCTGGAAATTTCAAAGTTAATTTAATGTTTCCAACGGCAGTCTCGATTTGCAATTATTGGACATTTTAGACCAGTAACTGAATATCAACGACCATAAATAATATTTGTTATACCAAATCCATTGGCGAAGTATCTACGAGTATAATTCCATTTGCAAAGCTTCGGTAATACCTGTCCCAGGCAAAAATAGCCAAGACCCGCCGGGTATTTAACCCTCGGGCAGGCTTTGGAAAAACCAGCAAGACTGTTAGAACCGGACGCTATAAGGGAGAGGGCGGGTTCGCCGCCCTCATGACTAATAAATTAGTAATCAAATAGTTAAAAATTATATTTTGGGGTGCAGATGAATGGTAAAAAATTAGTTTTGCGGTAATAATTTAGTAATAATATAGTTAAAAATTATGGCACTAGTTTGGTTTGATTCTGCTATGGTGGGCGGGCCAGCTTGATATCAAGCTGGCCCGCCACCCGGTTTTTGGGTGAAGATGAGTGGTAAAAAAATCGGGTTTGCGGTAATAAATTAGTAATAAAATAGTTAAAAATTCTGGTACTAGTTTGGTTTGATTCTGCTATGGTGGGCGGGCCAGCTTGATGGACCTCCCGCACCATCGGGCCCTTCTCGGACGAACGGCAGGCTGAGCGCGCGGTTTTCAAAGATGAACACAGTGGATTCGTTACACCGTTTTCAGTTTTTTTCACTGAGACTTGAAGAAAAAAATGATATTAAACTGTTAGTAGCACATCAATCGAGTGTACTTTTTATTTACACAAGTTGATGGGAAGAAAAAATGAACTTTCTGTAATTCGTAATTTCAGCAAACAACTATGGTTCACTATGAGTGAAGAAAAACAAAGCTTATTTTGCTTTTTTGTTTATTATTTGGTGGTGAGGGGGTGTGGACGACAGTGGGCTGTAAGGTTCTGAAACATTTGAGGGAAATGATAAAGAAACACGAAGAAACGCACTAAGCAACACGAAGAAGTTGCATTTAGAAAACGCTTGTAAATTTAAAACTTTTCGGACCTTGAACATTGTTGTACAGATTGATTCGGCGGTCAAACATAGATGTAGCAGATTTTGTTTCTCTGCAGGCCGATTAAACAACTGACATAACACGACCAAGTCAATTTGTCTTAATTATACAGTATGTTTCCCTTTCGAACTCTAAGCATTCAGAAAAATAAGCTACGGCATTAGCATTTTTACAAAAATCATTTGTTTCCATTGACATAACAATATTTGATTAAACATCTTAATAAAGATTCCTACTTCTGTTTTTGTGGAAAACAGATTATTATTAACAGATATAGATTTAAAGGTTAATTAATTAATTGATAATTAATATTAATTCATTAATTGATTAAATGACAATTATTTAATTAAATAAGATTGATAATGAGATGAAATTCGTGCTTTTGCGCCTGGCCCCACCAAGAAAAAATATCACGAGCCGCCACTGACTGGACGCATTGTTTCCACGCTGCCGTCTGTTGCCGCAGTTATTCCTCGAACTGCTGCTGATCCTCCTCGAGTTACCGCTCAAATTGTCGTTGCTGCTGTTCCAGCTCTACCAGAAATTGCTCGAAGCTTTCTTCCATGTTTAACCCTTACGTTTGTGGCTAATTGTTCTACTTTCCCTTGTTATCTGGCGACGTCCATACAGTAGCACTTCACTCAGTTTATCCTCGTCGCCAATTGTTATGGCGACCGCCAAACAGTAGTACTTCACTCTGAGATTATCCTCGTCGCCAATAGTTACGTATGCCAACGTCATTTTGTCTTGTCAAGAGTACACGATACCACCACATTAGTAACTAAACTAGTGGTGCTACAGAATGGCAGAGTTTTCTATTTCCTTTGGTCTCGGCTAGCTATTCGAACGTGACACATACTATTGCTAGCTGCCATCTATCGCCGTCCAAAGTACATTTTTTGACCATTTCTTAATTTTTCGGTTTCCTGATCGTAGATCCTGAGTTTTTGAAAAACATCATTAGAAGTCATATGAAGTACATAAACTCACAAATACAATACTGTTTACAAATTGCTGGAAATGTGCATATTAACAGTGTAAGAGAGCTTTCAAAAACATTACATTTGTGTAATTTTTGAAAAACAAAAACATACAGCAAATAGAACTTTACGTAATATTATAGAGTGCAATTAGCACTATCCGTTCGAAATGTTTGAAGAAAAATTTGCAGCCATTCATGAGAAAATGGCGTTTGAGCGTTTCTGAAAAGGCGAAATTTGGAGCTAGTTTTCACAGAAAATTGTTAAATTCTCGAGAAACTTTACTTGACATAATTTTAATAACATGTACTCATAAATCTAATAATTCAAACAAATAGCAGCTAATGTAAATATTACAGACGTGAGAGACAAGTTAAAATATTACATTTTTGTAATTTTTGAAAAAAAAAAAGAATAGAGCAATATGGCGTTTATGTCATCTCATAGAGTACATTTAGCACTATTTCTACCAAAAGTTTAAAGAAAAAAATTCGAGCCGTTTTTGAGTAAATCTTGTTTTTGTATTATTTTAAAATTGCAAATATTTCGGGCAATATTACCAGAAACCTACTAAAAATTTCAAAAAGATGTACGTGACCTTAATGAAAGAACTTAATTTGGAGAAACAATTTAATTTGGAGGAAAAATCTCTATCTTCAGTTTTGTAGTTCTAGGAAGACGCCGAAAAAATTCAAACTTTTAGAATTTTCGAAAATTCAGAGTTACCCGTTAAATCGAACATATGCGACCTTAATAAGCCTATTTTACAACAAATTTAACAGAAGATTCTACAAGAACTTTAAAGAAAAAAATTGGAACTGTTTTTCAGAAAAATTTGAAAATGGCCGGGGGTCATAATGAAAACTCATTATGGTGGTTTTCATCACTTGAAGACTGTTGACGCGAGTCATCAGAGGGTGGTGCAAGGAAAGATTCTTGCAACCTTGAAAAACTCCTTGTAGCCTTTGCTGAAGTTCTAAAACATGACTAGTTCAGGACCAAAAGCTTGAATGTACCCTTTGCAGATAAGACCTTGTCTCTTTGTGAGACATCTAACAATAAGAATTTTAATTTTCAGACAAGATATCAAATGGTTTTGAACGAGTTTGTCGGGATCCGAAAGCCACATTTAAAATATACGTTGATAATAATCTCAGAAGCATACGAGGTTTATTCAATGCAATGATAAACATTGAGAAAA
The DNA here is from genome assembly GCA_031308135.1 of Acheta domesticus. Lineage (NCBI taxonomy): Eukaryota > Metazoa > Arthropoda > Insecta > Orthoptera > Gryllidae > Acheta > Acheta domesticus. The sequence continues at coordinate 80,468,013 of JAHLJT010009419.1, read as the reverse complement.
TATAAGAAATTATGATGCATTTTTCATTTTTTATCAGATTCTGATTTTGAGAAAATGTAATAGAATTTGCAGAGTACCCAGTAAGAAGGGCCTTGGATTCAGGCAGATCAATTGAAGCTTGCAACATCAAAGCAGATCAATTCTGCTTTGCAACATCGCCCAATATTTTGTTTAGATATTGCTTAAAGGCTGATTGTTCAGTCAAAATTTCGGAAGTCGATCTAGGAAAAAGCTTTTATACCTTCCTTATTACGAGAAACTTTCATGCGAGAGTTTTGATATAATTTCTCATTTATACGGTGTTTGCACACATAGTCTGTTTCTATTGTCACGGATGTCTTTTCTCATAGTGATCATCTTCGATACGAGCAAAGGAAGAGCGAAGCGAGTGATCCGTTATCAGCCACAGGTGCGACCTCATTTCGTTCCACGAGGGAACGAGGGGGATCCCCGGTATCTGCGGCGGCGTCCAGCGGCGGTTGGCAGTGCGCTATAAGAGGCGCGCGCGGGCAGGCCAAGGCGCATCCGCGACCTAGGCAATGGCTTCGAGGGCGTGCACGTGGTCGTGGGCGCTGGTGTGGGCGTGCCTGGCGGGCGGCGCCCTCGCCTCCTGCACCTTCAGCCACCGCAACCTGCTCCAGCGCCAGCCGCTGCTGCTGCGGCCTGGCGGCAGTCGCGACGCGCGCGGCTTCGTGCGCGCAGACGCCTCCGCCAACGTGGTCCTCAAGGTGCGCTCGCCACTCAGGCTCGTAGCGAACGGAGTTTGTGTTAGGAAATACTATGTAGACAATGCAGGACACTTCGAACCTCTCTCATACTATTAATGGAAGACAACTGCTCACTAGCGAACCTAGTGACGTGACCTGGAAAATCGGTGAGAAATTCGAATTTCATTGTACTAAAGCAATACGAATTGATAATTTAATATCCACATTTAATTGGAGGATGATAAGTATTTACATAATAAAGCACTTAGAACACGAAGTCTGTAAGGACTTATAGACTTCGTGACTTAAAACTTCTCACAACGAGGAATCGATTCTTCTAAATTTCACGACTTGTGCAATTAAATACAACTCACGCCTTCCCAGTCATATACAAAAAGTTACTAACGTTCGAACGAAAATATTTTAATTACTCTGCGTAACGTATTTAAACATAATCCCAAGTAAACTAAAAAATCTTTGAAACTTAAACACTTCGTACTTGGTATCATAATGGTTATAACATGTCGGGCCACTAGGAACGCTAGCTTCAAATGTCTCTCATTATATCGCGTAGTGTCATGAATTGTCTCTGCAGCATTTGGAATTAGCTAGGCTATCCGGTATGAGCCGCGTCTTTGTCGTGGTGGCTGATGTTTCGCCCAACATATTCCTCAGAACTATACTGCTGCTTTCTCCGAACTCTGAGGATTGCCACAATGCGTTGAGCGAAATGGGAGCCACCACAACTGAGTCGCGGTTCGTCCCGGATAGCCTAGATAATTCAAACTCCGCCCGCGGAAGCCTGCGAATCGCATGCAGAGTGTTCTCACTTGATTATATCTTCCTAATATCAGATTGCACGTAGCAAACTGATAGTCACATTACACGATACAGGATTTCTGGTATTGTTTGTAACGGCTATTTAAAACGATAATTAATTTATGAATTATGAACTTTAATATTTTATCTGCCTTGTGAAACAGTGAATCTTTTGATCTGAATGACATTTAACAGTGTTTGTACGACATTTAACAGCATACCAAAAATAGACGACAGTTTCTTTAGCTTTAAAAAACCTATCCTCACTTCATTATTAATGAACAATTGTATCAAAATTAACTAACCTTATAGGAAAATTTTTAGGATAATATATTTAAAGGACTTCTCAATTGAACAAAAATTTAGTTTTTCCTGTCTGTTTTTCATATTTTTATTGTAAATATTGTTTTTAAAAAGCGCCTCCATTTCTTCAAATTTTCTCAAATTTTGAGTTTCTAGTTCAAAATTAAATGCATGTGGACAAGGATGACACAATTTCGAACCTGCTATCTATTGCCTATCCCAATTTCCATAACGACTTATAATTATCTCTTTGTTTCCAACTGTAACTATATAAATAATGTCCAGAAAAGAAAGCATGTGGTTAGGTAAATAGACAAATGATGTGGAAGTATTTCAAGAAGTTTATTTCTTTCAAACTACGAAAACCTAATTTCTAGCGTTTCAAACAATTCACCGAAGACAAATACGTTGCTGCTTGTTGCTTTACAGACCGGAGAAGAAATTGAATTGGCATGCCCAGGAACAAACAACTATCTTCAAGGCAGTAACATTCTACCTCTTCCTAATGTCACAGTTGCCTGTCAATCATCATACACCTTCACGGCCAATGGAATATCGATAGCTCTCAACCAGGTAATAAAGCTAGTGTTCTCAATTTTTCCTATTTACGTTAGTCATAATATAACTATTTGTTTTATATTATTTATCATTAGTAATTTACAACGCTATACTCTGCTGAATCTTTTACTCTGTTATTTTACTGGTTTGTCCTATTCATTGAAGTTTCAGTACTTCTGAAGAATTTCAGCAAAGTAAGTGGGAATTTACATAAAACTAACTTTTAAGTGGAGGGTGGGCGAGTAAGCGAGTGTGCGCAAAGAGAGATGATTGAGCAGGAAAGAGGAGGGAAAGAGGGAGGACTCGTGCGCGGCCCTTGGCCCGTTTGTTAAGCTACTGCTCTAGCATTCGCCTGGTGTTGATAGGAGAAGCCACGTAAAACTACCCAACAGAGCAGCCGTCCACTAGAATTTTCCTCTATGACACAGTGACTGTATGCGATCCAGCTACTTACCTAGGTTCGAACATCCTCCCTCTGACGGGACTCGAACCTTGGGCCTTCCGATCAGGCTCACCACAGGGACAGAGGCAATGATGGCTCTGAGCTAAAGGTACAATATTGTTGAGATGTGCAGACGCCGTCTCCGCGAGGAACCAGAGGTTTTTTTTATTTAATATATATTTTATTTTGCAATTTGTTAGTGGTGACATCCGCTTCCTAGTCCTTTCTGTCAATCCGAGTCCAGAGGTGACATCCGTTTCCAAGCCCTTTCTGTTCCTGTGGGTGCGCCCTGGGGAGTGGAAAAGACTGTTGTCATTAGGAAGTCTCGACTGTCACTGAACATAAGTCTATTATTTCAGAGCATTCTCCCTTAGTTAAATCATAAGAAAAATATTTCCCTCACACCTCACAGTGCATATTTAGATACACTCATTGCATGACACCTTGCATCACGGGCTACAGAAATAAGAAGAAATCTATAAGAGTCCATTTAAAAAATCACAGTGGTCTCAAAATCTCTGAAAAAAATTGCTATACAATAATATTGTACAGACTGTCATAAATCCTCTGCATACATTCGTTTCAGTGAAAATATCTTTTCGACGTGTTCAAGAGTTAAACAAATATGCAAGGGGGACATATTCAGTGCGCCATGCGGTATGAAAAGTCCTGGTATTGTATGACCTTTAATACAATCACTTTGCCAAGGTCACTCCACATTCTATTCGATAAGTATCGCATTGTCTCTTGAATAAAAAATACTATCTTCTGCAGAGATAAGATAATTTTTAAAACTTCATAACAATCTGAAGATGAACTCAGTGCTTCAAGTTTAGTGATTTCTTAAACAGGATTGTGTAATGTACTTTTTGAATGCGAACATTTTGATTAAGGAATATTATACCCCCAAAATAACAAAAAATCTAGAAAATCTATTTTTGAGATATAACTTTTGATACATGCTCTTTAATATGTCGAAATAAGATAATATGTGGTAATTTTTTGTTATAAACTTGATACTTACGGTTAGTGTATAAACCAAAAACAAATATTTACACAAATAATTTTAAAAAACGGTTTAAAAAAGATTGTTTTGATATTCTAAAAAATGTTAAAAATATAAAATTTACTCAAAGCAACTACGGTTTTGGTTCAAGAACAAATTCAAATTGTATGTATTCAACATAAATTAAAATTGAAATAACATATCTAAAAGACCTGAAGTTATGTCAGTGATCAACGGCTATTTTGTTGTATTTAAAATTCAATTAACTCCCAAAATAAATTTTGAAAATTATTTTTCTTTAATGTATACGTTTTCGTTTTTGATATATTGATCCAAAATAGAGTATGTAAAAATGAGATGCAAACATTTTTAAAAATTGCGTGTTTTGGGTATAAAATACCTTACTTGTACACAAAATCATAAAAATGAGTTGCACATTTCCTCTCAGTATTAATAAAATTTCTAGTACAATACCAGATTATAATGTCAGACAGGGAGGTGGGTAGGTCGGTAAAAGGTCGTACATAGGGGGGTATGTGGGGGATACGTAGTGGAATAGATAGGGATATAGGTAGAAATTAGGGAGGGTGGAGGTAAGTAGCGGGTACGTAGGGAAGATAGGAGGCAAGTAAGGGGTAGGCGGGCATGTAGGATTGGGTAGGCAGGGGCAGTTAGAAAGTAGTGGGGAGGTAGGAAACTATGGGTGTGGATGGGGTAGGAAGAAGGGGCTGGGGTAGAGGGTGAGTGGGTATTGACATATATTTATTTATTTGGTCAAAAAAACCAGTAAAACTGTATATGACGTATGGGAGAGGAGATTATCTGCGCACATTTTCTTGAGGTCGAGAAAAAAAAGCGCAAGATTAGCAACATTATTTGAAAAACTAGACATTTTCGATCCCGACTTATAGAAAACATACTTGCAATGGTAAATGAACTGCTGATGTGATTTTTCTGCATTGCTAACAAAATAGTAACTCACCCTCAGCTCTACTCCTACCACTAAAAGCAAAAGGAGTGCTCAACAAAACGTGCGCATAGTGAAGCTACATTTACGTCCAGCAGCAAAACAAGGGGTCATCTCAGTATTTGCTCAATGGATCAGGGAAACTGGACAAAAACTTGATCGAGATGGGGTGGGTGGGTGTAAGGCAGCTGGACGGGTAGTTCGATTGGTTGGTACGTGAATGATAGTAATAATAATGTCACATGATTTTAAATCTATATTTCATTTGGACGGTGTTATGCATCAACCAGCTAAGCACCATTTTTTTTTGGCGCTTCAATGAATGAAATAATTAAATTACAGTTTTTAGAGCTGGAAATGTAATGAAACCTTTGAACACGATCATCTCAAAACTTGTATGATGTCGCATAGCCGGTTGATGCATAACACCGCCCATTTCACCCTTCTGTCCAAACCGCGAGCCCAGAGTGCGTGCGCGCGCGTGCGCAGGTGGAGTGCGCGCTGGAGCCGCTGCACGAGGCGCGGGCGACGGGGGAGGCGCGGCGGTGCGCGCCGCTGCTCACGCACGTGGCGGTGGGCTTCGCGCTGGCCGGGGGCTTCCTGCCGCTGTACGAGGTGTGCCTGGACGCCGACGCGCTGGCGCCCGCCGCCACGCGCCACTACGTGGTGGCCGGCGGCCGCTCCACGCGCTCGCCCGCCGCCGTCAGCGCCTTCCTCTACACGCAGCTCGTGCCCAGCAAGGGTGAGCGTCTTGCACTCAAACTCGCCGATTTAGTTTTGATTGATTGAGTAGTGATTTCGGGCTCGTTAACTACTGAGCTCATTAGTCTCGTAAGTGTAGGACATGTTTTTTGCTCGGGAGGTGGCAATGATCGTACCGTTGGATGATGAGATCCGGTGCCGACCTACTGTTTGCTAGTAGGGTTTGCCCAACAAGCGGGGCACCACCCCAGCCAGGACAAGTTCTAACCCCCGACCACCCTCCCGGAATGTGTGGCAATATGTGGTACATCTGAGTGTGTGTGTGTGTGTGTGTGTGTGTGTGTGTGTGTGTGTGTGTGTGTGTGTGTGTGAAGTAACGGGTAGGCGACAGGACTCGACCTAGTTATCTGGGTAGTGTCGAAATTCTGCCCTCGTCGGGACTCAAACCTAAGACCTGGTCAGAGGACACTGCAGGGGTCACATGTGAACCAAACATTTGTATAGTTTTATTCATTAATTGAAAATAATCACTACAACATAATGATCGCATCACGTTACAAAATAATATTCCTATTAAGTCCGAAAAAACGATATTTCAAAAACATATTTACATTCTAAAATGTACCTACATTCCTTAGAACGAATTGAATGGTAGGAGGGTTCATCCTCAAATTCGTCCCTCTCTGGTATACGCTCTTTCTGGAGCTAAGGGATTTGAATCCTGTGAGCCAGAGATGGTAAGATGACACACTGGCATTAGGATGGGGTGGTCATTTTTTCTTGAATATATCAGCTGAAACGAAAGAATTATTGTCTACCCGGCCTCAACCGCGATATTGTTGTTGGCTAAAGCATTTCAAAAAGGCTTTTCTGTTCGATGCAATATAATACGTTAATATTTCATTAGTTGAATTTTACAGTGCGTTGTACAATGAACGTAACGCAATACTTCTTGAAGAAAATTTACAATAAACATTTCCACTGTTTCTAAACCACAGAAATTAAATAATGATTAGCTCGAACAAAATTCAAGCTATTTCATTTGTAAGAGGCAAAAAGATTAGGCTAATATTAGCTAAATTTCATAAACCATTGTACTTCTTTACAAAGAGATAATACATTCTTCGAAAGTAGACATAAAATCTATAAGATGTTAATTGGCACGGTTAGTGCTAACAACAGTGAACATTTGCAACGTGTCACATAAATATATTAAGTGCATAATTAGGACCGTACTTTTTATTTTTTTAATTCTTTTAATTTTTAGCTATGAAATGAGTCCTAATGAAATTTGTCTAGTTATTTTATTATGAATTTGTAATAAGTTTTTCGTTCTTTTTATATTCAATCCAAAATGGCCATACAAGGCATCAAGTTCATAATGCTTTATTGATAAAATATAGAAACCATCACAAATGTACAAATAAAAAATATTTTTGATAAATGACGGAAGAGATTTTAAAATTATTTGACATGTCAGTAATCCCATTTATAATTTATTTGTAGCCTATGAACAAAGCACGCAAGTGCAGTCATTTACTATTCAGCTGGGCTCAACGAACGCCAACAAATACATTACATACAACAATTACCTCCAGTACAACCTCTTGACGCCTCTGGAAGATTTCGTCTATGGACCTCAGCGGGTGGCAGTTTCTTTCTACTTTAATTCGGTTTGTAAATGAGCTATGCTGCTTGCCAGATTATTATATATTATTATTTAAGATATAGTTATATTTAATGTAGGATAATTTTAGTAGTGAGAGTGGATTTGTAATAACATCATTTTAATGGGAATGAAATATGTTTACAATATTCAAAGGCATTTATTTTAATTATATTAAAAATAAGTTAACTTCAAGACTAGCAAAATATTGAGACTACCCTTATTGAATTTCTTTGACTCACGTAGCTAATTTTGAGGTAAAAGGAAACAAATATGATAAATTGTATCACGTGTGACATACAAACTGTGTTACATAAGAAATAATAGGGTATTAATGAGTGTATCAGAATGTGGTTACAAAGTGAAATAAGCAATTTCATTCATGTAGCATCTGCTTGCGTATTGATTGCTCGCATTTACTTTCTTAATGGTTTTCTTCTTTCTTGAATCGTTCAAAAGTTGCAAGTATATTGTTCACTGGCAATCAATTTGAACACTAACGCTATTTGTGAAGAATATAATTTGTGGGCAGTTTGTGTTGTGAATTATCTTTGTTGAGAAGATACACAATGTCAGAGAATAATTTAACTTTTATATAAGTAAGTCACCCCCCACACACAAAAACTTTCTGCAATTTTTGTTTAATTTCTTCCTGTATTTGGCACAATTGATTTAAATATTTATATTGGAATTATGTAATTATTTAAAAAAATATTGTAGAGTACCGTGTGCGCTACAAAAACAATGTACAATATAATATCAATATGTTTATTATCTAACAAAAATCTTTCACCCTCCTAAATGTTCGGCTGAATCCGCCCCTGCTTGGTTAACAATTGGTTTGCTGCAGATAGTACATCAGAAAGTGTGTGGGAGGTGCCTGGAGTGCACCTAACTCCAAACTAGCAGTTTTAAGAGAGTCTTTTTGAGCAGTTCTGTAGGGTCCGTTAAAAGTAATGTGGAAACATCGCTCACTGGTGCCGGGGCCGAAGGAGCATTGCTAGCGGAGTACTGAAGGGAAGTCCCGTTGATGGAGGAACTGCGGCAGCCGCGACTCGTAAGATGTTCGCACTGTGGTGGTTATTTTGCGCCATTCATATTTCCTCGGCTAGTTGTTAGTTGCTAGATATTTTAATTTACGAACAAGAGGAATTTGTTTTAAGAGTTCTTGAAAACGGATGGGCACGCAACTACCTCTTCTACACATCTGTGCCTTAATCATATTGACAGGAAATAATATCGGATCTTCAGTTATTTAAGAAAGTTACATGCAATCTGTTTCTGGCAGATAATTCTCATTTTCGAGAAAATTCGATTTCTTTGCATCTTCCGGAGTGCACAAATTAAAGACTCAGCGATGCATCTACAGGCGTTGAGAAATTAGAGATTGGAATGTGATCGGCCGCGATGTCTCGGAGCGGGGCCTCGACACCTAAGGTTGTAGGTGAAAGCTGTGCAATATTGTGCCTTTGAGTCGAACTTATTGCAACCAACCTTTCGCCTCTCAACGCACCCCTGCTATAGCTTATGTCACGTTGCGGATCAAAACCTTTAAGTTGTCCGTTCGGAACTAATCGTCGCAAAGAAGTTAATTTTTTCTCAAAACCGACACTTTTCGACCAGAAGTCGATTGCATCACCGTCTTCAAATCACTATTGAGTGTACGGACACAATCCATCGTTAACATTTAAATAACATGGAAAACATTAAGCAAATAAGTGATTGCTATAAATAAGCGGTCAATAATTAATAAGAATAAAAGAGACACCTGCCACAATGGTTTTAATGCCATTTACTTGTAAATCATTATCAAAAGACGTTTAGGGAATTTTTGCATTATCAATTGACAACTAGCATCGTGGTTTGCATACGTTGGCACATGGAGAAAATTACATAGGCGCCATTCTTCTGTAGTACTACACTAGTTGGTTTGAGTACCAATCAAAACGACGAGGCGACCAATCAATGTCACATAAGTAACTTCGGCATAGTAAGTAGATTACCGACCACATATTCTAGGACAAAAAATGATCTTCCACCCACCCACCTCCACATACCTACTGACAAATTCGTCACATTACTAGAGGGGTATAGAACACGAGGTATATGTGTTAATTTTTGATAAATATTAAGTTAGGGGTAGGAGTGTAAAGTAATAATTCCATTTTATTTCGTAAACAAATGATCAATCAGTTGCAGCTTAAACAGTTGCCGCGTTCTGGTGGTGAGAAGAAAATGCCTTTCTTAGCGATTTCTAGAGACATTCATCTTTGAACTAGATTTTCACAATACCACGTTTAGGGTACTTGCATCCCTAGTGCTGAAAGCCCCTCAATTCTGAAACAGCCTGTATAAAGAGGAGCTTAGATAGATAGGTAGATAGATATTAATTATTTCCGTAGATAGGTTTATGCAACCTAGGCGGCAGAATACTAAAATTTAGATATTATAATTAGGAATTAAATACAATGTAACTTAAAATTATTTTAAGACAATAATATTAATATTAAGACATAATCAACATCTTCTTCCGGGGCTAGGGGGCCGTGGTCTATAGGAAATTATACTTCCAAACGTTTCGTCCGTAACTGCGACGGACATCCTCAGTGGCGATGTCTTGGACGAAGATGTTGGACTTCGATGGAAGAATATGTTGATTACAACTCCGGCCGTGAAAGCCTACATTGTTATATTAAGACATAATGTTAATATTATTTGTGCCTGAGCGTGCGCAGGTGCCGCTGTGGGGGCAGTTCGCGTCCGGCTTTCTGGCGCTCGCTGGAGAGCTCGGTGCGCGACCTGGCGCGCAGCGAGGGCGACCTGCTGGTGCAGACGTCGTCGGTGGGCGTGGCGCAGCTGCCCGACGCGGAGGGCCGGCCCACGCCCACCTACCTGCACGCCACCGCCGCCGGCGCGCGCCTCCTGCCGCTGCCGCAGTTCCTTCGTCAAGAGCGTGGAGAACGCGCGCGGCGAGCAGGTGGTCTTCGTGCAGATCCCGCCCAGCACGCCCGCGCGGCAGCTCGCGGAGATGCAGGTGCGTCACGGTCAGCCGCTATTGGACTGTGCCTGTTTGAGGAAGGAGGTGAAAGGGGGGTAATCGGGCTGTGTCTTTGGGGAGGCAGATAAAAGGATGCAATCGGAATGTGTCTGTTTGAGCAGGAAGGTAAAACGATGCAATCGGGCTATGTCGTTTTGAGGAGACAAGAAAAAGGATGCAATCGGACTGTGTCTGTTTGAGAAGAAAGGTAAAAGGGTGTAATCGTGTTCTTTCTTTTTGGGGAGGCAGGTAAAAGGATGCAATCGGACTGTGTTTGAGGAGGGAGGTGAAAGGATGTAAACAGGCTGTGTCTTTTTGGGGAGGCAGGTAAAGGATGTAATCGGGCTGTGTCTGTTTGAGAAGGAAGATAAAACGATGCAATCGGGCTACGTCTTTTTGGGGAGACAAGTAAAAGGATGCAATTGGACAGTGTCTGTTTGAGAAAAAGGTAAAAGTGATGTAATCGGGCTATTTCTTTTTGGGGAGGCAGGTAAAAGGGTGCAATCGGACTGTGCCTGTTTGAGCAGGGAGGTAAAACGATGCAATCGGGCTATGTCTTTGTGGGGAGACAGGTAAAAGGATGCAAGCAGACTGTGTCTGTTTGAGAAGGAAGGTAAAAGGATGTAATCGGGCCAACCCTTTTTGTGGCAGCTGGTAAAAGGATGCAATCGGACTGTGCCTGTTTGAGAAGGAAGGTAAAAGGATGTAATCGGGCCAACCCTTTTTGTGGCAGCTGGTAAAAGGATGCAATCGGACTGTGCCTGTTTGAGAAGGAAGGTAAAAGGATGCAATCGGACTGTGCCTGTCTGAGGAGTGAGTAAGAGGGTGCCGCCGGAGTCGCCCTTTCCGTGCGGATCCGAGAACCGCCCCCAGTGCACGGGTGTGCGTTGCAGGTGTGCGAGGACGTGTGCGCGCGGCTGCGCTGGCTGCCCTGGCGCGAGGTACCGCCCGCCAGCCGCTCCGTGCTGTGCTGCCGCGCGGGCGACCCACTCTTGCGCCGCCTGCTGCCCACTTCCTTCGTCCACGACGACGCCCACGCCCGCGACGTCACGGACGCCCCGCTCCTCGAAGGCGGCGCCGGCACAGATGCTTTCATGTGATATATAATTATCTTCCGTTGGAAGATTTAATTTAGAAAATTAATTTAATTAAGAAAAAATATTTACTTAAATTCAAATTCATGGACTCTATGTATTTTTAATATTTTATAAGATCAATATAAAGATATAAATATTCTGTGTACTTAGTTGAGTCATACAGTTGAGTTTCTTCCTCTTTTTTGAAATTATTTACTATGTGAATTTAAACTATTTTTTAACAACACATTAAATGTGAATTATTAAGTTTTCCAGATGATATTTAAAGTTCATTATTTAGTGGGACTTTGTAGTTTAATCGTTTCATCTTGGTAAATTTTTAATAATTTGTGTGTAGTACAATCTTTAAAAGTTTGAGAACCACTCCATGAGAGATGGCTCTTTCTGACTCAACCCAATGAATGTAATGCAAAAAAAAGACGGCGCAATTGATCTTTTACAAAAATTAGCCTTAAAAAATTGTATTAATCCAGTAGTAAAAAAACACTGCACTTAAATATCACATGCATTTTTTTTATTTTTCCACTCTCTTATTCCTTCTCTGCAACGGAACGGATTAAAAATATGAAAGTTCAAATTAAGTACTATCTTAAGATCCATATAGTTCAATACAGAATGAAGTTCATATATTCGGTATTTTTTTAAATATAAAATTTTGATTTGAGAGTAAAATTGAGTAGAAAAATAGATTTTTAGATAAATTATATCTAACTAAACAGTCGTAGTGGGAGTAATCAGTTGCTGTGAATATACTGATAAATTGGCCCGCAAGTAAGCAACAAGTGGTGTTTTTAATGAAGACAAATTTTCACTACTTAAGAAGTCCCATACATATATTATAAGTAAAAATAAAATTTGAAGGTTTTTCTCTACATCTCTTCAGCAAAAATTCACTGCTAATTTAAAATGACTTCTGTAAAATATCCGAAGTCATTTGTGCCTCAGTATTATGAAGATATTATTTTTCTAACAAATTAGAATAATCTTATTGATTGTCAAAACGACCCAAAAATAAAATGTTTCTCCCTAATGAATTTTTGGCCCCAAATTAGAACAAATTATGGTCACATATCGCATTCAATTTATGATCAATACTCTGAGGAAATATTGAAATCCATTTTTCGATTAGTTATAGTTATTTAAAAATACGTATATGCTTTTAGCATGATTATCTTAGATTGAAATTTAAAAATTCAATTTCTTCTTCTAGCACAAATTTAATTAAAAAGTCTTGGGCACCAGCGAGCAAATATGCGCAAACGTAGTATCTTTGTTTATAAAAAATATGGCACGCTGATAGAGCAAATGTTTCTCCCTAAAAAGGAAGCTTCTTCACGCAAAGCAAAAGACGGAAGAGAGCGAAAGAATATGTAAATGAAAGGGACTCGGCTCTCTTGTAAGCGCAGGTAAAACCCAAGGACTGGTCCTTGTTTAAATCAAAACTTCTTCCACTTTCCTTCCAGCTACTTTACTCTCTTCCCTCCCGCCAGATAAATTTAACAACACCAGTCGTTACTCGCCAAAAACTTTCGTTCGAAGTTGCGCCGAAACGTTTTTCAAAAAGAAGGAAGGGAACAGGCGCTGCCTTTATCTCGGCTTACTGTAAATAATGCATTGTGCTTGCGTCAAACAAAGAAATACCGGAAACGCAGGTAAGAAAGTTGCTCGCAAGTCGTCACAAAGCGCGAAATCCGAACGAAAGGCTGCCGGCGTGTTGCTCTCAGCACAATTACTCAATGAATTATGGAAGGCGTCCGCGGGAGACTTTTTTCCTCCGGAGCGGCACTGGCGCGCACCCAACATACGCGAGCGGCGCGCCCGAGAGGGACTTCACAAGTTTGTAATTAGAAGTTAGAAACGTGGCATTCAGGAAAAAAGGACGGCCGAACACATTGTTCTTGCTGCTTTACGGCAGAGGGAACGATTCCTTGGGCTGGAAATGACTCTTTACAGGAATATTTTCTATTAGTTAAGTACTTTGCCTCTTGTTATTCTTGTAGGAAGTTTTATAAGCTGCCCTTTTAAGGAGGGTGCGAACCACACTCAACGCTGCTAAGGGGCAACATTTGCTTTGAATGTAAGATATTTGTTAGGTATTACAATCCAATTATTACTCTATAACCAATAAATGTTCGTACTAATAACATGAAATATGTGGCTCCAACCAAGCACAAAATCGAATAGAAACACAACGAAATGGGAACGTTTAATTACTTTCATCTATAAGTATATGAAGACAATCCCGTGTTAGATTTTAATTCAGCACGTTATTTTTGTTTTTCAAATTGTCAACTCTTGTGTATCAAATAAAAACGGTGAGCCAGAGTAAAAACTCCTAATCTACCCAGTTAGGTAATGAAAGAGAAACATACTTTGATGTGAAGCTGCTGGTTAGACATGCACAGTACTGCACACGACCGAGGTTCTACCTGGTGCAACAGGTAACGAACAATAATGAGGCAGAGTCAAATTCTTATACTGAGACCGCTACGCACGACAGGCGATACGCGATTTCCTGACGCATGGAAAAGAAACTCATGGGTACAAAAAACCCGCGTGCTTAAACAAATGTGCGTAGCATTAATATCTTTAATTAAGTATACTCAAAAATAGTGAAACTGGCCCTCTCTCCCCATGAACGGTCGGCACATCATGCTCAATGGTCTGTCAAAAGACACAAATCCGATGTGATGACTTTAACCTTCAGTGTTTTAACGTCATTTAAATACGTGAAAGTAATGATAGAACAGTAACAAGTGTAGTGAGAATAACATTTTGAGGCTTTAAGTTCGAAAAAAAATTTAATATTTAGAAATTCGTAACTTTCGAGTGTGGAGGGCGGATGGAAGTTGGACGAATAAAAATGGTTACAGGAATACAAAGAGGATTCGCCGACCAGGAGGGTTAGTTAAAATAATCAGAAGGGAAGTGCCAATCCAGAAGAGGCAATATAGTCATGTTCATGACCAAAGATTAATTAAAATTCTGAAAATTTACAACATGATTTTACGAAAACGAAACTACCTTTAAATTATTCTTCGTTGTATATTTTCAATGGATTATCAGCATCAGTTTTTAAATTCCTCGTGCGCAGGGTTTAAAGGTCCTCGGAGGCACCACGCCCTCTACACCTCGAAGAGTAACGTTTAGATCTGTCTAAATACTTGTTTTTCCGAGAAAACGCATTGAAAATATACAACGAAGAATAATTTAAAGGTAGTTTCGTTTTCGTAAAATCATGTCGTAAATTTTGTTCCTCTCATCGACGAAAGAGGAAATGTAACAGAGGCTTAATAATTCCTCTTCTTATAACGATGCTAATAATAGAATTACAATTATTATTATTATTATTATAGTAATATAATAATATAATAATAATAATAATAATAATAATAGCATTAAGATTTTAAGCAACTTCATCCTTTCAGGTTGGTTCTAAAAGATTTCACAAGATCTGAAATATCTTGTGCAATCTTATGAAAGAAATGAAATTTCTTTATATTTTCCAGTTAATTTTATTGTAGATATGGTAAATGTATGTGAATTAAATTACATCTTTTAGATTGTTTGTGCAGATCTCTATAAATTTAGCCAAGCTGCAGTGTCCCGAATAATTTCTGTAGTTTCAGAAACGTTGGTACGTAACATCAAGAATTTCGTAGTTTTCGTCAGACCGAGAGATTTCGCCAGAATACTCATCTATAGTAAGCTTTGTAAAATTGCGTATAATATAAATTCGACAACAAAGTCACAACGAAAACACGCGGTTACAGCCAAGGACCAACAAAACCACTGTTAGACACTGGGTCAGTTGACAGAATTTTTTTTCAACGGTGCAACATTTCCTATACCTTAAGGAACACTCATTTCTGTTCCCATAAGAGACATTTATGAAATACAAGTCTCCTTAAGTGATCTCTCATTTTTGAGGAACTACTAATTGCTTAAGCATTTCCTTGTTCCTTAAGGATCGACAATGAATTCGGTCCTAAATAATTATTTAGATTGTTTATGGAAATGCACTATGTTTATTAATAATTACATAGCGAAATACATTGATGAATAACATTCTTTAGATAATAGTACTTAGCATTTCAGTAACTTTAGCCAACATGTCCTCCAATACATCTTACCTGCCAATGGAATGTAACTAATACTAAACAAATAAACTCAGTCACATATATTGCACAAGTGATGAATGTGTATCAGCAATTTGAAAAACTCGCTCCATGTGAATATTTTAAGTAATTATTTAAAGAGTACATGGAAATACACCGTGTGTGATAATTACAAAGCGAGATCCATGGATCTATTACATAACGTTCTGTAGATAATAGTATGTATTTAACGAATGGAAATAGTTCATGGAAATGCAGTATTTTTCTTTTTCACTTTTCTACAGTTCTCCTGTGAAATGTAATCACACGGGTTCAGTTAGTATATAAGAAAGTTCAGAATTTGTAATAATCGTTTTTTCGCCAGTAGTAACAATTAAAATCGTTTTTACAACGCAACACTTCTCTGAGCTCCATTCGCTCCGCCTTGTTACTTTTCCATTTCCCGCCAATTTGCGATGAGGCGCAAGACGCCATCATTCCGTTTCCATTCTAGCCGGGGGTTTCAAGCAACTCAAATTCCGTAGTTATTTATTAATAAAGGAAAGCTGCGATCTGTTCAATGTATAATTTCCTCCACTCCTACGTTTTTCTCTTCTTTAGTACTTCATTTGTTTAAAACCGTTTACTGGGAAACGAATAGAAGGGACATCAAAATCGACCTCTTTACAGCAATAATATATAATGATCTCTGAGATACACTTTTATTTCGTGTAAGAAAACTTCCTGAGATAATTGATATAGCCGAGTTTAAAGGTTTTATTAGAGAAAATAATTGTTTCAATATATAAATAAATACAATAAAAATCAAAGATTAAACCTGGAGTCTTTTAGTCCGGATCCCCTTTGGTCTAGCGACAGGACCAAGGAATTCGGTATTCATAGAGGAAAGTCGAAGGATGATCCGAGCCTTTTAGTCTGCACCGGTGCCTAAGATAACTTTTAACGTTTGTCTCGTTGGTCTTTCTGTAAACGAAAAAGAACCAATTCTTATTAATGAGGAAAATTACCATTTTCCCTCACATTAAATTTGATGGTTATTTTGGCAAACTATGATTACCAGAAACTTCTTTCTGTGTCTTGGATTATAAGTTAGATTCTATTCTTTGGTAAGCATTTACTCTATTCTCTCAGTTAGGCCTAAGTATAAATGGATATCATTTAACAGATAAAATTCCATGATAAATGTAATGTAAACATTTGTTGCCTGATAACTGCGTGTGAACATTATTTGATAATAATTTTTAACAATATTAATATTTTATTTATAACAACTTAATGAATGTGCGCAATGAAAAACATTCTATTAGCAATTGTTGTCATTAAGTTGACCATTTAGAAGAGCTGGAGAACAGCACCTATTAAATATAGTAAATTTTGCAGTAAATATATATTAATTAAAACATATATTACAGTAAACTGAAGTGAAACATATCCAGTAACTATGTTAATAAAGTTTCACAAAATTGGAACAAACGGAAATAAACATTCGTTGCATTGACATTCAAAGATAATAAATTTTTCTACATATTTGTAAACGGAATTAAATATTTAAGAAACAATATACATATATTTTCTGGTCTGGAAGGCAATGCTTATAAAAATACAAGAAGTCAAATGAATGAAGTGTAAATCTTCAAATATTTATAGAATTAATATTTACATTGTTATTGTTACAGCATTTATATATTGTTTGTTGCGATAGAAAAAAATTAAATTATGTAGCTAAGCTATGGTGTAAACAAAGCATGGTATTGGTGATTAAATTAGCTGTTAACTATTTGTATCGATCTGAACATAGGCACAAACTTTTACTTACGAAAGGAAGATTTATATAAACATTTCTAAATAATTATTTGAAAACTGATTTAATACGTAACATCTCTTCCCTCTATTTGGAAAACATAATTTTTATATAGTGTTTCGCAGAAATCCGCCGTTTGTATTTTATTTTTTATCTTTTTCGTGTTCACTCATGTTTTGCTGGCATACATGTGTGTTGGGACTGCAATTGTCTTGAAAAACTTAAGCCTTATTTCCCTTCGTGTACGGTTTCTCAGTTACTTGTGTATGGTTCCACATACATTTTGCTATTTTACTAGCTTATTTTCTACCTCACGATCTGTATTAAAAGATATATCACAGCCTAAGTACCTGAAGTTGCTAACTAGTTCTATCTTGTAGTTTTCTATTGCTATTTTAGATCTTACTGGATATTTGCCTTGAAATGCCATGATTTTTTATTTTTGAGCAGACATTTAAGTCCATATTCTTTGAGGATATTTTTAAAGATAAAAATGGATATTTGAAACTTAGTTTCAGTCTCTTGTATCTTTGTCATCAGCGTATAAAATTGAATGAATGTAAAAGAACTTTTTAATTGCATACCTCCATCGACTTTATTTTTCCATACTATATATATGTCGTCCAAATGTATATTAAAAAGTGTTTGTGATATTGAACCACTGAGCCATGTCTTACTCCTTTTGTTTGTAGGGACAATTATATTAGGTTTACAGTTTGCTAGTATGAACGAAGTTTCTCTGTACACACTCTTTATAGCTTCAATAAGGTGTCTTGGGTAACTTCTTTGTTCTAATATTTCCCATAGAATTTTTCGTCGAACATTGTCCAAAGCCTTTTCAAGATCTATAAATGCTACAAGATCTATAGATCTATATAGAGACAAGATTTATACACTTTTTCGTTACCACGGTGCGAGAATACGAGTTTTTCTGCTGAAAATTCGCTGTTTTTCGGAGCACGATTACATAACTTTCTCTTTTTACAAACTTCCTGCGTAAGGGCGAGAAAGTAAAAAGTAGCGTAGTACATCGTTGCTTAATTAATATTCATAAAAAATTTTGATCCTATGCTTTAAAAATAAGAGAGAAAAATAAGTTGTCTTTATTGTATTCTGCACCAAAGGCGGATAAAATATCGCCCCCCGTTAAGGAAGTCTGAAGCAAGTGGAGAGACTCGAATTTTTATTTTTCGTATTTTGACCTGCAAGTTGTCATTTTTGATACTGGTTTAGTGGTGAAATGTCGTTGGCATTTAAAATTAAATGATCACAGGTGTTGTCATTGCCAACAATGTTATTTATTTCAAGAGCAGCTTTCGATGGCCTTTACTATAAAACTGATGATGGCTAAGCCATCGAAAGCTGCTCTTAAAATAAATAACATTTTTGGCAATGCCAACACCTGTGATCATTTAATGTCATTTTTGAGGCAGTGACCAGTACTAGTGTCTACATCGGATATTGTTTTACCGTACATAAATATTCAAACTTTCACACTTGAAGTAATACAATAAACGTACGCTCGACTGAGAGATCCCCTTCGGCCGAACAAAACCCTTCAGCCCCCCGGGCGTGCCTGGAGACCATCTCACTGGGGTTGCGCGCAGCAAGAGTGAGCGATGTTGGGCGACGCGAGTACCATCTAGCGAGGGGACCTCGAACTTCGCTGGACCACCGAGAAGGGACCGTCGAGGACGTCTGAGAGCGCATGAGGACGCCCAGGATCTGTGGGGACTCGCGTCCGTCTAGATGCACCCTGGTGCTCCACACCATACCATCACCTTAACGAGAAAAACTACGAATAATGCAAAAAAGCTACAAATATTTGAACGTTTGAGTCGATATAGAGATATAGGGTATAGACTCTGCATCAAAAGTGACAAATTCAAGTACAAAAGATGAAAAATAAAAATTGGAGTCTCTCTACTTGCTTCAAACTTCCATAACTTGGAGCGTACGCTTTCTACTAGTGCGGAATAAAACAAAGATAATTGATTTCTTTTCTATTAGTAAAGTAAAGAGGTAGTTTTTATTGTTGATATTGCAAAAACGTAACATACACTTGCACTCTTTTGAACTAAAAGTGTCTCAAACACGTGCAGAAGGTAGAATATCGGCTACTCATTACTGAGTCAAGTATCTAAACAATTTGTAAGTTTCAAGAGGTTAGTTCAAAATCGGAGTCACTTTTGAAGCCACGCGAAGCCACAAGAGCGGGCGTTGTTGGAAGGCCGCGAGTGCCATCTCGCGAGGGGACCCCCCAAACTTCTTGAGGGTGAGGGTGGAGGGGACCCCGAACCGCCAGAGGACGGTCGAGGACGCCTGAGGACGCCGAGGATCTGCGAGGACTCGCACCGCGCAGCGCCACGCCTTAATGAGAAAAGCTATAAATAACGCTGCGCACATAATGCTTCGCGCCGGCGCAGCGCTGGCGCCGCCTAGCTTCCGCGCCGGCAATTAGTGTTCCTTTAATTAGTTCGGACATGATTTAAATTCCTGTAATTAACGCGCGCAATTACGCTATGTGCCCGACATATTTACGATACGCGAATATCAAACACCAGTTTAATCTGTCCTCGTGCGTTATTGAAAGTTTTGGTTCGGAGCAATAAGAGATTTTTCGGAGAATGTTTGTTGAATGATATATTATACGCGCGTGTAACAGTTGCAGATAAGCGCGCTCGTCAATATCCATAAAGAGGCGACATTTTTCACAATTATTTTTTACGTGATTCAAGAAAACTGCTACGTGGGCTATTTTATTTCCATGATTTATGTAGATTTTCCACATGATTAGGATAAAAAATGTAATTCCTCTTTTTAAATTTCCGATTATAGTTATTTTGATCTTCTTTTCCTTTTATTGCGAACGAAACTTGCTGCGTGTTGAAAATATTCGCATCTGAAAACTCCCCATCCATTTACTTCCTTAATGCCATTTTTTCTCGAAAGTCCATTATTTATGTATACGATTAATGAGTAAATAGTCAGTGAAGGAAATCATTAATAATACACAGTTTTCCTCAACTACGTTTACCCCACATTTAAAATAAGGCTCATTGTTATCATTAGTCCACTGTTGTAAAAAAGACATTTATGAAACCTAAAAGTTAGTTAGAACATAGATAATATTGTTTTATAGCAATGCTTTTTTCAGTTTTTATTAAATATTACCAATAAAGGGTTTATAACTTTAAAATTCAAATATCTCAAAACATTAAAAATGAGTCTCATCATTATTCTCCCCATGTCTCCAATTACAAACAAACCCAATGCAGGGAGTTGCAATGACAATATTGCTTTTGATTGGATTCCTACCCCCGATCTAATTATACAAATCCAACATCTACATCCGCAGTCTAATTTTTGCGTAATCTAATCGTTCAACCCTCTCCAAGTTTTATTTTTCTTTTACTCAACACTTCGCATTTATTAACCATACAGAAACTTTCTTTCACATTTTGTTCTTTTACATTAAAAGCTAGTTTGATAAAAGTAAACATTATTTTAAACACAAACGTATTTATATACGAATGTTCTTAATACACTGCCAAACATTTTATCTTGGAATATATGACTACGCATAATCTCAAACCTTTATTTTGAAATACAGTTAAAATTAACTTTGTGTTATTTTCTTAAAAATTCGGTTGCAATTTCAGTTTTATTATTTTAGGTTTTCCTTTATAGAGGATGATGTAGGACGCTAAGTTTACTGTGTCGGTAAGTGCTGATCGGAAATTCTTTAGAAGTTACAAAATGAATTCTTCAGCAATATTATTCCTTAAGCATCCACATAATATTACATTAAGATTGGATATTCTAAAAATTCAATTACTATTTTTATTACTATTCTACTATTAACTCAATGAATCAAATGTATACCAATGATATTTTTGTTGTTCTGATTCCCGAATTCTGGAAACATTGGTCGGCAATGTTGAATATGTGAACTAATAATGGTAGTTTTTGTAAGATGAAATGATGCCGGGAATTTAGCCAAGGTACTTTTACATGCGAAGAGCGTCGCATAACACGAGGGCGATTTTCTGCCCTCAGAAAATTCAAGCTCTAAATGTTTTATCAAATGAGGCACGTTTCCCATCAAATGTTTTTAACTACCAAAATGAGGTTAGAAGGGGAAAGTAGAGGTTAGAAATCACCGCGAAAATGCTGTGGAATTAGCGACAGGATATATTTTTTTTAAATACATTTATTAAAATCAACTGTGGCCATTCTTGTAAGGTAAACGACTTGGAATGTCACGGTGCTAAGTAAACGGACAATTCATCCATTCAAAGAAATGAATTCAATCAGCAGTGATTTCTACCGTTATTCTACTTTATGTTATACGGGTCAAAACATGTAAAGGAGACAGCTTAAAGCAGGTCAATCTTCGAGAATCTGCGGAGCCTACTGGCTGAGCGCATGGGAAGTAGCCGTTTAAATGAAAGAATAATTGCACGGGTAAATCAGTCGGTTAAAAAATAAACAAATAAACATTGATTGAGGTTATCGTTTAACTGAGGTGCAGGAATGATTAGGTTTCACTGCATTGCGTTCTTTTCCTCTGTTCTCAGGGACACAAGATGCTCAAGCAATCACATTCAACTGCCTATTGCCTTCCCACTACCACCTCTTGAGCGGCATTCTCTAGTCATGTTCTTTCGTTACTCTTTTGTGTTTCTCGGTAGTTTAATTTTGAAGTGAGCATCCGACCTTTTCTAATCATTCTCTTAGAAGAGAATTACAAATGAACTCAAAATAAAGTTAAACTTTTGCAGTTTTCCAAATTTCAGAGAATTTTATAAAAATCAAATCAACTACAATATGATCAATCAAAATTTGCTATCTTCGGGAAAGAAAATTTAAAAGAAAATATGAAAGGTATTTTTTTTAGAAAATCTTCATCACGATTTATTTGCTTCAAGACTGTGGCTTAGTGCCAGAAGGAACAATGTCAGCTTTTAGTGATTTTCAGTTTGTGATGTTTTTTGTCCTGTGTCCTTTAAACCCCTTCTTTTAGTGCAAGAAAAGCCTCAGTCAAAAGTCGATCCTATCTCCTGGTCTCTACATTGATAACAATCTTTATATTGGCCTACGATTATTTCGTCATTTCGATGGCGTACGATGGGCCAATGTGGACCATAATTAAAAGAAATACCGAAGTTTGAAACCACTGTCTTTGCTTATGAATAGCTCGGAAGTTCAGGCATTTATTTTTCCTCAAGACGGGCAAAAGATATTTACTTTTAGTAAAATAGGCATGTATAAAGACATTTATTCTGGCTAAAGTAGGGTTCCAAAAAGGCATATCACTTTATTTTTGTTCACTTTAATCGGATATATATTATTTTGCTTTACATAAACATTCTGAGTGAAAGATGTAACGTCTGTAGACTTGTGGACTTGGAACCGCAATCACTGATAAAACTGTTTCCATTGCATAGATGAAATTGAAACGATAGAAATGTTTAAAACTTCTGTTGTAGAAACGTATTTAAATTACCAGATTCCTAAAGTCAAAGATAAAACAAACAAAAATAATTTCGTGGGGATGAGAGTCCGCATGGATAAGCAAAAACGGTTCAGTATTGTATTCAGCTGTCATCTCATTTTTGCAGTTTGTATTGTGAATCAGATTCGTAATCGAGGAAACGACAAGGAAACAAAAATTCAACATTTTATTATCCTGATATTATTACGTATACACAGAAATACCTTTAAAACATATTAGTTTCATTTCTGTTTACTCTCGCTAACAAATCACCTTTAGTTCCATTTAATTATAATAAAAGCAATTTTCCAAATACATTAAATTTCACAAGGAAAGATAACGGTTGAATAACACAATGATAGAAATGAAACGTGATTTGATTGAAAGACCTCAAAAATATATTGAATTACTAAACATGATGCACCTTGATGAACAAATCACCTCATTAGAACATATTTTCTATTAACTCCAACTATTAAGTGTGCTTTTCAGACATTTAACATACAGTATTCTGCAGACAGATGCCGCTTGGAACAACTCCAGAATTTGGAATTACACAGTTTTCTTTAGGAACGTAATACCAGAGTGCAATAATTGTTAGTAAAGATGAGTTTATTTATCTTTAAAGTTACATTGCGTTTGTGCGATCGCGCCAACCTCGACATTTAAAGTGTTCTAGGACGCAAATTTAGAACAGTTATCTTGCTACATATTTGAGAAAAATATCCGAAATTTTACGGCCAGTGTGTTGCAAATCACGCAGACATTTCTGATAAAAAATCACTTTTGTAGAAAGCTTCTGAAACTATCAATGGATATCATTTACAATTATCTCAATATCTCCCCTCTTACTATACAATTCAGCGTCATTCAGCATATACACAATTTCATGATCATCGGTTTTATTAATTTAAATTAACACGCATTCTTTCAATAAATAAATATTGTATTTTAAAAATTACTAAATGTTGTGTCTTCTACAAAAATGTCTCGATTTCACAGTCATTACGATCAATGCATCCGTGATAAAGGAGATCCTCGTGATGCAGTCAAACTAAACACTCTCGATGGGCGAGGACAGATCGTAGACCTACGCTGAGAGATGATGAACCCGCCAAACACCAGTGCAGGATAAGTTACCTACCTATCAGAGGCGTCTTGACAACAAAAATCACGTGTATCGTTTTATGAAATTTCCCACTATATGTTCATTGAAAAAATGTTGTCGACTTTGATCTCTATAAGCACTAGAAATTTTTTAACATTTCTTCTCAACCATCGTGAACTTGTTCTTGATACTTGAATTTAGAGGGACACTGAATTGTTTCCTTAATCAACGTAAATATTTTGTTACATACTACTGACTCTGCAATTCAGAAATCATTGTCTTTTACATACTACTTTTATACCCACAATACCTTGTATAAGAGAATGAAACATAATTGTTATAATCTTTCTATATGAAACTTAATACTCATATCTGAGTTATGAATTGGTTGCTCATACATTTTTCTGTTGAATATTGTTAAATCTAGACCTCTACAATAAAATCAACTATTCATATATAGTTTTATAAGCAGATTGTTATTTTTCTAGCTCCCATTTTCAGTGCCATCTTGTGCTCTATGTTATTTTATTATTTTGATTTTATGCTTGCATTAAATGTTCACTTCGATTCTAACTTACACAATTTTTTGAAAGAAAACAGATGTGGCACTCTGAATAAAACTGATTGGTTGCAACAAGGAAATTTTTCACTCCGGATGAGTGGAAAATTCAACTGAGGCATTTTGTTGCGCGGTGCCTGAACTCTAGACCCTTTCTATTTAATTCTCATATTATGTAAAAACATGAATGTGAACTAAATGCCTAATATATTTGAATTCCAAAACAAAAAAAATTGACTACATTGTACTGTGAGAAATGAACCTGAGATGATGAAGACTATTGAATTACTCCGTAATTTCGCGTTCTTAAGAGAATCAAAATACGCTGACCTACTTGTTTTAATACTCCCAGTTTATTTTAAATTGAAATAAAATAAACATTTTCATTAATAATCCAAGAACCGATTTATAAAATGTAACAAGAAATATGTTTTTATTAGTATTTCAGAAATCCAATGACTGCATTATTTCAATAGACAAAATTGTACGAATGGAAAAATATATTATTACAAGAAATGTATTATATATTTACTTCTTAAAATCTCTCAAGAATTAAATAATTGAAAGCGGACCGGAATATATTATTCTTCTTTAATGGGTAGTAAATCATAATTCAGGAGGAACATTTTGTTTTCCGTTTTTATTGTACTTCAAACTTTCGTGAATTAATACTTACCTTCAAGCATTTCATTTCAATGCAGCACAAAAAGGAACTAACTTTCTAATTTCATATTATTATTTGGTTTTACTTGATTAGTTAGGAAATTCACAAACATCAGGATGCAATTTCAAACAAAAGTTTATTGAACAGCATCGATATACAAATATTCAAATTCCATCGACACAGTAATTGACATATTCTTCGCAAAAGCAGGGAATAACTAAGAGAGCAAGGGATGATAAATTAAGGGAAAGAAACATTTTTCGCAAACAGAAGTCCCCATACGCCATCGACATTTATTATCCAGTCATCGAACAGTGACTGGCTTTCCAAATTCGTGGTCATGTTCCCACAGAAGAGAAGAAATTTGATTGTTCCTGTTTTGAGACCACGAAATTGTCAACTCTACAAAAATGTTTCATCAATGTTGTCGTAATTGTTGATATATTCAATACATAGATTATTCAAATAAAAAAAGCTATATAATTTGAATTAAAATTAAATAGGATGGCCAAATACCACTCGAAGTATTGAAGAACTTTAGACATGTTGTATCTACTTTACAAAATCAAAACAGAATTGAAGCCTAGGATTTCCTTTTTCAGTAAAATATTATTGAACGTCACAGACACAATATGCACATTATTCAAAAGACGATATGGGATAAAATGAAGAAGAGAACATTCGGAATGGCAGTCCCATTGCATGGAACGCGGCCGACCGCCTGCTCCAAGAAAGGCGCAGCGACGCGAACAGTACGGCTGGAAGAGCGCACCTCATAAACATTCATGATGAAATATAAATAAACCATTCGTTCGTTATTAATTCACGCGGCCGAGTTTTTAACATGCAAATGAAATGCATTAAAACATGTTGCATAAATAATGCGCTTTCCAGGGAAAGAGCATGCCATCCCCACCGAACTGCCCCGCGCGGGGACCAAACCTCGAGCCCGCGCGCACGTAATGCGTGCTTTGAGAATTCCTGATTACGGATGGGGACTCCCAATTTGCGACATTCAGTTCCACATGTAACAAAGACAGCGAAAACAGGCATAAAACTATTTTAACACCGAAAAGTTTCAACACATCAGAGAAACAAACGCAATCAAATACATCGTTCACATCTCACAAAGCTTCTTTTTTTTTCTTCACAACAGTCGTAGTTATGCATTTATAGTATAAAGTAAGTTATTGCACATTCCACTGCTGACAGTATGATACAATCAAAATGTTACAAAATACACGAGTTTGACACAACCATCAACGAGACAGCACTCGCAGCAAAGAAGATTCCTCCTTTGCAGAACGGACTCATAGCGTCGTATACGTAAAGTGGGGCAACACTTTTTTCCGTTCCACTCAAGAATTAAGCTCATGCATCACTGCAAAGAAGAAGCTTTACGAAGGTTTGCAAAAAAATCTTATTTTGAAATAAAATATTGTTCCATTAAGCAACGAAATGAAACCATTGCTCGCTAACAAACCATGACTGCATGAGCTGAACTCCATGGAAGAAACGGACGAGGTCAGCAAAGCGTAGCTGCCTGTTCTTTCTCCGCCTGTACTGTAATCGACTCGAGAATGACTTGTGTTTTGAGCAGTTGACTTCGGAGTTCAGTAAGTTGGAGAACTTATACAAGTATACAGTTTCCAATACAATACCTTGTTTTACAAGTTATGAAATTGTGAGGTTTTAATTAATGTGATAAATTATCTGAGAAGTTGAGGAATAATATTATTTATATTAATGCGGACTTTGGTGTACTCAATGCATACTTTGTAATATGCATAATATAATCTCTTTACATCTCATAAAACTTCCTTCCGGAACATCAGACAAAGTCAGTAAAGAGCGTCAAGCAATTCTAAAGTGGAGATTCACATACGAAATTTAAGTACAGAATTCTAATAAATTACATATTTAAATATTGTAATCGGAAAGTTTTTTATTACCAAATCAAGAGATAACATTCCTATATAATTCAGCACTTAAAATGCATGTGAATCAATAGCTCAAACCACTATCATTCTTTGAACTTTACAGCTATATCATCATGGCGGTAGTATTAAATTAGTGAATCATTGCCACATGTTTGACCCAAAGACGCTACTCCCCGACAGGGTGGCCAATAAAATAACACGAAAGAGACATTCTGAAAATATTCTTCTCTTCCGCCTATGCTTATTAACTTTGAAGTTCAACAAACAGATAGTGATTAATAGGAAAAGCGCGTGTCACATAGATTTGCTTGCTTTCTTATCGTAGGGTTCAGTGGTTGGTAACATTTACAAAGCTGAGGCGTTGCAGCTGTGCAATGTGAAATACTAACGTTCTTTGTACAGCGTAAGGTGCGCAGAACATTTATATACATTTCGCCGAGAGATTGTTTCTACATAAGGCGAAGAACAAGCTATTTTTTTATTAATTATAAATATTTACTGACATATCGACTAGTATTTCACTTTTAGTTTGTTGAAGAGAATGAAGTTTTTAGAATATATTTCAGAATGTCTCACACATCTGAAATAACAAAATCACAGTTTAAACTACGTATCTATCTCTGAAACACCACACACAATAATCAAAATATTTTTCAAAATTCACACCCTGTCCAATTCACTTATATCAATGTTTTTGAAAATATTTCTTGGCACTGCACGGCGAGAGAAAAAATCGGAGAAAATACGACAGGAAACGGCAAATATAAGTGAAACCTTGTCGTTCCATTCAGAGAAGAAATAAATTGGAATGCAAGTATAAAGAATTAGGAATAAGAAATGAGCTGTCCCACTTCTCTTTGAATTTAGGTAAATACTTCATGTGAATGCAGGATGTTAATGGGCTTTTGCAATCACTGATCTGCTCTCAATGCTTTATTTCCTCTCTGAGCGGAACCACAAGGCTATCCCATTTACAGCGTAGGCGCATTCTAGGGCTAGCTAATGTCTACGGAGCACAGCCCAAAAATTTTTGATTGAATTTAATATTTTGTTAGGAATTCTCCTCCCCACTACAGTTGACAATGGAGAACCAATTCGTTTCATGTCGACTCCGTCGCCAATAATATTTCCACCGAACGTGTGTGGTTTATTATCAAAATTCCTTTATTTCACCAGCATGTAGCGTTCGCATTCGAAATGCACTTGGCTGTGTCAATAGAATACTGCAATCTATTTCGTAGCGACGTTCCATCCTAATAGAGCCGACAAGAATAAACACAGTTTTTCGTTTTTTCACAACACTACACTCACATGCATTCACAACACTGGCTGAAAAACACACAAACATGGACGTATTATTACATCTTATTTTCGTAATAAGAGCGATTTTGGCGCGAAGAAGTATAGCTGCATATTGCAGGACACGTACACAAAAAGCACATTATATATATTTCATCTGCTCTTAAGAAATGCTGCAATCGGCGTTGCTTACTGCGAAATCTAATGACATCACCATGAATCTAAACCTTCCTAAGCAAAATTAATCTTCTGAGAATCAAAATAGTTGAAAATAAAACAAAAGAGATATTTTGTTTCCCGTTTAATGGAATATAGTTATGATGGATAATCGCATAAATCAGATCAGACACTCCTGGTTTCTATGTGCAGAATAATACATTTAAGACTATGCCAAATTACAACTTACCGAATTAAGAATGAGAATGTTTTCATTGAAAGTAAAAATAACTTTATTAAGAAACTCCATGGTCCAAAACGTTGAGTAATAATTTTATTTTAGAGTAAACAGTCAAATGGTTGTTTCTAAAGCTACCTAAAAAAATAAATGAAATTAAAAAATGTGTTAGCCTGTAAATCACTTTGTACTTGATATATATTAAGCCTGTTTTTAGGCGAATACTGAAATTCTTACACATGAGCTATTTCAATGTCATGTGAACTAAACGGTTGACGAATATTGATTAACTTTGTAGTGTTTAAGCAACTTCGATACTATATTTAGGTTTTAAAACCTTTTAAAGAATGTTTAAACAAAATTATAATCATGGGGCACAGGAAAGTCCGATGTGATCTGATGGTTACTGCGGATGTAAACAAAAATAAATAAAACGGGCCCAAGCTCTAGAAAGTATCACAGCCGTAAGCTTTGGGATCTTAGCGCAAGAAAACGGGATGTTCAATGCGGAATAAGAAAATCGACTCAAGGTTTTTGATAAAATCTGATTTTCAAACAGTAATGGAAAATTTTAATTTAATATCTAAAATTAACTTGAAATAAAGGCTTTTTTGACAGCTTTTTCAAAAGGAGATGTCTCTCAGAGCGCATGGTTACTCATGAAGAAAGATATTTCTTTGACTCAAGGTATACAGATTTTTCAATATAACTTCGAAAGAATTACAACGTACAAAATTTAATTCCTGAGCATTATCTTCAAATGAAAATTAGTTGAAAAATAGGAATCACTAATTCGGGATGTAGGAATGTTTAAAAATGTTGAATGTCGGCGAGTAACGATATTACAGAAAATCAAGTCTGAAACAATGTTGCCAAATGAAACAGTGTTTCTCCAATCAGAGGAATTTAAGTTCAGGATGCATTCCAGTATTCAAGCTGAAGCTCTTATTCCAGCAGACATCCCTTGTTCTTGCTGTCCATTCGCGACGGTGCGTAGTCGTCGTCCCTCACGAGAGGAAGGGGGCGGAGGAGGCAGGGGGACGGACCCCCCACCCGCTCCGGTCGGCTCCGAAGTCTTCTCCTGGCCGCCTGCCGCCAGCGCTCCCAGCTCAACTGCCACGGCGGTGCGCCACTCAGGTCTATCTACACGAGTATTGATGAAAGAAGTGATTGACGTTTGAGCTCAGAGCGAAATGTCGTCACATATTGCGCAGCTTGTCACACACAAGCCTTTGCAAGGGGGCTGGTGTCACCATTCCAATACAACGGAAATGTCGGAACGCCTGTGATTGCTAATCTTGCGGCAATCACTCTGCAAATGATTAAACGTCAATCACTTCTTTCAGACTAACAGGTAGGCATCGTAACTCATTTCTTGTAACCAGAACAAAATTTTGATCAATATGCGTGGACTGTGGAAATGTATTCTCGCACTCTGGTTTTCAAATTACATATCAGAATCACAATCACTTCTTAATTATTAATCCCATTTAAAATGAACTCATTGCAATTCAGCATCGTATTGATATCCATTCAGTATTCCTACAAATTAGAAGGAAAATAATTATTTTGATCATAGTGTGATAAAAACGATTTACCAATCCAGTCTGAATTGACAATCTCAGCAAGATCTTAATATTCTATCGAAATTTGCAATATACACAACATAATAAAATATCTGTTAAATTTTTTTAATTATTTTCTTAATTTCTCTGTTTTTCCATCTGCACTATAGGTACCCGTCACATTTACAAAAAATAGTCTGTTACATTTGGGAGCAAAGTAAGGAAAAACAAAGGAGAATTTAAAAAACTACAGACGACGAAAAAAGACCCCATAGATTAAGTTAAAGAAAATGTACTAACATACATAGTTGGTTTACCCGGATTTGCACAAATATGGCGTCAAAGGTGCTCTCATGAACGAGCAACGGGTCTTCTGCAACACTTCCACACGCCCACTTCCACATCGACAGAAATTACGTTCGAACATGTCAGGAGCACCCCAGGTTGAATACTCCCAGCAAAAGCGCCTCAGCACATGTTGAGTGGAGCAGGGCTTAGAGTCCCATGGTACAGAGAGTAGCCAACCACTGCCATTTAGCATCCTCTCATCCGATAGCTCCGCCAGACAGCATTCAAGAGCTGATAGTAAATTATTACAATTGGTGACATTATGAAAATTCTCAAGGATATTAATATTGGTTTGGGATAGATTCATGGTTCTAAACACACAGAAGATTACAAAGTTTCAATCCTACTAAAAACTGGGTACAAAATGGCGGTGGGCGCTTCTCTTTGTATGTAGGGACTCTAAAGACCGCTCCACACGTACGCTATTCGATGAACAGCGAGCAACCGCTCGCCGAATCCCGAGTAGTGTGGATGGGTGGCTTGCTATTTGCCGAGTGACGAACATTCGGCTCTCGCCCTACCCGCCGTGTGTCGGTCTTTTGGACACATCAAAGGGAGCGAACATTCGCCAAACACATCAGCTGCTCGGGATCGGGCGAGCATTAGCTCGCTGCTCGGTGAAAGCCGAATGTGTGGAAGCCACCTTAAGAGGAGCGGAGCTGAGCTTAGGGCGCAGGCGGCGGCGGTGGCGGAGAGAGGCGTGGTGCTGGAACACGCCTCCGATCGCGGGCGCAAGGGGGGGCGGAAACAAAACACAGCGGAAAAAGAAACTGTCTGTATCGACGGCAAAAGGGACGTCTGCGACCGCACTGCACTCTTAATTTCACGGCTCCGAAACAGCATCGCGTTGCTTGGAGCGGCTGAAAACGTGTTTACGAAGGAGATAGTAAAACGCAAGGACGAAGAAAAGTGAAGACGAAGAAAAAGAAGAAGAAGAAACGAACCAACCAGATGGCATCTTTGCAACTGCCGCCCCTGCCGCCCAAGGAATAGGTTCATTTGTTTTTGCTAGGATGTGGAAGATCAGTGAGAGAATTTTATAAACATTAGAGCTTTGTCTTTATTAGACTTTAATTACTGGGATATTTTTATTTTGAAATATCTGCGTAAGATTTAATGAATCCGTGAAAAGCATTAGTTAACTTAACTACGAGAAAACTTTTTACACAATCCCTTAATTACTTTTGGTTTGAAACACTTTCGTTAGGAAACGTAATTTGCATTTTAAGACTCGTAAAGACGATTTGAGGGATTATGATTTTTGTGTTATCCATAATATCAAAATGCTCCACTTTACTTTATAGAACATAGCTCATTACGTAAATTGTAATCATGGTAGTTTTTGATGTGAATATCTCAAGAGAAATATATTTTATACTCGATCAAATAGTTTTAATAGAATTTAAGAGATCAAATTATTTTAGGAACAAACGACTGAAATCTGTTTCTACACTATCTTCACCTCGTGATCCACGACCTGACTAATGATGCACATTAGTAATTATGGTTAATCTCAGACTACATCTAACTTTCTGCATGAAGAAAACCCTGCTCTACAGAAAAGGCGGATGTGCTATCCAAGACATCTTACTTGTGATCTGAACGGAGTGTCTCAGAACAAAATTTTACAAACATCTACGGTATGTAGGGTGTCAAAGACCATTTGCAACGAACATGTGGTAGGAAATCTCATATAATGAAGTACACAGATAGTATTTGCCCATGATTGGTATCCAACTTATCTTGAACTGGTGTTAGGCAGGTACATGGAATCGTTTTGCTGACCACCAGTGCACGAAAAGTTGCTTACCAACCAGTGGCAAATATCCTACGTGTAACTTCGTTGTATGAGATTTCGCATCGCATGTCCATTGGCAACAAATGTCATATTTGGGCCCTTCCATCATCACCCTAGAAGTTTCTCTCATGTATTCAGAGACATCCTGTACAAATTGCTTCTCGAACTTACGCGAGAATAAGGGCATAAAACGGTCTGTAGCATTCTCAGAGAGAATTAGATTTCTTACAATTCCTGACACTTCCGCCGTGTAGAGAAGATGACGGTTGTGGAGGCGGGATGGGAGGAGGCGGCGGGGGCGGGCCTGCTCTAAGGAAGCGAAGCGAGCGAAGCGCTACGGTGGGGCGGCGCGGCGCGGCTCGGGCGCGGGCGCGGGCGCCGGCCGCTGTGCGGAGGGACTGCGATATCGGACGATCGGGGCAGGCGCGCGCTAGGCGCCCCCCCGGCGCGGCGGCTGCGACGGCGGCGGCACCCCGGGACACGCTCCGGCACCCGGTGCCCGTGCTGGGTGGGGAATTCGGCTTGACCGAGAACCTGATTGAGGGGAGAGGTAAGGGAAATCCTAGGTATTCTCCAAGAGACCGGGTACTTAGGAAGCAGTAAATTAGGATGCAGACGCGTACATGGGTCCGCAGCCTGCATTCTGTCTCCGTCCCACTTCCTCCGTTCTACCTAAAAGGGTAGGTTCGCTCCGGGACTCACCTCGCACAGATATATGTGCTGGGTCTTTTCCGCTAATCAGTGGGGCTGAAATCGTGAAGAAGGCCTCGTAATATCCCTCCTAATCTAATGCCTAAGATCCCACGGAAACCTTTGAAAGGTAATCAAATAGGCAAGATTTCTATACTGAAGGTCTAGACATCTTTATTTGACATGGTCATAGTGAATTATTATTGATCAATTTTTGGAAAATTTTGGAGGTGGAAGTAAAGAAAGTTTTAGTTGACATTTCAGAATTATCTTTTATATTAATATTTTGAGAATATCTCAAACGAAAATTTTTACTTTGTTGGATGTAATTGTATGTTATACAATACAATAATACAGGATGGTATCTGTAAATACTATATTTTGTAAGGAGTCGATAAATGGATGCCCTCTACATCGGTAATGGAGCTCTCGAGGTTACTATCTAAGAACCGAGTTGACGTTTGTCACAAATCTAATTTTTGTAGATGGTTGATATATCAAATTACTATTCAACCGAAAGACTGTTCCTGTGAAATTGAATACTTATGTCTGACTCAAAAGTCAAACTTCGATGTATTTTTGGGATTGAGATTCGTGCTCTACCAATCTGGCAAGTGCTTTATGGATTAGGATTAGCTTGATCCATCATTGACTACAAAAATCATTTCTAGAGACAAACTGAAAGTCTCGGTTGGTATCTCTCTGTATCAAAAATAGGTATAGTTTTTTTCTTAACGTGCTACTCTGCACTGGCCTCCACACCAAACAAGATGCTATTCAGGCAGTTCAACGGGGTGTTCCACGGGATTGGGCCATTGGGTGGTTCGGGGCGAAGACTGACGTTGGAAGGGGTGCAGCCGCCTGAGCCGCCTCGCGCCTTCTCTTGCTACAACTACACGTCGGGAGGGGCTGCGACCCGCGGCCGCCGGACGGCCTCGGACTCGGCGCTCAGTGGCCACCAACGCTCCACGGAACGACATGCACCGGTAAAAGTGGCTACAAACCCACATTACCTCTTAGCATACACTCACTGAATTCAACACGTTACTTTGCTGTACGACTGAACAGCTGTTCAGCTCATCGCTTATTTTTTTCTTCAAATAATCGTATGTTTGTTATTTTTTTGCTTCATTTTAAAAAAATCTCCAGAATGACATTGAATAGTTAAACTTAAAAGAAGTTTAAAAATATTGTTACTGAAATGTTAAAAAATGATGTACACTTAGCAATGTTGATTCTTTGAAGGCAATTGCTTTACAATTATTTGCTAAATGGAAAGTGGTTCTTTTCTAAGTGGCAACGCTTTCGTAAATGAGAAGGCATTTTCATTGAAGGTTGAAGGAAATGGAAATGCAGTTTAGTAAATTCGAAATTACGCTTTATACTTTGAACTAGACATTGTAGACTGGAAAAAGCAATTTAATATAAAATTTGCTTTTATGTTTTCAGTGAAATGTATGCAATTTAGGCAGAAATTTGCGATTTAATTTAATAAAATGTATTTAATTGTTATGAATCTCAAAACACGATTCTTTTAATATCTAGGTGATTTTGAATTAAAAGGTGTGATAATACTATAAGGCAAAACAATTTTGTGTAAATAAACGTTTTGTGCCCCGTTGCAACCCTGCAACGCAGGGCGCCAGAGGGTGATCCTAAAATTCCAATTAGCATACACATCCACTCTTAATTTGGGCATCGCTCCCCGGAAATTAAAGACCATCTCAATCTCAATCACAGAGTGCTCAGTCACCGAGTGTAAATTTGTCGAGCCATCGATCAGAGCGCATTGGAATTCCCGCGACGCGCTGATGAAACCCCGCCCGGGGCAGCGCGCGCACTCGAATGGGGCAGGGCGCTCCAAACGGCGGCCCGCGGTAGCTTACGCGGTGTGCGGAGGGGATGTGCCATGGGCAATGCGCGAATTCCGATGAAAGGAAATAGGAGAAAAGATGTGATTGTTCGTAAAACGTTTCTTAAACTTCGAATGAATAAGTCGTTTTTCTTCCATGACAATTAATTGCATTGATCGTAAAATTTGTTGGAGTCTATGAACTCAAAATGGTTGAATTCTGTCTCAAAATAATAACGACGATTACGACACCTGCAGCACTCTGATTATTTTGAGACTCGATATCCGGCGGAGAAATTGTGGCACACATCTATTAGAAGAGCTGCATCTAGTCATTATTTAGAAATTTCATTCGTCTGATTAATTTTGTGCTTGAAAATAAAAGAGAACCAGCTTGTCTTAGGAATGAAAATATCATAAAATGTGTATTTCACCCACTATTTTATTTGGATATACAGTATTTAAGGCTTTCGAATGAAAGAGCATACTGTTTCTAGTAGCCATATGGTGTACACTTCGAGAATTTAGAACTTTAGACGCTGTGTTTCAACGCGTCATCTGGCACCAGCTGAGACGCACCCATGAGCTCTCTACTGTAATACCAATGTTACATTCCCATATTGTTTCAGATTTCAATGTTCAAATGCTCTACAATAGTTACGTTAATTGCATACTTGTCTCAAAAATAGGAAATGTCAAACAATAGTTTGCATATAAATAAATGAGTTACTTTCATTTGAATAGACGTACACACCTTCCTTATGGCGCAAGACTTCTCAGGACGAATGTAATATACGAGGGACCGGAGGTGTCTGTGGTACCAGTTACATTTCGCAGTTCCTAGTTGAATAGCAAAGTTATCGTCGTGTTAAACAAGTTAATATAGACATCTTGTTTGTGAAAAGGAGTTTGTTCTGCTGTCTTAATATGCTGCTGGGCCGAAATGTTAATCCAGGATACTGGATGACCCGACCAACAAATCGAGTGACATTTCATGCGAACATTTCCTGGAGAGGTTTGTCCACCCCTGGAGCTGCGCTCGGAGGAGGCGGACGGAGTCCCCTCAAACAGCAGACTAATTGGCCGCGAAACGCTGGGGGGCGCCGCCCCTGCCTCTCCGGGAGTCAACTCAAAAATTATCGCCGCTTTCTCCGCCGCCGCCGGGGCGAATCGCGCGATGTTCTCGTGGCAAGGCGACGTCCCGGCCAGCGGGCGGCACAAAGGCCCCTCGCGGACCTTCCTTTGGAAACGAGTCTTTTGATGACGTCGGCACCGACGAGCGGAAAAGCAAGAACAAATATTTTTCGGAGTTTTGACTTGGCGAAACCAGTTTAACGAGTGCTCTTTTTTTTATACGAGCTCGTATTACTGTTTCCACGAAGGCGTGCTCAGAATAATGTGGGTGTGCGGGAAATTATTCCGTATTCAAATTCCCTGTGGAAGCTCTTGCTGAGGAAAATAAATAAAATGTCAGGGCCCAGTGGGTTCTATATTAGCGGGCATGCAGTTTTAGTATTTCTGGAATTCCCCATTGGAAGCTGTAAAATGTTTTATACATAAATAATGCAATAAAATTGTATTGCAAAGCAAAGCAGTTAAAATAATGAAGTTTTATATTTAAAAGCACTTCATGGAATTTCGTATAAATCAACTCAGAACAATAGGGTCGCATTGGCTAATTCAGCACTTTTTTCTTTCTCATTACGCATTAACAGGAGTTTTTTTCTAATTACACAGGCTTTTACATTTTTACTATTGAAATTTATCTTAATTTAATTACTATGTAATTTTAATATCTTAATTTATATATTTTACAATATCAGCATTTTTCATAAATCAGTAATGAATTCTATTGAGAAACCTAAAAAACAAACTTCCTTCTTTACGTCGAATCAACATTGCTAAAATTGTATGTGTCATTCGTTGTTAAAATTCTGGGTATTGGGCTGGAGCAGTTTTTCTGGGAAGCACCAGAGAGGCGACACATCAAACGGCTCCCCAAAGTAAATTCTTTCCGCGACATGGCAGACATTTCCCAGGCAGTGTTTATTTCCCTGGCAGGTAGAAACGCCAAACAGAAAGAAAACAAATTCAAAGAAAAAAATTATCGTCGAGTGCGTGTTCCAGTTCGACACGGCGCATCGCATGTCGAAAGACGCCGTTGAGAGTCGATGGTCGAGCGCAAGTCGATAGTCGAGAGTTCGCTCGCGTGGCCGAGGGTCGCTTCGAGGGGCGTGGCCTGGTGCGGCCGCTAGCTACTCGCTACTCGGGGCTGTGTCTACTCGCTACTCTCTACTCCTCTCTACCAAGACGCTACGAGGCTACGACTAGAAGTAGTTTACGACTAGGAGGCGCGGAGGCGCCCCCGCGCGGGGCCGCGACGGTGGCGCGGCGGCGGGGGACTCCGCGTGGACTAGATGCACAGTAAGGGCGAAAGACGTCGTAGACTAGAAGACCACCTATCGCTACGTCACTTCCTACTGGGGCACAGCTGAAGGACGGGAGCAGGAGGGGGAGGGGGGAGGTCTCCGGCACTGGAGGTCGCCGTTCTGGACCTGAGGGGGTCGGAGGGGGTGGATGTCCAATCGGAGACCACTCCGCAGAATAACGCTTGCACAAATTCCGATCCTTCAAGACGGCTAAACATACTACCAACTTGCAAACATTTTCACTCTTAAAGATTACAAAAGATATATATTAACGGATAATTATGATATTTTTATTGTAAAAATGCAACTTATACAACACGAACGATAAACGAGTCATTATTTGATATTATGGAAGGACAATTTTGTAGATGAATAAATTAATCCTTCTTTGCATTAAAACGCTATAGTGATATCAAATAGTTGTAATATCAAGTTAGGAGAGAGAAATGAATGACTTTTGGGACCAAAAAAACAAAGGAATTAAAAATAACAAAGAGCTTACATCAAAACTTATTGTATGAAAATAATTTAAGCCTTCAGAACTTCATTTCAATAATTGAAATTACGGCTCAATCATTGAGCAGTAAACATATCAAATTTAGCTTTACATAAGATTGATGTATCATCGCTTTATTTTCACAATTATTATTATATGTTTTTATTAAGAAATGTATAAGAATAACGAAAATTATAACCATAATTTTGTAAGCAGACGCAAAACGGTATAAATCGATAGTACAGTGTTTCTGTAAATGAAATATACTGAAATAATAGTTAACTCTTCTCACGAGATAAAATTATGCAGGTCAGAAGAATGAGAAGACAATCAAAGTTAAGCAATGAACAAATACCAACATTTTTCCCGATCACGACAAAGCACTACTAACCGTCACAAATGTAGGCATATAAAATACTTGAAAGATCTTTTTGGAGATTTCCACGAATGTGTGAACTATGCGGGTCATCAATACATACAGATACTTAAATTGTTATTACGAAGAAAATGA
This sequence comes from Acheta domesticus, assembly GCA_031308135.1. Classification (NCBI taxonomy): domain Eukaryota; kingdom Metazoa; phylum Arthropoda; class Insecta; order Orthoptera; family Gryllidae; genus Acheta; species Acheta domesticus. Next base: position 80,429,640 of record JAHLJT010009419.1, on the reverse strand, counting down.
GCAAATAGCATTTCTATTATATTGAGGATATCAACTTTCAATTTGATTCAACCAATTTGTGAAGAATGGATATTGATGCAAAATATAATCTTTATTAATTGTTAGTATTATTTAATTAGTTAAAAGACAAAAATCACGTGCGTTCTGGAATGTATTCCGCGCTGCCTCAATACTCCTGAACTCAAGTAAAGTATACAAAGGACGATGTAGCCACAGTTTTCATGGAAGCTATGGTTGGAGAGAACTGCTGCGAAGTCGGAAGACGGGATTGGTGCAAAGAGATAGGCATCTACTAAAAATGTCTCTACTGATAGTTAAGTCCTTCTTTGTTATCTAAATCAGGTAAAATAATTGCAAACTAATTCTAGAAGCCAAATGATACAATTTGAAGCCAAATATAACTTATGGATGGTGCATTACAGCTAGCTGGTCATATTGAAAAACGTTTTGCTTTGTGTATTTTAAGCAGTAGCATACACCGGATGATAGTTAATTTCCAAATAACACCATTGAATATACTTACCATATAAACGTGATTTTTTTGCCACAATAAGCGACAGATTTCTTGCCCAAATAACGAGGAAAGCAATCAAAATATTCGAGTTCATTTACTTTAATTTTAAGAAAAACGAAACTCGCATCCCGTTCAGATTGTACATGAGAGGAAATCCTAACATATCATTCTGGCAAGACAAAAGCGAATCGACTTGCAACAACTCCTTGAAACTCAGTTTTGCTGTTTTCAATTGGATTAGCAAGTTTCCGAACGGCGGACCTCCCCCCGAACATCACCGGCCAGAGGAGAAGACACAGGATTCTACGACACTACGACACAAACAAAGACTACGACACTTCGTAAGAAAAATACGTCAGTCGACGACGACTGCGGAACGTCGCTTCGTGAGGAACATCGTGCTCTGTGGACGCGGGGGCGAGGAGCGGCCCACGCCGCCGTCCGCGCTACTCGCAGGCGGAGAGAGAGAGAGACAGAGACAGAGAGGAACACGGAAGGGAGAAATAGAGTCAGAGATAACGCAAAAGGGAGAAAGAGGGCGAGGAAGGAAGAGACAGAAAGCGCGAAAGACAGAAAGCGAAAAGGGTTTAATTCTGTAAATAAACGTTAGAAAGAGTTGAAAGAGGTAGGGAAGATAAGGAATAGAAAGAGAAAGAATGATAACAAGGAATAAAAGAGAGAAAGAGTGAAATAAAGAGAAGAGAGTTGAAGGAGAAAGAGAAAAGAGAGGAAGCATAAGGAAAGAAGAGAGAGAAAGAGAAATGTATGAGGTTAAGGAAGAGGAGGGGAAAAGTAAATTGGAAATTTGAAAAGAAAGATAACGGGGATATAGATGAGTCAAAAAAATAGGAAATCAAAGAAATTGGGACTGACTAGGAATGAAATATCGTGTAGAAAGTACTTATTCAAACATTAAGCACAGGAAGTATGAAATTCCTAACAACACATTTACATAAACTATCATTATGTAATAAATTATATTCCGAACTGACATACACAATATGGCATTTTGTTTGGAAAAATGCAGGGATTTCCGTGATCATATATTATCTCTCGGGTGTACGTGTTCAAATATGTAAATCTTTTGATGATATGAGTAATTTTCACCCTTTAAATTTTTAATACAAGAATTGAGGTTTAGGTCGGGCGAACGCAAGGAGGAAAATTGCATACTCTTGTGGTTGCAAAGGGATAATTTGGTTCGTATACATTTCCCACACATAAGCACTCTTATACTATTCGTTCCAACACGCGTAGATTGAATAAAGCACTGAAACTTCGACTGTCGTGCAAACAAAAAAGATCAATAGGAATCTATAATACAGGGTGAAATCTGATTCGAAAGACGATTACGTACAATAAATAATGTATCCGATAAATTGAAAGGTTTGTTCTCTTCCAGTATCCCAGAGAAATCGTTGTGTCTTAATTGTAAACCTGAATGATATTGTTAATAATTCTTATAGCTTCCTGTGAATATGAGGTACTAGAAAACAGACTAGAAAATCTACATTAATTTCGAGTGCATAATTATTGTTTATACTCAACATTTCCACACTGTACTTATAATTAGAAAAACACTCTCGGAATATTTTAGATCTTCCCTTTAAAAGTATAAGTAAATACGTGGACTTGTATAGTTTTCGACTTTCATTAGGACGCGTATATCCCGAATCCTCCGCGTTTGCCGTGACATCTTGCCGCGTGGCCCCGCGATGTTTGCGTGACCTCCGTCGGCGACCACCGGAACTTCCGGGAAAGTGCGCGACCGGAGCCGGCGACGCCGACGGCTCCCAACTTAGTAACGAGCCACACTCATCACCCACGCCGCGCCGCGCCGCCCGCCAAACCAGGTTAGCGGAACTTGGAGCAACTCGGTTAAAGGACTACGCATCCCCTCCCAGCCTCCCTGTTGGAAATATCTGGCGCGCTGCCGACGGCGTAGCGTGGCGCGGGAAGCGCAGGCGTCGACGTCCGTCACTCACGCTGCCGTAAAAAGCCCGAGGAAGACAAATAAGAAGCAACGGCGCTGAGAGTTTCGGTAGGATTGGAAACTAATATCCAAAGTGCCCAAGAAAATTGCTCTTTGAGTAATATATGCGAAGAGGATTTTGAACTGGCGTGTAGAAGGGAACGGTCCCCTTTGCTCAAGAAATTTACAAGTTCATCAATTACAACCAATGGGGGAAGGATGCTTCCTTCGTTGAAAGCTCGTAGTACTTTTTTGAACATCGTGATCTGCCCTCCTGACTCAGGATCGTTCTCTTGCTCTCTGCAGTCGAAAAAAAAATACTCTACAGAAACAAACGCTGGCTAAACACCATTTAGTTCCGTCAAGCGCAGTACAGTCTCAACTTCTTTGTTATTTTCGATATCCCTCTCTCCCCGCCGACAACTGTTCGTACCCTTCCCCCACTGCCGTCTCCCTAACGTAGTAAGTAAATGGTAAGTAAATCCCTAAATAGTAAGTAAATACCTGCCAGGTTTATACACAATTGGTATTTGTGACTTTCGACATTCAATCACGTGGAGTTCGCGATATTGAAACAATGTACTACATTTAAAATTTAATATCATTGGGCTTATTAACTCTCCTACAACAATTGTTCTTCTCCATTAAATCTAAAACCGTGAACACGCGATGTTTTGGAGGTGTGAAACAAATCCGAGGACAAGCGAGTGAGTTTCAGAGAGCATTAAGCGCCTCGCGAAGACCAACTTAGCAGGTCCATTTGTCTGGCGTGGAGCGCCTGAAACGGTGGTCCAGAACCGCGCGCAGGGGTAGGGGAGTGAGGTGGGGTGGGGGGTAGCTACCGCGCGAAGTCGCGACGCGGCCAAGTTGGAGGCGGAGGAAATTGTTGCGGTTCTGAATCGGCTGGCGGCGGCGCGGGAGGGCCAAAGTGGAGCGCAGGTTCCATGTTCGACCACCGCGCCCAACGGGGGCAATCTTTGCGGCGGCGGCGGCGGAAGAGGCACTGAATGCCGCAAAGGAGGTGGTGGAGGAGGTGGCGATGGACGGACTGGCTACGGTGACGGTGATGATGAAGATAGTGATGATGGTGATGGTGATGGTGATGAAGCTGATGCGGATGGAAGTGGAGATGGTGTTGATGTAGATGATGGCGGTGGTGGCTCCAGTGGTTGTTGTCGTTGTGTTGGTGGTGAGGTTTTTTAGAGACGGAAAAGATTATGGAAGCAAGGGAAAGAAAAAAGAGGATGTGAAAGGTGGAATGGTCACATTACATTTAGTGGTGTGGTGGCTTGAGTAGAAACGGTCGAGCAGAAATGAGGATGTGACTGCGAAGGCAGAAAGTAATAGATGAAGTGTAGTAGAACATTCTGGGGGAAGAGTGGCTAAGAAGATGAATTGAGGCGTGGGGAAAAGGAATTGATAAGGCAGAGAGGGACAAAATTCAACGAAGAGGAAGTAAGGAAAGTAAAGGAGGGGTTGGAGATGAGGTGGCAAGAATATGCGTTTGAAGGTTGGGTAGTGATGGCAGAGTGGATAGTGCTTGGATGGTGGGGAAATGAAGTACTGATGGCGTTGGAGGACAATCACTGACGACATTATGGATTTCACCACAGAAGGAAGAAGCCTACAATGGCAATAGCAGTGGCGCAGAATGGGTGGTGTGGAGGTAGCGGCCAGGGCGGAAATGCCGCTGGGGACGAGGGGAGGCGTTGGTGTGGAGCTGTGAGCACGAAAGGATGGGGCGTAGCGGCCTCCAACTTGTACAATGCGGTGCGGGTTAGAGTTTTGGCTCCAGTTGGGTGCAGCCATCTCCGCCGCTTGAGGCGCCATAGTCGAGGCTCCTGCGGTCGCCGGCTATTCCCATCCCTTCCCCAGGTGCTGGGAGTAAGTGCCCCACGTCTTGCTCGAGCGCTTAGAGGGTTGTTACGCCCGACCATTATCCTCAAGCTCATTTGACGTAATTTTCGTTTTCACGGGAATGATAAACAGCGTATAAATGTTGAATATTAGCACTGTATTTCAACAGTTCAATTGTTTTCATTTTTAATGTGTAAACATGTCTTATTTTAATGAACTGAATATTTATTAAATAATTTAATTTAGAAACAAGGCTTTAAAGTCACATTACTGATATATTATCGTCATATTATCGGCATTAATTTGTGTAATACATGTCAACATTTTACATACTTGAACAATTCCAATAACGTATTATATTATTGTTAAGTTCGTTTTTGTTGTCCCTGAGACCAGAAATACAGAAACCACAATTTGGAATGGCAACAAAAGCTTTGCAACTGTTATCTCGAAATAGCGCGGAGAGATGAACTCTAAACTTCATAAGCAGTTGTGCGACGCAGACAGTTGACAAGGACATTTGCAAGTGCTTCTCGCGGCGAAATGCTCAGAGATTCCACGCAACGCAACCCTATTCACATTTCACAAGCAACATTATTGCAACGACTGTACCGCAGGAAAAAGAGGAGACCATATCGGCCCTGTACCTGCACAGGGCCCCCTGAGAGCGTTCCAAAGCCTGCTAAATCGCTTGAATTCCCGCGGCGGTATTGACTGAGCGTCGCTCCTCCCGGTGTAGATACGTGTCTCTTTTTCTTTTTCTCCCTTCCCTACAGCCGAAAGTGCTCTTTCTCGCTTGCTCTCTCTCTCTCTCTCAGTCTCTCTTCCTGTGTTGATTTTTCGCTCGTTTCGCCAGCTCTCTCGTCCTTTTGTTCGCGACTTTCATCGCCTGGTGAATCAAACGCAGGAGCAGTACGCCTCGTGGTGGAGGCTGCCAGCTAAAGGCTTTACAACTAGCTGGCTGCGACTGACTCTTGCCCCAGCCCCTTATGAATTTGCAGGTGAATTTTTATAACTATCGTAAGGCGAGATTAATATACTTTTCGGGTTGTGATTGTTTAATTTAATAGTTGAAAGAATATATGAGACAAAAGGAAGTTAAAGTGTATATAATATAAGGGAAATGAAATCTGAAATCTATACAAGACATGCAAATTTAAAGTATTTAGTTTAATTTAATTTCTAATTTATCTTCTTTGAACATTTTTCATTTGCCAAGATATTAAAGTATATAAATTGCACTGAGAATAAGGGAACTTTTGAAAACAAGGGAAGATGAATATTGAAAATAAATTCATGATATAATTTACAACACAAAAATATACCATAAGTTATTAGACACAAATAAACAGTATCTTTTTTTGAGAATTTTTGAAACAATTACAGTGTCGAGTCCAAGACAAAATGGACCATTACTGGGAGAAGAACAAACCATACACCCGAAGCATAAATTGTTTCATCAATACAGACTGAAGCAAAAATATTAAATTACGCGAAACCCCCGTGAGCAAAGAGAGGATTTTCCTAAAACTGTTTGAGTTCGAGAAACAATCAAATGAAGCAAACGAAGGGACGGTGCGCCATTTCGCGCAGTACATTAACATCAGAACTCGGCATCGAGAGAGGAAAGCGCATTTGAACGACAGGGCACATGGGGAAACACTTCCGCTCCCCCTCCCACTCTTGGAGAGGGAGGGGAGAGGCAGGGGAGGGGACGGGAGGGGAAATTTCAGGGCTGATGAACACAAAGCGCCTCCTACCACAAAGCGAGCCGCTCGCGGCGGTGCCACTTTCAATGCCGATACTACTACTGGGAAATTAACGAACTAACCACGTTCCAATTACAAAAAACTCCATTAGCGGGATTCCCCTCGCCCGCCTACACTCGGCGTTGTGGGGGGGAGGGGAAGGGAGGGGAAGAGAGGGAAAGGGAGGGGAAGAAGGGAACTAGCAGCGCGCCAGCGCACAGCGCGGAGTCGAGGACGAACAGCGGTGATCGACAGCAGAGATCGACACAACGGCTGAATCCCAACAAGCACGGATCAGAAAGGAATATTTTATAAGCACGAGACAGAGGCTATTTGGAAAACTAAGAAGTGAAATGTTTAGGACGCAATCTGCAAACAATAAATATTGTTGTAACATGAATTATAATTCATCGACTAACAGAGAAAGATAATTAACTTTTAACTCTCTGGTGAAAAATTATACCTAGCATTCAAAATTACAGAGAAGTCCTATCACTGTTCTTGATAACCCAAGAACGTAGAAACAGAATAAGTGTTACATGCGTATATATCCTCTCAGTAAACCATGTTATTGCACACAGAAAAAAATAGAACTTTTCGTGAATTGTGGCTTTCCAGAAATGCCGTGCGAGGGTAAAACACAAGGAGGAGGCTAATTGAATTCACACACGGAGATTATCAAGTGTATGATTCTATCGCCTGCCTGTCTTGTTCTTTATGGACGTCACTCGCAATCAGTTTGCATGGGCGCACCAATTATGGATACAATGGTATTATAAATACTAACACAGAGAACTGACAAAATGTGCTTTAGAAAGCACTTCGCATTTTTATGTCCACTGACATTTCAAATGTAGGAGAATATAAGAAGAACTTTCTTCGCTTGTTCGTTTCTTTTTCTCAGAAGTTTAATATCATCATTGTTCTAATTCTGAACGTTATATCTCTTTATTTTTCTAGAAGTAACATTTACACGAAGGTATGATTAATCTGTGAAGAATATTTTCGAAATAATGCGTCAATTAGTGTAAAGGATGAGCGACCTCCTAAAACGAGGTAAAAGTACGTTGCATGGCGACGGAATCAGGACTGTTCCACAGAAGCTTTAGGAGAGAAACATGCTCTTCTGGACTACCAGAATACCGTGAGCGCAGCTAGCGACGGCACGCCAAGACAACGCAAGTGACTAGATGGCCGGAAGGATGGCTTGAGGTTCTGCACACACACGAGGCTTAGATGAAGCTTCACAAAGGAGACATAGGATTCATCTTCACCACGAAACGACGAACGAGTGGTACAGCTTTAGCGATCACCTGCGTTACATTGCAAGACTTGTGTTACCGAAAGAAAATATGATTTGGCCAAGCCAGCAGATAAGAACCTGGAAAAAGAATCGAGTATGTTCAAGTTTTAATCTGTCTTCCCACTGTAAAGTTAAAATTATTTTCCGAAATTAATTACCGTTGGATAATAATGACTGCAGAATACAATTTGCTTTTAATATCAGGAAAATTGGTATTCTGAAAAATCTATTAATTACACGTATCTCATAAATCATTACTCAGTGGTTCTCGTAAGTGAAGCTTTCTCTGCAAAAAATTAATTTTGATTCACAAAAAAATTGAAACTCATATTCTCACAGAAATCTGTCTTTATATAGACAAACTTCTGTGATGCAATAGTTTCTCACCATTTTTAACATTTTTAAGAATAAACGTATTCCTGTTAAATAAAACAAATTAAAAATAATTTTATATCGACAATGCTTTTATTAGTGCCATTCCTATTTCAAAATATTTTAAGGTCGTAACAATAACACTAGGCGATAAAATAGTAGCGTAGAATTAAACTTTTCAATTTGTATCTGTCTTCGACGAATTATAACCCCCATGTCACGGTTTGACCCAGGACTACGATTTAAATGAAGCAAGAACCACTGGAATAGAAAGTTACAAAGGCCACTTTTGAAGTCCCAGTGTCAACCTCGCACGTGACAATAATGCCAAACGCCAATCATTTTCTTTCGTTAACAAAGGGACGACTTCGCAGGCGACCGCCGAAGCGCCGCGTGCGTGCGCGCGTGCGCGCGTGCGCGCGTGCGGGCGAGCGTGCTGCGGTGCGTGCTGGGGGCGTGAGCGAGCGAGCGTCACGCGGACTCGGAGGAGGCGGCGGTGGCGGCGGCGTCCTCCGAGGAGGCGCAGGACTACTTGTCGTAGTCGCGCCGGCGGATGACGGCGAAGTGCGTCATTTGGAAGCAGTTGCTCTTCCGACTGCCCCGCTCCAGGGTGCCCGTCATGCTGTAGCCCATGTTGAAGTCCGAGGTGCTCACGTTCGACGTCAGGAACAACTGCAACACATGACGGACACATAATAATAATAATAATAATAATAATAATAATAATAATAATAATAATGTTTTATAACGTTTATTAATGGCGAGTTTCAGGCCTTAGGGCCTGTTCTTCCGCCTTACCACTTCAACATTTATACAAACTAGTCATAAATAAGGGGGGGCAAGCTGTACATATACGACTGGGAGTGCCAAACTAGGGACCATGGGCCTTAAGGTCGAACAATAATACTGCAGAATATTATTTAATATATAGAAGTGAAACTGAAAAGAAGGGATGTACAAGAGAAGCGTTCGTAAAGAAGTAAATGGAGAAATCTGGAAGGGAAAGGGAAGGGAGAAGAGGCAAAGAAGAGGGAGAAGAAGAAATGTGCGGAAAATTGTTCCAGAGACGATACATAATCAAAATGCTATTTTTGGTACATTAGCACTTTTCATAAACATAAAATCAATTTGAACACCAGAGAAGTACAATCTACTAAAAGTTAATATTACCAATAATTTAAAATCCAATATTGACACTATCAAGGAACAGCATAAAAGTACACTAAAGTCTAAACATATATTGTGTTTATTCCTAGGGCCAATATATTGTAATAAAAATAACAATGATAACGACACAAAGATGGTTGTAACTATATTTTCTCTACGGTGTCAGTACTAACTTTTTGTATATTTTATTAGAAACAATTACATTAAGACTTAGGGCGTATCATGGAGCGTACTTGGAGAAGAGCAAATCTTGGAAAGACGTTTGAAGAAGACTATAAAAGACATGGTACATTGGCAAACATGACGACAAATTTAAAATTCCGGAGAAAACACCGATGAAGAAAAGTTTTCACTTGTGAACAGAACATTACGAGTTCTTATTGTATTATTCTTTATTGAGTTATATTTAGAATATTGTTTAAATATTAATGTAATTGCAACTTGCCACCAAACACCAGTGCACGTGTAAGCAATAACATTATTATTATTACTGTTATATTATTACCATTAGCTAAAGTATTAATATTATTATTATTATTACATAACATCGTATTACAATACGATATCGGAGGATTAACAAAAGACGTTTGGCCGATTTTAATAACCAATCGAGTAATGTAAAAAGATATTACAATATGAAAATGGCGTGACATTTTATTCGCATTGTGAAAATTCCTATGAAGTGTAATTTTCGTTTAAATTTGACTGCTCGTCCTGGGATAGGTGACATGCTGATGTTGATTGTAGTTAATAGCGGGCCATGGATGGATTCTAATACTTCTTACATTTCTTAACTATTCATTGTTGCTAATACTAGACTTGTATCGTAGTCTAATTGGCCACATATCGTAATAATTCTTGTAATGCGGTCCTCAAAGTTTCTTGAAATTTTATTTAAGTCAGAATGGACAAACAAATCAATAGTCATAATCATTAGAGGAACAGGTTTAGTTAGGATGTTTTGTTGCCTTGAAATTCGCGCATCCAAGTATGAAGCCAATTTTATTATGTACTATCCAGTTAATTAATGAATTATAACCTGACAAAAGATTGACGTTGTTAACACTTTCCTTTATTGCTAAGCTACACATTTTAATGCTCTCGGAAGATTGGAAGAAGAGGAACACTAAACAGACTCTCTTTCCGTGGAGAAAATCACATACAAAATAGTACCTCTCTCGTGGCCAGTGCTAAATGAAAACTACGCTGTGGCATTACAGGAGGAAATGGACAGGTGTAGCTCAACGTGCCTCGGCAAACACGTTTTTAGTAAGGGTCGTCATGGTCACATGATTTACCAAGGTTCATGGATGATTTTTCTTTGCCTTCAAATTCTCAAATGTCAGAATACGCCTCAGTTTACATCAGCAGAGTGATCGGACATTGCTCCATGCAATGGTACCCTGAGAAATATGGAGGCTTTCCAATGACATCGGCAGACACTAGTAGAAGGGAAAGGCGCTTGCAAAGGATGTTACACGCAGACGAGTTAATACTGTTTGAAGTGTGAAATGGTACAGTGGCAAATTTACTAGCTTCTATGGCATCTAGTATTAACAAAAAAAGTCATTTTATGTGTTCTATGTATTTTAATGTATTGTTTTCAGAAAAATTATGAATATGGCTGAAGAATATTTGATAAAATTGGTAACTTCTCAATTCTACAAAAGGCAAGAAAACCGTAAATGAGTATAATTCTACAATTTGTACTAAATTTGATCGTAAATATTTCATTAATTTTAATCCTTTGACGTGTTCATTTGACGATCTGACACGTAAATGCACATACGAACTTTAAGACTTAATATGCACGAAAATTCTATCCTATGTCCATTTTTTCAAAGTATAATATTCGTTGTAATTACGATTATGATATTAATAAAGTAATTGTCTGATGAAATTGAAAAAGAAGGGATAAAATCAAAATTTCAACTATTATTAAGAAATGGTTTGAATTTTCATGCTGTTAATAAAATTTAAATGTATTGAAATAAAAAGTCACGCTAGTTAGCAAATAGCGTAACAATGGTGAAATTATTTATGCCATCACCACCACCACCTCTACCACCATACCCCCAACACCAAGTCGAGATAAAATGCACATACCTTCTTTACACTTGGGAATATTCCAGAATATCCACAGTTACCAGATCAACCTAGGAGCTTTTCGAGAGAATGAAAATCTGCACTGCATCTTTTGAGCCGGCAGTGATGCGATGCTTCACCAAGGGCCGATCCATTTATCACTAATAATAAATGAACTACGTAATAGAATTTAAATTAAATGTATAAATAAATAATCTTGTTTTTATCAATATTTCATGTTCGCTTTGTACACAATACACTAAATTTTCAGGTGCTACTTAAAGCTGGATGATGGATAGGACTCTATCTACGGTTTTGAGTTTCACAACACAATTCCTGGGGACCTTTCAATTCCTGTAGTTCAAAAGTAAATAATTGATTTGTTGGTCTTACTTATTTCTAGGAGTGTGATATAGATGGCATGGCAAGTACCAGATTCAACTGCGTGTTTTTTCAATCTCTATTATTTCCAATGCTCGCATAAATTGAAACAAAATGTTGCCGTCCCTGCCTTTTTGAGAGAAGTCTATGGTTTCGTTGAATATCCAGTAACTGAGGAAAAATACAAAAACATCTATATTACTATTTTCCAATAGGCGCAACAATTGAAAGAAAACTATGCAGCCTCCGGCCGTATGAGAGTTGTCTATGGTTTTGTTATATTCTTGGAACTTGAGCGAAATCCAAAACAATGAAAGAGTATTTGACAGAAAAAATAACATTGGATCATTTTATTCCACCTCTTGTCATATTGTGCCTAACGACAATATTCTCATAATCAGTTCGTCACTGCTTACAATACAGGATGATGTCATTGATCAGCAAGGCTACGAAGAAGAGGCGGTTGGCCATGAAATATTTGCTATTCACGTAATGCGTTATGAAACAAAAACTTTTTTTAAAATTATTGTATGTGACGAGGCTGTTGCGACTACTATGTTTTTGCAGTCTTCCCGAAGACTCTTTTTTGTTAAAATATTTAATTTATTGTGTGTTATCAGAGTATTTTATTAGTTGTTCTTGAACAGTTGGTTTAGTTTTCCGAAAACCATTGGGTGGTTTTTTCAATGGCATATCGTGCGGCAAGACACTAGTATTTACTGTTAATCAAGCCAGTAAATACTGGAACTCATGTGGTCTAGAGGATGAATGGATCCGAGGATCGCCTGGAAGAGGATATAAATCCCGGATAAAAATCCTTCAGGAATGTTGAGGTTTGAATTTTAAAATATTTAGTACATTTATCTTTAACAAAAAAATAAATATATAATAAATATTAAATAAATATGGATAATATTATATCTCTTTTTGTTTTTATCGTCTTGATATGTGAAGAATAGCTAAAAACGTGAATGAAAAGAAACGTATTCATGTAGTTCATCAAATATGTGCACCTCTCATTCACAATGGTTATTCGCATACAAAATTCACTTTTTGTTTAGTGAATTAAGTATATAAATTAGTATATTAAATTCTAAGAAAAAGTCGTTGATAATCATTATATGAACTGCACGTGTGGAGTTAAAAGTCCACCGTGCACTCGACAACTAGCAATCAAAAATTCAGAAACATGATCAAAATAGTTTAATAAATCACTCAAACGGTCGTGGCCAAGGTATTTCCAGTCGGCTGTGAAATATGAACAAACAAAAATGTACAGCACAGATTACGTACCTACATCAATTACAATACAAACAATGAATGAACACCACAAATGGTGAACTAAGCGTTGGTGTGGCACAAGCTGACTAATGAACAACATGAAATATGAACATGAATAAATTAAATGTTTTACATGTAAAATATTTGAACATGCATATTAAAAATGTAAAAAAATATTAACTTCAGTAGAATTTACGCGCGCACACTTCAGTAGTATTAATGCAAAACCCACTAAAAGAAGTATTTTTCAGAAGCAATAGAACGCCATTAAATACATGCCTCAAATGGTAAAGATGTGCTTGAATTCCTCAACATTTATATTACTCTTAAATGGAAACGAAAATCATTGAACATAACACGTGGATAAAGGGGTATAATTGCACTCGTAAACAAGAAAATTCGCTCCTATCGTCGTCAGTTTCTTTGAATATACCACTCGTGCAATTATGTCCATTTTAATTCCCTTGTTTTTCTTATTGTAAATATTAGGTTCTTTATTAATTTCCAAAACGTCCGAGCCATTCTCTGACGGTTCTTTACTCCCTGGCTGGAGCCTGTTTAACCCGCGCCTGGCCTCGCGGCGTCCAGCTAAGCCGGTTGCATCCGTCAGTCGGGCGCGGAGTGATGAACAAAGGAATGGCGCAAATGAAGCGACTCCCTCGCCGGGGGCTCTCTACCAGCGGCCAAATACGCCGCGGAGCGCAGACGCCTCGGCACGAGCTGCTAACTGAGGCGGCCGCCAGCGGGGAAGACGCGCGGCCGCCAATGCGGCGAGTGGCGAGCGGCGAGCGCCCCCCCCCCCCAAATTAGACAGCGGCGCAGCGCTCATGTTTGTTCTCCACGCGCCGCGCTGCACCACTGCTGAGCTCTCTCGGCTCTGCGCGCCTCTACCCGGCGAATTCCGTACTCCCAGGAATGTGCGCGTTAAGGAGGGAAATTCAACACACAAAACAACAACCCGAGGCAATAATAATAATAATAATAATAATAATAATAATAATAATAATAATAATAATAATAAACGATCACTTTCACTGTAAGTACATTACAAATAAATATAAAATTATAAAAAATAAAATTACCTAGAAGCGATAATAGTTAAATGAATGTTTCCTATTACTAACGAATAAATGAACATGTGGCAGTCGGTCCTTACGGATTTGCAGCAAAACACAAACATATCAAATCGAGTAGAAATACATGTACTCGAAAAAATGTATAATATTTGCAATAAGTATAACATTTAAGGTAAAGTGAGAGGGGCAAATATAGAGCACAAGGAGGAAATATTCCCTTATTTTTCAGTTCTTCTTCAAACTTCCTATGATGTAACTGTAGTGGATGCAGCGCGGTGTGAAGTCCGTTCTGCGAAGCGACTACATACAGGGTCAGATCAGTTTTCAGGGGATTGTTTCGTAGGGGCAAATGAAAGGCAATGCACTTGTGTATAAATTAAATTTAATTCTTGAAATATTGATTAGTTTTACAAGTAAATAGTTAGGCAGTAAGCCGGAGGACCAATGAATGTTTGTAATTAAAGGTTTCTTCTTTCTTGAAGTTTACACTTACAGTTTGATGACAGTACAGCAAGCACCAACCCAGGTCAGACGGCTGAGTGTGTGCGTGCCGTCCGTAGAAATGGGCTGCGGAAGTTACGGCTGGTAGGCTGGATGTCACCATGGGCGCGTACTCGCGTGCTGGAGCGGCCCGTACTGTTGATCGCGGCCTGCTGGCCGCACCGATTGATTGCCGGAGCCTTGATAGGCAGAGCAAGGACAGCTGACTCGTTCGCAGGCTGTCCGACGAGTAGAGTAGTAGTTGTAGCAGCAGTAATAGTAGTTTGACGTAGAGTGACTGCGTAGAAGTAGCAGTGAGATTGACTGAAGAGTGACTGCGTAATAGTAGCAGTGAGATTGACTGAAGAGTGACTGCGTAATAGTAGCAGTGAGATTGACTGAAGAGTGACTGCGCAGTAGTAGAGTTTTGACGTAGAAGTGTGACTGCGTAGTTTCACATAGTAGTGAACAGAGCAGTAATTGTAGCAGCAGTATAGTAGTTTGACTTAGAAGTGCCTGCGTAGTAGCAGCAGAGTAGAAATGACTCAGAAGTTTGACATAGCAGAGTTTGACTGATAGTTCGACATAAGAGTGGCGCGTGGGAGCGAAGTTGCCGTATTTATTGAAGCGTATGTTTCCAAAAGCAGAGGGGGGAGAGTCACGTGACAATTGCAGCTAGCCTATGATGTACAGTGAGACGTAGTGTGCCACAAGAAATGCTCGCTATTCGTTGTTATGTTTTGAAGTGCGTCACGTGACTTGCGGGTGGCACTGGCTGTGCCCGCGATGGCTGCATCTCATTAGCGAGGTTTGGTATTTTCTCACGGGAACCGCGATGCTGGTTGGAAGGGCGGTAAAGGCGGGGCGCGGGCGCGGGCGCGGCTGCCTAGCAGATGCGCTCGTAGTCGGCGAATATTAACGCCTGTATTGGGGCGGGAGGCACGTAGCGATATCTGGAATGTTTGTAAATATGTCTGGCCGCCGAAGTCTGAGAAAAGCAGGTAAAAGGCTAATGGCTTGAGGGCCGCGCGCCCGCCGGGGGAGGCCGAGCCTGCCGCCCCTTCCCCGGCTTACAGTAAGTACGCGGCGGTTCGGCGCTTGCGGCCAGAGGGCTCAACGAGAGTCGTTTTGTTCCCGAACATCTGTGTTTCATTTCTTATGTTTTTGTATAAACGTGCTAGAGCCGTGAGAAACTTTGAGGGTGGGGCAGCCGAAGAATGTTGGCCGCGCGGGGGAAAGACAATTTGAGGCTGCACCCTGCTGGCGAGTTTCCTTGTAATTGTTCGCGAGATTGAACAAAGGTGCCCGCGCGCGATTTCACTGGCAAGTGGAAAATCGCGGAAAGAAAATAACGTTGTGTTGAATAAACTAATTACTAGTTGTTCAATTGACCGACAATGTAGAATTTGATTTGAAGTAATGAGCAGGGGAAGTAGTTTATGAATTGCCGCTCTGTATTAATTAGTAATGTGGCGATGAAAAACTGAAAAGTTGCTGCATTTAGAAATAGCGGAGAATATTCAATGTGAGTGAGGTCTCACCTTTAGTAGAGAACATTTTAGTACTTCTAAAATGCGAATTTTGATATCCTGAGTGGAGAGGAAAATTTGATAGATTTGATTGCGGCCTAGTAGATTGATTAATCGAATTGACGAGATGATGCTGAGGTAAAGGTCGCATGAAAGTTGGAGTTAGTTGAGGCACTTTGAATGTGCGTTTGCACCATTTTGTTGGACATGAATTTTGCGTGATATGAAATTGTTCTAACTTCTCGACGGAAGTTGGGTACGTAGCTTGAGATTTTGTGGATTTGCGAAAGGATTGTGCTTTCGCGTTGCTAGCCGATTTCGGCGGAGTTTTCGTATGTGAAGTCATATGCCCATGTTTGATAGGCTTGCTACTAGTTAGGAAACTGCCCTTCTGTAATTGAAATTTGGGTGACAAAGGAGGCTCGTCATGTAGCTCGGAGCGCAGTTCCTTTGCAATTGCAAAATTCGATAAGACTCTAATGTCCCGATTGCCTGATTGAGACGGGGAATATGAGCCGCTGGCGACCCAACCTAGTTTCGTTTGTGTTAGTGTAGGTCCGTTCTCAATGCGGCGAATACAGCCTTCGTTAATTTCGGCGACGACAGAGGCGCCTAGCAGCAAATCCAGCGGTTTTTCTAAATGAAAATTTGGGTCCGCAAGCTCGCATTCGGCGGGTAAGTGCCAGTTAGTAATGTCCGCTTCGACTGCCGGAAGCGGATGGGAAATGGCGTCTACGACGATGAATTCTTGTGTAGTGCTCCAATTCTTACATCGGGAATTCAATTTTAATTTTGCTATCTTCGAGGCGGAAGATGAGGCGCGACAAACACTTTGAATAGATGTAGAAAAGTTTGTGGGGTTGATTTCGAGCGCCTTCAGAAAGGTTTCAGATATCAGGTTGCAGTTTGAACCCGAATCGAGAAGACAGGTGGCCGGGCGAAAGTAGCCTCGCGCCGTGACAGCGTTCACTATGGCGGTAGGCAGAATGCAGCCGTGTGTGGCTGAGTCGAGCAAGCATTTGTGTATACTTCTCGCTGCACGTGTGCAGTGTTTTGGGGCGACGAGGTATTGTCGTTCCCTTGTTGCCTTCGGATTTTGCCATTCGAGGGAATGCGCTGTTAAGTTTAGAATTTTGCTGGCGAATCTGATTGTGCGATACTACACACGTGGGTCTGGGCAGCTGCCGCGTGATTGATTATGCCGGAAATGTTAGGTTGCTGACGTGCAGAAAATGATTCATGCAGGAGACTGTGATGTTTGTTTCCGCAATGAAAACATTTGCGGTCACTACATTTGTGGCCGGCTACAAATTTCCGTAAACAGTTGTTGCAGAGTTTGTGGGTTTTAACAAAGTTTCGTTTCGCGTCGGCGCTGAGGGCGCGAAAACTAGCACATTGATGCAGCATGTGCCTTTCGCGACACTTGAGGCAGTTGTCGGAAGGTGGCGGCGTGCGTGCAGGAGCCGGCGCGGAAGCTTGCGCGCGCGGATTGAGCTGCACGGGAGCGCTCGGGACGGCGGCTTCAGTGATTTGAAGGATTTTACACCGCCGTTGCAGAAAATCCCATAAATCGCGCAAAGTGGGAATGCGGTCAGCAGGTATTGAATTTTCCCACTGACACATAGTGGCTCTGTCAAGATGGTTGACAACCTTGTGGACAAAGAGCAGTTCTCGTAAATCTACGCCCAAGTCGAGATTTGATAAAGCGTTTATATTCGATTGGCAGTGATCGATAAATGCGCTTAATGACTTAGCGGAGTCAGGTACTAAACGCGGGGGATTGTCTAGCCCGGATAAATGCGAGAA